>CM037860.1:2675362-3127862 GCA_021292105.1 Anadara kagoshimensis | reverse complement strand
TAAAAAACTGTTTTGTTGAGCATCTTTTTGTTACTGTAAATTGGGAAATTTCTGTGAGTAGCGATATTTTGAGTTGTTCATGTATTTGCAAATGTTAGTTACTTACATAAAATTAAAAAATCATGAAAGTTTTATTTCATGTCTTCTAAATTTTTATGCAAATATAAGAAATGCAGGAAATTCCAGATTTACAGTAACAAATTTTCTAAAAATTCTTTATTAATTAAATATGCATCCCTGGTAAAGTTTTTAACATTCTAGTTATGATTTCATGATCTGGTGTTTGAAATGTAAATTAAAGGAAATCACAGTTTTGCAAATGGACCAGTAACAAACATTTATTTCAAACATGTATCTTTTTTTTGATGAGGGAAAAAACAAAAATCCATTCTATGTAGCCACAAAGTTCCCCATTTTATATTTTTCATAAATTTTCTAAAAAAAGTGATTGACAATTCCTTAAAATGGTGAAAGATAATTTTTTGGCCACATTTGTTTTGAAATGTTACTATTAATATCACTGATTTAATGTTTTCAGCACAAACTGAAATAATTTTGTCAAAGAAATGTTACTATTTATATAACTGATGAAATGTTTTCAGCGCTTACTTCGTCAGATAAGAAAACGGTATGGACGGTCATCTAGTAGATATATTGTAAGTCTGGACATGTTAAGCCTTTAATACATGCTTAATATCTAATACCAAATATAGATTGAGGGTGATTTCAATGTGATTTATGTCAGCTATGTCATAATCTGTAACAGTTCACTTTGTTTTCATTATTTTTATCCTAAATACTGAATGTAATTTTTTTAACTAAAAACATTTCTCTTTTGGCATTAACTACAGCCCAAAGAGCACAGAATCTTGTTTCATTTAATGAAAAAACTAGAGAAACATGTTGTATTTTTCAATACCTTTAATGAAAACATCTAGGGTTAACAGGCCGCCGTTTTGTCATGTTTTATTGAAACCCTTTAGATAAACAAAATTATGTGTGGTGTCACACATTACAACTATTACATTACAAAACTAAGAGACATTAGGAAGTCTCAGAATTTATTAATCTCTTATAAAACCAGAAAGGAAGTCTCTACTACTTCTACTCTTGTGAGATTGATTTGTAATGGAATGCAGAAAGCCAATATATATTTGGCAAATTTGTAAAAAGATACTTTAAAAAGGACCAGATTTTCACAAGTTTTTAAAACTTGGCAACTGAATTTTAAATTTTTGAAAACCTAGCTTATGCCACTGAAACATGGATAAACACTGATTTAATTAATCTTTGGCCTAAAAGTTTCAATAGAAAACCCATTACCCCTTAATCGATGTTACAGTCTATGTTATTTGCTGTATATATATGCATGTATCACAATTTATCAATAAGCATGTGGTCTTTTATTTCAGATTATTTGGAAAAAAAATTATCAAATCACTCTGTTATAATTCTCTGTTCTTACCATGTATTTCACATTTTTTATAAGCAGAATGTCCCTTCCCTACTTTGTCCCTACTTCACATACCATAGGGTATTTCACCATCTAAAATGAACACTATTTCAATCACTTATAAATAAAAAAATCTTTATCTGCTTAAATCATATGCATCTGCATTTTATATCATATTCTCTACCGAATGACAAGGTAATAATGCCCTCTTCACCGTCACTGAAGCAATATGCATGAGATACATAATCACATTATCATCAAACATACAATGTATATAAACCTTCACATCATCACTCTGCATGAAGGTACTGTATCACATGAAATGCACATGCAGGTGTCACATTACAGGGTTACCTGAAATGCACATGCAGGTGTCACATTACAGGGTTACCTGAAATGCACATGCAGGTGTCACATTACATGGTTACCTGAAATGTACATGCAGGTGTCACAATACAGGGTTACCTGAAATGTACATGCAGGTGTCACATGACATGGTTACCTGAAATGCACATGCAGGTGTCACATGACAGGGTTACCTGAAATGCACATGTAGGTGTCACATTACAGGGCTACCTGAAATACACATGCAGGTATCATATCACTAATTCGCTTTGAAATGTTAGTATATCTGTTTTCATATGTGATGCTGATGCAGGTTTATAATTAATTGACAATCAACAAATTCCATATTATCTGTCAAAAGATTATAATCATGATCAGGCAGTTACTGTTTATTGACAGAGTTGAACCTTTCTGTAGATTGCCCACACCCACTGTCTATTATATAACATATAAAATTTCAACAAATTTTAATTAATCATTTAGAATTTTTTGGTCTTAAGTAAGGGGAAATAACCACATCATAACTCATCTAATACTGAGTCAACTGAATTAACATGTTGCTAACTTCATCAGCAGGCCAAAAGGAAATGTGTTTCACATACCCATGAACAAATAAATTTATATCATTTAAAAAAACAAATTAAAAAATCTTTTTGAGATATTGTGTGACAATAAATGTTTAACTATAATTATAAGAACTATGCAGGTATGGTGTAATCACTATTTATCTATGATTACATGTAATACAATGTATATATATGTGGGTTTAGGATACATATGTTTTACATGTAAATGACAATTGTACAACCAGTATGTAACCATATTTGTTGGTTGAGGTCACTCTAATTTACATTATGTAGAAATCAGAATTCTAATGATGACAAATAGATACATACATGTATAAGTAGAGAGATTTGCTGGTATCAATGTTCACTGATTGTTGTATCAAGAGCAATTCTGGTGCCATAAACTTTTGACATTCCATGGCAGTGTCAAGTACATGTATTTAAATTGGACATTGAAATTGGATAGTTTGCACTATAGATAAGTGCTCTACCAACTGAGCTACCCAGACTGCTACATTCCTCCCCTGTTATTTTTGAGTTTCCTATGGTCTCTCAGATAGACTTTATCTGGCCACAGCATTGCTAGTCCACCATTTCCGAGGGTCACACTAGCCAACCAAACTGGCAGGAAGGAGAAAAATGCAGTGTTAGACCAGGGATCAACTTGGGATCTCCTGCACTATAGGCTAGTTTCTAAAAAGAGCTTAATACACATAAATAAACCTAAATACTACACAGCAAATATCTCTACTTATACAGTACTAGTATGTATGTTTCTTCTAGAGGTTACAGTTATAAATTAATGAATTATTCATTTTGATGGGTATACTTGAATTTTTCATTTTTTTCATCTTTGAAGATTTATCACTATTGTTTTACCATCATCCAGTTCACAAAGATAATTTTATCAAACTGATTAAGAGTGTTACTCTAAGTAGTTTTGGAGGTCTTACATTTTATTTGTTCCGTTTATATATGTTTCATCATCTGATTAATAAGTACCTTAGTGTCTTTGGGTGGTTTTAAAGGTTATATATGTCACCCTTCAAAGAAATTTCTTGCATAATAATTGGTTAACTTGCCAGGATACATGGAACTATGTTCATAAATATGCCGGGGTACACAAACACACCCCACTTTTTGTGGTAAAAGGGAAGTAACTCATACATTATGGTAAGTTTATTTATGGTAAAAAAACATGACAACAAGGTTCACAATTCACACAGACCTTAAAAAGGCCAATTTACTGTTGTTTTGAAGGGTGACAAAAACATTATACAGATTTTTGGAAGGTTACATGGCCTTGTGTACCCTGTCAAAGATGAATGCACCCTTTACCTGTGACTCAGGTTACATAAATCTTTGACAGGTCAGGGCTGTGTAACCTGCCAAAAAACCTGTATAATGTTTTTGTAATACATGTATATAGGTACTCTATATACCTCTGCATTTCTTTTCTGTTTTTATATACATTCAACAGGAGTGTTGAATTGAGGTATTGTAATAAGAATTTAGTAACCAGGATGTACCTGTGACTACACAGTTTAGTTTACTAGTAATTAGGGTCCATATAATTACTTGAAGTTTAGTACTGTAAAACCAAGCAAGAAACATTCAGAAGATTACATTTGTCTATATAATACATTGTAGTTACTTATACAAAATGTACTTACCAGTCATGTGGTTGATATTCTAGGAAGCTGAGAGGCGTATTGCCATGGGATTGCCTCCAACAGGAGATGACGATGATGGTTTTAATGATCTGTTTGCCCATGAGCCTGAGGGTAGTGTTGGTGAGGAGGAAGAGGTAGAGGGAGGACATGGTAAAGACAAGATATCATGGTCTTACTCTAATTATATGAATGCTCTAGAGAAAGAAGATATACTCAACAACACGGATGAGACTACGTTCAGCTCTCTAATGTCTGATAATGGTAAGTTATGTAGATATTGTGAAATAATAACCTTATTTAACAACTAAAAAATTACCATACCGACATGAAAATTTGTTAGTTTCCAGTTCAACTCTCATTTGTTAGCTTTTTTTATGTGATTTGACACTATGTCTTTGGATGATAAAAAAAGACGTCTATTAGACATTCTAAGACAAGGTGTCAGAATAAGTAAAGTTACGGAAACTAAGAAGTATTTTACTACTTGTATTTATATCTCTAGACTAGTGTGATGACAATGTGCTGTTTAACTACTCATTTATGATATATATATATATATATATATATATATATATATATATATATGTGTGTGTGTGTATATATATTCGGCTTTTGTAGCTTCAGAAACCAAAGAATTTGCAGAAGATGCTGACAAGGAGTCTATTACAAGTAAAAAGTCAGCATCACAAACAAGCTTAAATAAAAAGGAAATGAGATCAGATCACACACAGACAGAAAACAGGTAAGATCATATACCAAAACATGTCCTCTGGATAAAACTGCTGGCTCATACACCATGGCAGTGGGTTAACACTTCTGTTTTAATTATCATTTGACACCACTGCTGCCATCATTATTGTCTTAAACAGTCTGTCTTGAGCTGATACACTCATCGGACTGTTGCCTTTTCTGGTTTCAATGAGTTTAAAGTGGCTAAGAGTACAAAAATTCTCTACATTGGATTGGATGTCAGTCCATTGCAAGGTTAACCCCCTGCATATTTTACTGGTACCCATTCAATTGGCAACTTGGTGAACTGGAGCAATGTGACATTAAATATTTACTCAGGGACATACCACACAGTCTGGCTTAGGTTTGAACCCACCATCCTTGAATCATGAGTCTGTAACTCAGCCACATGTCTCCATGTTTATTTAAACACTGATTAAATGTTACTGGTAGGTTAAAGTACCTATTGTGGCCAAATAGAACATATTACTAATTCTTCCTTGCAGATGTTCAGGGATTTTATACTGCAATCCAAGTTTTTCTGCAAACATACATTGTGGTCAAATAGTGCATTTTACTAACTCTGTATCTGAATGGTCTACATTAGATCATTTGTCTCTTAGTATTTCAAGAAATGTTACTGGTTCATTGGTGTGAACTGGTATCACACATTACCTTTAATACACTTTATTTATTATAACTATGATTAATTACTGACACAGTGACAACTTAATTGATTTAGATTGAAATATTTATTGAATTTCATTTTGTTTTTCTTTTTCAGGAAAACAGCCAGATTTGCAGAACCAGAAAATAAAGGTACCGTAGTACTATAATTTTTTCATGTTCCATAGTAAATAGTGTTAAAGTCTTTTGAAAATTATTTAAAATTCAATAAGAATTTAGAACAGATTTGAATTATAAACCTTTATAACTATGTCAAATTAAGTCTCTTTTGAAAAAAATATGATTAAAACATATAAAAACCATATTTGTGTTTAAATAAACACTCGGGCAGAAATCGGGAGTGACCATGGGAGATTAAGCATGTGGTTCAGAATGATGGCAAATCTCTGGTTTGTCATGACCTTGAAACAAAGTCTTATTCTGAAGGTCAAGGTTGCACAGTGTTTGTGGCATTTAGGAATACAGGAGTGAAGATATAAGACAATTTTACTTGATCTTGTTTAAGAGGGATCCTATTTAACATTTTATTTTTATTTTATATGCAACAGGAAAGAGAAAAGGAAAGGATGGACGTAAATTATCCCTGGCACCATTAGAGGAGGAGGCACTTGAAGAAGAACTACCCACTAAACCACCACCTAAAAAATCTGTGAAAACAAAGTCCAACGCCCCTCAGCTATTACAACAAAAAAGATGATTATAAAAACTAAATACTAGAACATTTATACAACAAATATATATAATCAGGTCTTCATTAATTTAGCTGCTGCTCATGAAATGTTAAAATATAGTTACTAAAATGTCATAATTCAGAAATAATCACTCCCAAGGGAGAGACATGTTACATCATTTTGATTTTGATATTCAAGGATAAGGAAATACCGTACAGATAGATATTTCTGTCTCCATGATTGTATCATGAATATTAGATCATTTCATGTTTAGTTGAGTATTGCATCATAATAGATTTTTTTAAAAGCCAAAATGCTACATTAATTAATTAATAATAAGTCATTATTTATCATGCATAATATCTGTTATAATCAGTAGTACTACATTCTGATTCAGCCTACTTGATTGTATTTGCTAAAATCTGCTAAAGAGTAGCTTGATTTGTAGGTTAGAATGATGATGTTTTACATCCAGTCAGGATTATTTCACTTATATTGACAGCTTTTAACAAAACATCTTTTGTCTCACCTCGTGTGGTGCCCAGACAAAGGTGATATTTTACAAATGAATTCCTTTAAGTAAAGTTTTAATAACACACCTTACCTTCAAGGTAATAATGGCATTGAAACATATGAATATGAATGCCTAATTCTTCTCTGAAATGTGACCGAGTGGTTAAGGTTGTGTACTTTTGATTTAAGGGTTGTGAGTTCAAACTATTTTAGTTGTGTGATATGTTCTTTAGCAAGATATTTAATTCCACAATGTTTAAGTCTACCAAACTGTTAAATGAATTGCAAATATACTGTGGTTTTACCTTGCAATAGACTGATATCCCATCATCAAAAGAGGAGTATTGTACTCACAGTTACTTCACATCAATAAAACGTTTAACCTAGGTTGTCGCAGACCTGATGAGCGTATAGGCTCAGAAAACACATACTTTAACTTTTAGTCCTTGTTTTGTACTATATCCATATCTGATTCTTGGACTTCTTCAGGCTAAACAAGTGTTATGAAAACTTCAGGCTAAACAAGTGTTATGAAAACTTCAGGCTAAACAAGTGTTATGAAAACTTCAGGCTAAACAAGTGTTATGAAAACTTCAGGCTAAACAAGTGTTATGAAAACTTCAGGCTAAACAAGTGTTATGAAAACTTCAGGCTAAACAAGTGTTATGAAAACTTCAGGCTAAACAAGTGTTATGAAAACTTCAGGCTAAACAAGTGTTATGAAAACTTCAGGCTAAACAAGTGTTATGAAAACTTCAGGCTAAACAAGTGTTATGAAAACTTCAGGCTAAACAAGTGTTATGAAAACTTCAGGCTAAACAAGTGTTATGAAAACTAGAGTTTTTCCACAGTGTATTATGGAAAATTGTTATAAATTGGGTAGATAATGCCTGACACAAGAATTGACATTTACAGATACATGTCAAATGAAAAACAATGTTTGACAAAGGGGAATAACTCTCTAATCAGTAGGTTGTAAACGTTATTATTTTATGAGATATCTCATATCTTCTTTATCTTTCAGTCAAAAGTACTTTGAACATGTATTTTGTCATGTTTTTTTAAAGTACAATAGTCATAGTATTTAATATAGTTTTGTAATTGTATTATATGCAGTTATAATCTGTCTACAAAGGTCACCTTACTAGAGCCTGCTATAGAGTTAATGGCAGCTTTGATTCCATTATAATTAAAGTAAGGTATAATAATTATTTCTATCGGATAAGCACATGTATTTAGAACTGATAATAACATTTTTCTCAACCTGTTAAGTATTTGCTGATGTAATTTTGTATGAAACAATAGAAACAAATGAGTCAAGAAGTTTCAAAGATGGTAACGATACTTGTATATTAAAATTTGAAACAAAATAATTTGAATCTTTAAAAAATGATGAAGAAAATTGTTAATAAAAAGAGACCAAAGATATCTCATTCTTATACTTGATGTTAAATTATTTTGAGGTCATCATGACCTTTTAAAGCACAATAGACATAGTAAATTAGTATTTAATTTATTTTTGTTATTATATTTTATACAGTTGTTATCTGTCTACAAAAATCACCTTTATCCCCAGTATTACAAGTAATGCAAAAGATTGCTATGGAAGCAATGACAGCCTTGGTTCCATCATAATTATGATTCATGTGAACTTTTGTAATACTTTACATGACCATGACTGATATGAAAAGGCATGGATTCCCATGTTTCCCTTTACTTATTAGCAGCTGATGAAGTGTAAAACAACAATCAGCCAAGTTTTGTCTTCAGTTGACCTAGCTTTATAGCATTTATAATCAAGACTGTCTTTAGATGGATGGGGCCTGATTCTTATAGTCTTTATAAGCAGGACTGTCATTACAGAGGGGTGGGGCCTGATTCTTATAGTCTTTATAAGCAGGACTGTCATTACAGAGGGGTGGGGCCTGGTTCTCATACCTTTTATAAGCAGGACTGACTTTATAGAGGGGTGGGACCTGGTACTCATACCTTTTATAAGCAGGACTGACTTTATAGAGGGGTTGGACCTGGTACTCATACCTTTTATAAGCAGGACTGACTTTATAGAGGGGTGGGACCTGGTACTCATACCTTTTATAAGCAGGACTGACTTTATAGAGGGGTGGGACCTGGTACTCATACCTTTTATAAGCAGGACTGACTTTATAGAGGGGTGGGACCTGGTACTCATACCTTTTATAAGCAGGACTGACTTTATAGAGGGGTTGGACCTGGTACTCATACCTTTTATAAACAGGGCTGACTTTATAGAGGGGTGGGACCTGGTACTCATACCTTTTATAAACAGGGCTGACTTTATAGAGGGGTGGGACCTGGTACTCATACCTTTTATAAGCAGGGCTGACTACATAGAGGGGTGGGACCTGGTACTCATACCTTTTATAAGCAGGGCTGACTACATAGAGGGGTTGGACCTGGTACTCATACCTTTTATAAGCAGGGCTGACTACATAGAGGGGTGGGACCTGGTACTCATACCTTTTATAAGCAGGGCTGACTACATAGAGGGGTGGGACCTGGTACTCATACCTTTTATAAGCAGGGCTGACTACATAGAGGGGTGGGACCTGGTACTCATAGTCTTTATAAGCAGGACTGACTTTATAGAGGGGTGGGGCCTGGTTCTCATACCTTTTATAAGCAGGACTGACTTTATAGATGGGTGGGGCCTGGTTGTCATACCTTTTATAAGCAGGACTGACTTTATAGAGGGGTGGAACCTGGTACTCATACCTTTTATAAGCAGCATTGTCTTTATAGAGGGGTGGGTGTCTTTTGTAGTGATTTGACTGTATATTGTTAATGTTGTGTTTATTGTCTCATGGTTAGTAGAATAAGATTAATTTATTAAAACTGATAATTTATTGTTTATTGTCTATATAATTTACATATAGATTTTGATATAGATATATTTATATATACCGAACATTCTGTCCGAGCTAAGTCTGTGATACGTTATTATATACCAAATATTTTATGTATATTTTGTACAGTTATAATATAAATAATGTAGTAGTGTATTATAATTTATTCTCCACAATAAATGGATTAGTTAAGATTTGTGTTTTTGTCATTATTTTTAATTTTTTTTTCTCTTATAAATATTGAAACAAAAACTATTTGTAAAACTTTTGATGTCTTCCAAAATAAGCTTAATATCTTCAGCTTTTGTACAGACCACCATCTGGTGTATCCTCCCTGGAATAATTGCAGATGTTGATCTAGTCAATAACTATAGAATATTGACTGCACACCAAGAAAACAAGTCTATAAGATGGAAGTTGAAAGCTTTTGCTATCTAAAGAGTCCATGGGCATGCTCCCCAAAACATTTTGATAATAATGATGCAAAATAGTCCATTTCGGCGTGTTAAAGAATGCCTGAATTGTAAAAATATGCACAAACTGTATTATCATTAACATAAAGAGTGGGTGTATTCCCTCTTAAGTCACCACTGACAAATGAGGACTTTTTATGTTTGAACTAACATGAAAATGTATTCCGAGATCATCATTGGAATGTTGTTGTTTTACAAATGACTTTCGTGTTTAAGCGATTTGCATGTAGGTCTTAGTATTAGAAAGAAAATTATGTGATCTTCACAGAAAACTTGCAGAAATAGATTATGCCATTGTCTTAAAGGTGGCTTCCAAAACACTTTTATATTTCACATACCAAAATAATAAAGGTATCATTTGAAAGTTGAAGTTCTCATATTAAATTGACCAAGCAGTGTACACATCTTGTTCATCATACTATATCTTTTTCCAATGCTTCATAATTATTCTATACTTCAGTCAAGACAAAAGGTTCAAGAACATTTTTGCTGGTTGTATGGTAGTATAAAACCAAGTAAACTGTACAACCTGATTGGCCAATTAGCTCTAAATGGTGAAACTAATTAAGTGAACCAATAATTTTACCATCTATGGTCGAGTTCAAATCCAACCCAGGCAGATTATAGTTATTAGGTTCATTTCCCAAAGATAAATGGTTTTCTCTTGATACTCTGGTTTCCTCCGCCATCTCAAAATTGACTGTCTTGACATAAGTGAAAGAATCCTAACTAGGGATGTAAAGCTCCATTACTCCACTTCACTTCATTCATAAAACTATAGCCAGCATTGTAAATGGTTCACTTTTCTCGAACAGTGATTGTCAATTGTAATCAAAAAAATCTGAAAACCTGCTTAACTTTGAAATGAGTCAGGTTTAAGCCAGTCCTTGAGGTATATCTCCAAGTCAACAAATTACTCAACACGCTAAGTCCCTAATAACTCGGACCAAAATCAGTCAATTCATGCATCTCTCTAAGTAAAGAATTTACTTGAAACGTGCTTAAGCTGTAATGATTCAGGTGCAAGTCGGTCCATTAATATATCTGTTTAAGACAACAACTTACTTAGCAAAGACAGTCAAGTCAACTTTCTCGCCATGTCAACAGGTTTTTGACATCTAGCGTCTTTAGCATCTCATCTAAAGTGTCGGGCTAAAATCAATGTACTTCAGTCTCTTAATAGCTGATAACAAGTTTAATCATCCAATCAAGTTACCCAATACGCTTAAATCTGTCGCAAACCTGGTTTCAACCACTGCAATACATTAAACACAAACATACCGGTCCGTGTCAAAATCACAATCCAAAAAGCCAAGTAAAAACTTTGCAAAAATTATACACATGAACTGCCACAACGGAAGTGATACCGGGTGTTCCGGAAAGGCAAACACCTCCTGTCTAGCTAGCTACACTTGCCACGTGTGTAATCAAAATTGTGAGAAAGGAACATTGAACTATAGGACCTGAAACATATCCACGATAATTTTGGATATGTACAGCAACATCATTCATAAAACGTGCATGATATATTTAAGTCTACCATAAGTCATGTTTAAGCAGCTCATTGTAGCTGTCTGTCCAAAGCCTGGGCTAATTCAATATATAATTTTTTGTATGTCTTAAATCCTGTTAAAGTCAGCCCATTCTTTTCAAATAACTTTGCAGTATACTTAATTCTCCAATAAGTCTGCCCACCCTCTCTCCTCCACAAGCCAAAAGTTGACTTAACTAGCTGAGTACATTGTGCTTCATAAAACACATTTTATTGAGTTACAACCTGGCTGCCTCTCTATGTAAAAATCTTATTTCATATGCATAAATTCAACATATAATGATAAAAGGCATGTGATAAAACGGCGATCGAGACCTTAATTAAATCCTACAATGTAATCACTTACTTAACTTGCTTAAGTCTTTCACTGGGGCTCAATCTGCTGTCTTAAAAGTCAACAACTTAAAATGCTCAAAAGTAGGTTCAAAGACAGACTTTTAACAGCTTAATAAACATATTTTTAGCCTTTAATGTTTTTATTATTTATAAATGAGTAACGGAGTTTGTTATGTATGTTTAGTCTAGCTCCAAGTCATCTAGTTATCATTTAAGTCTGTCATAAGTCGGATTAAAGACAGCCACATTTGAATAATCCTTCTTTGAGCCCCAGATCGTGAAAAATGATTGGCGTGTAGGTTGGCTTTTCGCTCCATAAATTTTTAATTCAATCCCATTTTGGTTAAATATAAAATCATTTATGTATAATTAAAGTGAAACTCTTCACTTCATCTACAAATATAATTTACACGGTCGGGCGAACAGATACGAAATTATCAGGAAAATCTTACAATTTTTAAATAAAACTATTATGTATAACCATATTGGGTGTTTAAACTTTTGTGCTAGCCGTAAAACTATTTTATTTGCTTTTAGATAAATACTTTTAATGCAGTGTGTAATTACATTTTTACTGTTTTTTATCCAGTTTCCTGACGGGGTAGATGACAGCTAGCGTTGAAGTTTTTTATCCAGTTCCTGACGGGTAGATGGTAGCCAGTGCTGAATTCACATTTTTACTGTTTCCATCACATCTGGATTTTAGCAATTAGCTATGTACCTATGTACAACAAATTTATTGGAAATTGTTTTTAAATACAATAACTTATTTTATAAAGTTAAAAAAACCACCAGTGTGTGTGTGTGTGTGTGTGTGTGTGTGTGTGAGAGAGAGAGAGAGAGAATTGCGTGTCTTCTTTGTTCTGAATGACAATTTAATTGGACATATTATCATGAATTCAAACACTACAGGTTTTTGTAAACGTCGGGTATAGTTCGTGACAATTCACATTAGTTTTATTTTTACCGGCCACTTTAACATACTTTACTGTTTCTATGCGATTGCCAAAAATAGTTTTAAAGGTTTAAATTCGAATTGAATTTAAATTTCAAGTACGTTTCCTCATAATTTAGTGACTCAAAAGGTAGTTTACTCTAAATTAAAAAAAAATCATGTTATATGACAATCGTAATGTGCACAGTAATCTTTTAGGACCTGCAATTTATGATATCAAAAAATACAGATTCTGTCCTTAGTTAACTCTCTCTAACCAGTAATTTTCAGACAAGCATGCCAGCCGAGGACTGTCTTGAAATGTGCCTTGTAAAGGGTGTTCTGCCTGGTCATCTCAAAATGCATAATATTTTAAACGTTTAGGGACCATGCTGTAGTTGTGAATTAAGTTGGCTGACGTCATGTTTATAGAATACCAATATCCGCCAAAGTCGCGAGTTTAAAATTAGTGGTCGCAATGGCTTTTTAATGTTTAGCTACAATTTGTTTTATTATGTATAATAAAAATACATCTATAATAAATTAATAATAATAGAAGTTCTGACTGTCTATCTCCAATAATGCATGCTACATGTTTAGGTACAACTTGTTGCATGTGAAGCGAGTTGGATGATGTCATAGACGTATTACAATCGTGTCTGTCAAAAGTCGGGAGTTTATAATTAGTGGTATCAATGTCTTGTTGTTGTTGTTGTTAGAATGCTTTAGATAAAAATTGTTTTAAATATCACATATAAAAGTCTGGTATCTACGATATTAAAAACGCCCAAACTTCCTTTGTAATATTAGGATGTTCTTACTTGATGACTAGGACTGCAATGTGCGCTCCCCATTGGGAACCTCTTGACATTGATTTCCCATAATTCTACAAGAATGGCGAACATTTGGAACTGAGTTTGACAGTTAGTATCAACAGTTGTGCATTGTGCTTAATTAAGGATTCTACACTTGGTTAAAGTTTTGCACATTCAAATAAAGGTAAGGATTTCACTAAATCTACAGTTGTCACGTTTAATCTAAGTTTTAAAGTTTTATTTTCCACCAGTACAAAACACGTGTGTTATAATCCCTTGTTTATGTTTTTAAATGAATCCAGTGACGGTGCCTTTTTGTTGGGGAGTGCAAAAGGGGTATAATAAATATAATTTTTATGTTTTAAAAAAATACATTTCAAGTATTGTTTGGTCTTGTTTTAAATTTGTGGACAATATTGAGTCATGAAGTACACCATTGACTTAGATTTAAATTTACTAAAACAAGTTTGTAAACTTGACCCACAATTAAAATGCACCATAAAGTAGTATTGCTATTGGGGCAGGTTACTTCCTATTTTATGTATAGATCTGGTTGGAGTAGGGTCAAGATACATAATGCAGTATTATGTTTGTTATTTATTAATACAACCAATTACTTTAGCTATTTATGCATTGAGTGAAGCATTAATTAGGTCATGCATGATGTCATTACTTTCACTTTGTTCTGACATTGGATTATAATATTGCATGATAAAAGGTAATTAAATGGTATCCATGGCAATGATCTATGTCTTGTTTTTAATTAAGATAATGGAAATTGATTGATTTGTCACAAGTGTGAGATTTTATAAGATTTAATTGCTTTGGTCAATATTCTAGCTTGTGGAATAAGTTACTTAAGTTTAAGCACATCACATGTATTATAGTTTGTGGGATACCTTGCTCAGTTTCATGACCAGTATTATAATTTGTGGGATAACTTGCTTAGTTTAAGCACATGACCAATATTATAGTTTGTGAGATAACTTGCCTAGTGAAAGCACATGACCAGTATTATAGCCTGTTGAATAACTTGCTTAGTTCAAGCAAATGACCAATATTATAGTTTGTGAGATAATGTGCTTAGATTGAGCACATGACCAGTATTATACTTTGTAGGATAACTTGCTTAGTTTGAGCACATGACCAGTATTATAGTTTGTGGAATACTTGCTTAGTTTGAGCACATGGTCAGTATTATAGTTTGTGGAATACCTTGCTTAGTTTGAGCACATGGCAGTATTATAGTTTGTTGGATACTGCTTAGTTTGGCACATGGCAGTATTATAGTTTGTGGAATACCTTACTTAGTTTGAGCACATAGTCAGTATTATAGATTGTGGAATACCTTGCTTAGTTTTAGCACATGGTCAGTATTATAGTTTGTGGAATACCTTGCTTAGTTTGAGCACATGGTCAGTGTTATAGTTTGAAGAATGCTTGCTTAGTTTTAGCACATGGTCAGTATTATAGTTTGTGGATACTTGCTTAGTTTGAGGATGGTCAGTATTATAGATTGTGGATACCTTGCTTAGTTTTAGCACATGGTCAGTATTATAGTTTGTGGAATACCTTGCTTAGTTTAAGCACATGGTCAGTATTATAGTTTGTTGATACTTGCTTAGTTTGAGCACATGGTCAGTATTATAGTTTGTGGATACTTGCTTGTTTGAGCACATGGTCAGTATTATAGTTTGTGGGATAACTTGCTTAGTTTGAGCACATGGTCAGTATTATAGTTTGTGGAATACCTTGCTTAGTTTGAGCACATGGTCAGTGTTATAGTTTGTAAAATACCTTGCTTAGTTTGGGCATGTGGTCAGTATTATAGTTTGTGGAATACCTTGCTTAGTTTGAGCATATGGTCAGTATTATAGTTTGTGGAATTACTTGCTTAGTTTGAGCACATGGTCAGTATTATAGTTTGTTGGATACCTTACTTAATTTGATCACATGGTCAGTATTATAGCTTGTTGGATAACTTTCTTAGTTTGAGCACATGGTCAGTATTATAGTTTGTGAAATACCTTACTTAATTTGATCACATGGTCAGTATTATAGTTTGTTGGATACCTTACTTAAGTTGGTCACATGGTCAGTATTATAGATTGTGGAATACCTTACTTAATTTGATCACATGGTCAGTATTATAGTTTGTGAAATACCTTACTTAATTTGGTCACATGGTCAGTATTATAGATTGTGGAATACCTTGCTTAATTTGATCACATTGTCAGTATTATAGATTGTGGAATACCTTGCTTAGTTTGAGCACATGACCAGTATTATAGTTTGTAGGATAACTTGCTTAGTTTGAGCACATGGCCAGTATTATAGTTTGTGGAATACCTTGCTTAGTTTGAGCACATGACCAGTATTATAGTTTGTGGAATAACTTGCTTAGTTTGAGCACATGACCAGAATTATAGTTTGTTGGATACCTTACTTAATTTGATCACATGGTCAGTATTATAGTTTGTTGGATAACTTGCTTAGTTTGAGAACATGGTCAGTATTATAGTTTGTTGGATAACTTGCTTAGTTTGAGAACATGGTCAGTATTATAGTTTGTGGAATACCTTGCTTAGTTTGAGCACATGGTCAGTATTATAGTTTGTTGGATAACTTGCTTAGTTTGAGCACATGGTCAGTATTATAGTTTGTTGGATAACTTGCTTAGTTTGAGAACATGGTCAGTATTATAGTTTGTGGAATACCTTACTTAATTTGATCACATGGGCAGTATTATAGTTTGTTGGATAACTTGCTTAGTTTGAGAACATGGTCAGTATTATAGTTTGTTGGATAACTTGCTTAGTTTGAGAACATGGTCAGTATTATAGTTTGTGGAATACCTTACTTAATTTGATCACATGGCCAGTATTATAGTTTGTTGGATAACTTGCTTAGTTTGAGAACATGGTCAGTATTATAGTTTGTGGAATACCTTGCTTAGTTTGAGCACATGGTCAGTATTATAGTTTGTAGGATAACTTGCTTAGTTTGAGCACATGGTCAGTATTATAGTTTGTGGAATACCTTGCTTAGTTTGAGCACATGACCAGTATTATAGTTTGTGGAATAACTTGCTTAGTTTGAGCACATGACCAGAATTATAGTTTGTTGGATACCTTACTTAATTTGATCACATGGTCAGTATTATAGTTTGTTGGATAACTTGCTTAGTTTGAGCACATGGTCAGTATTATAGTTTGTGAAATACCTTACTTAATTTGAGCACATGGTCAGTATTATAGATTGTGGAATACCTTGCTTAGTTTGAGCACATGACCAGTATTATAGTTTGTTGGATAACTTGCTTAGTTTGAGCACATGGCCAGTATAATAGTTTGTGGGATAACTTGCTTAGTTTAAGCACATGGTCAGTATTATAGTTTGTGGGATAACTTGCTTAGTTTGAGCACATTGTCAGTATTATAGTTTGTGGGATAACTTGCTTAGTTTAAGCACATGGTCAGTATTATAGTTTGTTGGATAACTTGCTTAGTTTGAGCACATGGTCAGTATTATAGTTTGTGGGATAACTTGCTTAGTTTAAGCACATGGTCAGTATTATAGTTTGTGGGATAACTTGCTTAGTTTGAGCACATGGTCAGTATTATAGTTTGTGGGATAACTTGCTTAGTTTAAGCACATGGTCAGTATTATAGCTTGTGGGATAACTTGCTCTGTTTGAGCACATGGCCATTTTTATAGTTTGAGGGATAACTTGCTTTGTTTGAGCACATGGCCATTTTTATATTTTGAGGGATAACTTGCTCTGTTTGAGCACATAGCCATTTTTATAGTTTGAGGGATAACTTGCTTTGTTTGAGCACATGGCCATTTTTATAGTTTGAGGGATAACTTGCTTTGTTTGAGCACATGGCCATTTTTATAGTTCGAGGGATAACTTGCTTAGTTTAAGCACTTGTCCAGCATTATATTAGCCTTATATTATACCTTATAATACATTTTAGTTTCTACTGAAAACCATTGTAACTGCTCCGGTAACTACCCCAACTTTGCTTCAGTCCACATATTTTTTAGCTGACTGCTCGGTCCATAAACTGCTATATGGCCCTGAGCCCTCTGAAGTATTTGTTTGATAGGTCATGGGAGAGTTGTTTAGTATGAGTACAAATTTTTAGTTTTTGGAGAAGTTGCTGCCTGGAATATTTTTAGATACAGCAAATTATCACTAAAATAAGACTGATTCGAATTTGTAGTGACCATTCTTTTATTATTTCATAATTATCTATTTGATGAAGTGGAATTTACATCTGATTGTAGTTATTAATTTCAGTCTAACCTGTCTATAAAGACCACCTTAGGGAACCAGTAAAAGTGGCCTTTATGGGCAGGTAGTCCTTACGGAGGTTTAAATAACATGAAAAGAGCAATTGAGATCAAATTTAACTGGTCTTTAAAAACAGGTGGCCCTTATATAGAGGTGGCATTTAGGGCAAATTTTACTGTAGATGTATATAATTATAAAAAAGAGAGCTATTTGTTGACATTTATCTACATGTAACAACAATAATTACAACAATTTACAGATAATGACTGACCAACTCAAAGAATAATTTTCTCCTTACTACTTTTTATGCCCAAAGATTAAATGGAGGAAAGTTTATTTATGAAGTATGTATTAATGTATTTTTGTGGGTTGTTTGCATATTTGTTATTTCAAATTTTATTTTTTTTCTGATTTAAGTTATGGTTTTCACTTGTTGATACCAGTATTCTGTTTCATGAGACCTTTCCCCTTTGTACTTGTTGATACCAGTATTCTGTTTCATGAGACCTTTCCCCTTTGTGCTTGTTGATACCAGTATTCTGGTTCATGAGACCTTTCCCCTTTGTGCTTGTTGCTACCAGTATTGTTTCCTGAGACCTTTCCCCTTTGTGCAGATTTTTATTCGAATCAATTACACCACAGTGAATTCATTACAAATAAAACATAATACAATACCAGATGATTTAGTAGTGTAACATTGATGCATCTGATATAATAAAAATAAATTAATTTGTCTACCAATCTGTTCTTGCTCTTGATGTATGTCAATGTCAGTGTTAATATACTATGTACATGTATGTATAGAAATTATGTCACTTAAAAAATCTAATAAATTTGTAGAAAATTAAAAAGATAGATAATTAAATTCTTGTTTCCATGGCAACAGGTGCAATTGTAGAAAAAGCACTAGTAATTGTGGGTGTGTATTTTGATGATAAGATTTATTTAAGGGTATAAACACTAGACAGGTGAACTTAAAATAGTGATGTGTTATTGTTGAAATTCATAGGTAAGTATTTGACTTTTTGTATCTGATTTAAATGTCGTCATCAGAGATGGTATATGATTAATTTTGATAATTAAGCTGCACGTTCTCATCATCAGATATTTGTAAGAAAAAATTCATCTAGTTGATAATGATAAATAGCTGATAATTAGTGGTGGCCAATATTATCACAGATTTGTAATTCACACGATTAAATACTGTCATTAAAAATTCTGACCAGGAAAATCCATTTCCTACCCACAGTTAAAACATGCCATTTTTCACAACAAAAACAAAACAAAAAGTAAAAGTTGGCCAAATTGATTGACTTTTGTTGTCTTCTAAAAGAACTGGACCAAATTGATTGACTTTTGTTGTCTTCTAGAAGAACTGGACCAAATTGATTGACTTTTGTTGTCTTTTAGAAGATCTGGATCAAATTGATTAACTTTTGTTGTCTTCTAGAAGAACTGGACAAAATTGATTGAATTTTGTTGTCTTCTAGAAGATCTGGATTAAATTGATTGACTTTTGTTGTCTTCTAGAAGAACTGGACCAAATTGATTGACTTTTGTTGTCTTTTAGAAGAACTGGACCAAATTGATTGACTTTTGTTGTCTTTTAGAAGAACTGGACCAAATTGATTGACTTTTGTTGTCTTCTAAAAGAACTGGACCAAATTGATTGACTTTTGTTGTCCTCTAGAAAAACTGGACCAAATTGATTGATTTTTGTTGTCTTCTAGAAGAACTAGACCAAATTGAAGTGACTTTTGTTGTCCTCTAGAAGAACTGGACCAAATTGATGTGACTTTTGTTGTCTTCTAGAAGAACTGGACCAAATTGATGTGACTTTTGTTGTCTTCTAGAAAAACTGGACCAAATTGAAGTGACTTTTGTTGTCTTCTAGAAAAACTGGACCAAATTGATTGACTTTTGTTGTCTTCTAGAAAAACTGGACCAAATTGATATGACTTGTGTTGTCTTCTAGAAAAACTGGACCAAATTGATGTGACTTTTGTTGTCTTCTAGAAAAACTGGACCAAATTGATTGACTTTTGTTGTCTTCTAGAAGAACTGGACCAAACTGATTCACATTTATGTCAACATCCCTATATATGTGTCAGGCATAGTTGTTAGAAATTCAAATCCATGTACAGTACCAGTTGAGTGATACAGGTTGTTAAGGACATCCTGTTTCTTGGAGGTTTTTTGTCCAGAGTAAATTACCAAAACTATACATGTATCAACAAATTTTGGTGGCCAGTATCAACAGTGAAAGTTGATGTGCCAAATACCCAAATTTGTTCACCAGGTTTTCTTGAGAGTTGTGTCCCTTTGAAAATTTCAACTCAAAAATGTTTTCATTGGGTGTTTTCAATTGGAAATTCTTGTCTGGAGTAGTTCTCAAAATCTGTCAGAAAACTTGAAAAGTATTAATAGTGATTGCCAATGTGCACATTATCAAACAAATGTGTTGTCTGTCTGTCTGTTCCCTGAGAACTTGAGAGAACAGAACAAAGAAATTTTCCAAATTCTGCACTTTAAAATAAGGTCAAGTTTTGATTTTCAACACTATTTTATTTGAAGTTTTCTTAGAAAGAAAACACCAAAAACATGGGGATGGGGGGGGGGTGGTGTTTGGATAGTTTAAAAAATTAACTTAAAATACAGATCAAATGTTAGTACTATAATACTATAATATACAGAATTAGATTAAATGAAAAAAATAAAAAATGAAAACGAAAAAAAATAATTATGTGCATAGATTTATTGCTCCACAGCATGTTAGTATGTCACCATTTATTGTCCAATTACATGACATATTTCTTAGCCTTGTTATAACAGCTGGTTCTTTTATCAGACTGAATATTTCATTGTATACTGTATATACTAGTATACAGCTCATTTCACAAAGAATTAGCCTCTAATATACATAAAAAAACGTTGCCCCTAATACAATAAAGTAAGAAAAAAATTACAAAAACAACAAAATGCATTTCATTTAGACGTGATTTTCTTAGAATCAATGGCATTGTTTGGTATCACACAAGCTAATTTACAGCTAGTATTTTGTAGAAGCACGTATTGCTTGAATAACAGCTGTAACACAAAGTAGCGTGCAATACAAATTTTGACATTCTGATTTCTTGATCTGATTCAAGTTTTTTTTATGGAAATTAGGTAGTGACTAGTGGTGTGCGGTATTACCGGTGGTACTGACCAGGTACCGGTAATACCGCGGTGAAGTCTTTGAATACCGGTATTTTAACATACAATATTATATTGATAATTGTTGAAATAACAGTTTGAATTTTGATGTGTTCATTTGAATTTTGTTAAAATCTTTGTTTGACAATAATCTTATGAGATTTAAATTTCAAGTTTGAATAAACTTGGTTGAAATACAGACAATTCTGTGAATTTTATTGTGTGTTAGCATCCTTGATATTCTCAAAATATCCAATGCCCAATTCCTTAGCTGTTATTTAAGATAGGAATAGATATACTACATGTATTTCAAATATTTAATGGATGTGTGGTATACCGTGGTAATTTTTTCTGTGGTATCCCAACTGTAGTAGTAACATTTATTTGAGCTGTATGTAGTAAATGAGGGGTTGGGGTTTGACTATACCTGTGAATTATTGTGCAGTTTTAGTTGCAATCAAACATTTTGATATCGATTGATACTTATACTCGTCCTCTCACTTTCTCTCTTGATAAATTTGATATTGTCAGAAGCACATTGAAAAAAGGAACCTATTATATTGCTATGTTGTCTGTCAGTCTGTTTTTGAAGAATTGTATTTCAAGATCTATTGACCATGAACTTAAATGGATTTTGTACCAGCTGAATGAGAATAATTCCAATTTAGGTAAGGTATGATTGTTTTCTTGGGAGTTATTCCCCTTTAGTGCCATAATAGAATTCTAATGGGAGAGTTAAATTCTTGAGTTTTGCAGTTTATTTTGTTTTATAAATTATAAAAAAAGTTCAAAATTCTATACCTTAGTTATTTAGTTATATGTTTAAATAATATTTTGTTTTGAAATGTCCTTCAAAATAAGCTCAAGGTTATGACCTTTTTGCCACTAAGCTTAAGTAAATCTTAAAATTTTGATAAACCAGGGTGTTGTGTATCCACCTGATACAAATTTTATGACAGTCATATGTTGTGCAGTTGACAAAAAATGTGTTTATTGCCAATCAGAATTCAAATTTAAAAAAAATTTGTCTTGGAAGCATATGTGCCCCAGACCCCCTAGCAAGACATACATTAGTACTTTCTTTTCTTTCACTAAGGTCATTATACAGGAAATTTTTTGAATTGGTTATATATGTCTTTTTAAAGTACAGAATATTGAGGCAGTCTAATTAGAAGCTGTCTCTGCCAGTTAACAAAAAGTTAACAAAAAGTGCCAGGTCAGTGTCAAGGTCATTTCAATGAGACAGGATTTTGAAGTTATTTATAAATGTCTTAAATGACTGTTGACACTTTTGATAGTACATAATTCGTTGAACAAAAACACAAACAATTATAAAAATTCTAGTATAAATATATAATTTTAAGTTCAGACATCATAATTTTTGTCAATTAAAAAAATAAAACTTTTGAATGAACTGAATAATTTTCATTACCGGGTGAGAAAAAAATAAAGTTTTTTATGCAATTGTTAAATAAGAATTTTGCAAAACTATTCTTTTCATTTTTTTACCTGGATGTCGGTTAAGTGTAATTTTAAGGTGTGCCATTTATCAGTAATGTAACGTAAAACATATGGAGTTCTAATGCAATTTTGTGTGGATTTTTTCACCTGTTAGATGATTTGATAAACTTTTTTTCCTTTTCCTGATAAAAATCACTAAATGATTGCTAGTGTAAATTTTATTTTTGTGATATATAATTTGACATTTTTGTCTGTTAATGTCCTGGAATATGAATCTGAGAATGAGTTTTATGAGGTTTCATGCCAGCAAGTCAATTAATTGTTAGTTGAAAGCTGAATTGAGATCTATCTAATCAGGTTGTGTTTGTACACACATTACACGGCTGTAAACAGTGTAAAGGAGGGAGGGAGGGAAAGCCAGCCAGCTAGCTATAGCATTCTTGTGTTAAGAACGGTGGACCTGGTGTATATATTTATATATCTGCATCTATTTGTGATATTTACCTATGAGTAGTACTAACCATCTATAACAAGGTAAGTGTTATGGCTTTACTCTTGTGATATATTCCAAAATGCAAGACAATATCTGTGAGAATTTTTGAAAGTTGATCACCTGAGTAAATGTTAAGGGATTAAGCTGATAGGAGGAAAAATTACGTTGTTGTCAGAGTATGAATGAATGTACGACTAGTTGTATGTAGTAGAAAACTGATCCTTCTGCCTCCTCCTCCTCCTCGCGCTCGCTGCATGCATGTCGTTCTCTATACAAAATACTAACAGGCAAATTCAGTTCAAGTGCATGATCAAAAAAGTTTTTGTTTTTGATGATATTCCACCATTTTTATGTGTTTATTCATGTCTGGTGTTTAAAGTTTTTTTGAAGAAAATTTTCCAACTTCATATTGAGGAAAGAGTTCATTTTTTTCTTTAAATCAACATTAGATAAAGTAGAATTCTTTGTGGTGTGTATACATGTAATTGATAAAAATGTCTCTACACTATATAACATATCTGATGAGTAGTATCTTTATATTCAAGTTGTAGAATTAAGTTAAATTAGATCTTTTATAAAGTTCAAAAACTTGCCAGAATACTAAATCAGAGGTCAAGTAGGGTCAGAAGGAAATCTTTTAAGGATAGATTTTTAAAAATCATGCCAACCTGTACTTGAATTCTTACAACATGTACCTAAGTAAACATCATTAAAAATTAGATATAGTAAATGTAGTAATTGGCTGTACAGCCAGACGAACTGTGTAGCTAGCTAGGGGAGATATTTAGAGTTAAATTATGATATGTTACGATGAAAAATTTAAACACAGGTTACACCCATGTTGTAAGATCTGGATGTGGGTTTTACTGGACCACATAATAACAAACTTTATCAGTTCTATAATAATGTACTGGTACATGTTGATAATGTCTGATAGTAAAAATAATGGTACTGATAAAATGTGGATGTCAGAAGTCTGGTGGTGATGTTTATACAGGCTCTTTGAAAATATGGTACTAGTGAAAAAAATTAACTTCATCTCAATTTAAACCCTAAACATTTTTCTTAATGTAAAAAATATTTTATTTATTATTTTTTTTTTTTGGGGGGAGGGGGGGGGGGGGGAATTTAAGAATTTACACACAGAGCTCTCACTGGGCCATATTTGGGACCGATATTTTGACCCCAATCATTTATTTTCACTGAAAGTTTTACAACTTAATATATATATGAGTATATATACAATATAATACGATATTTGGCAATGTTCATGGAAATGGTACATTAAATTGAAATGATTATTCTATGATATACAAAATGGTTGTTATAATAACTTAATTTTATTTACAATTTTTGCCTAAACTTTACAAGTAGAACCATGGAACATCGCTGTCTGACTGCTGAGTAAAAACCGTAAAAAAATTAAAAAATCGAAGAAAAGGAAAAACTAGAAAAAATTGACTATAAGAATGGTAAAAAAAATCAAAGTAAAAACATTCATATAAGAGGTCAGTTGTTAGAAACCTGATTAGTTTAATCAAATTGATTAGTCAAAATTTGAATTTTGCTTGATTTCAGGTATATTGTGAACTTAACGTTGAAATGTAGAAAATGATTACAAATACCATCGTAAATCACATTGTAATAAAAATATTGATTCAATAAGGATATTTTGATTTTTATTTGTTTGAATTTTCTGTTAATCACTGATGAAGCTAATCAAGCTTCGAGCGACTGGGTCCAGAGAGCAATCGGGAAATAAATAAAACTAATAAATATTAGTAATCAAGATCATAAAACATGTTTTCATCTATTTTAGAGTTTCGTAGTAATAATGGTATTTTTTTCATCTTCATAATTTCCGCTATTAACCTGGCCCCTTTCACAAAAGACAGACTGACTGAGAGATAACATTGACATATGTTTCATCATGCAGACCGTGGAATCATTGATTCAAAATGTTTAGCATGAAAAAATTAAACAGATTTGTTATAATTCTATACATTGACATTATTCTCTGTCTGTGTTGTAATATTTTAGTGTGCAAGCACTATAAAACTAGGGTTGAGTAATGGTGTTCTACACACCAGTCAAGAGTATTGATTTACTTGTGTTTGTATCTGTCACAACTTCCTTCAATATTCTTTCGGTTTAATACAGTGAACCCTCATTTTAATGCCTTTCAATATCATTGCCACCTTACTTATTGCCATCCTAAAATCCATCTCTTCTATGTTTTTTAATCATGGTACTCCCTGATTTATTACAAACCCCTATATAATGCCCACATTTGACTAATAAGATGGTTAAAATAAATTGAGTTTCAAATGTATAGGTGCATGCATGTTTGGATAGTTGTAAACGGTGTAGTGGGAAATGGAAACATTTACCAGGACATTTTCTTCTCTACAAGAATTGGTTGTCATTGGAGTTTTACGTTTAACATGTTTTTGTTGCTTTGAATTTTTTTCAATTTACCAAAAATATGTATTAAATTTTCATGATGACTAGCTGTTCCAGGGGAAATATTGTAGATCTAGTTAATTATGCATAGGGCAAAATCACAATTTATTGTGACCATTTGACTTGTTCAGTCAAAAATTTATGAATTTATTATATTGTTTAACACATTTGCACATTTTAGTCCTATTTAAACCTGAATTGTCTTTTTATGTGAAAATGCAATTTGACATCTTGTGAATAAAACTGAATCTACAATATATTTGAAAACATATTCAGTTCAAAATAGTAGATCATACAAGAACCTTGAATATTTACATAAATTTTGAATTGTTTATACTAACTACCATGTATATAAGTTGAGTTTGTATGTACCATGTGTATGATTTCACCATCAATCTATCCATGTTATCATGTGTGTCAATTCTAGATAAGAAAGTCATTTCAACATACCCCATGATAAATCAGGATTTTGACTGCTGAATACTCTAATGGGTTTTGAACTTGTGAGTCAGAAATAAGTCAATGTTTTCTACAATCAAAAGGTATATAAATCAATCAATGTTATATAACTGTAAAAACAACACTGATACTACAAGTACGAAAAAGATGGTGCTCAAAAACATAAATGAAAAATTTGAATTGACATGGTCCAGTGGCATACCACAGAATATTGATGCCAAGGGTTAGTACAGGGTCAAACCCTACTTGAAATTTTCTGGAAGTGATTTTTATCTCTTGTTCATATTTAATCTGTAAAAAGTTAATACACATGGAGAGTCTTTTATCGGTTAGTTATAGGTTCAAACCTTAGCACTAGGAGACTAAAGTTGGTATATTGTGTACTGGTATCTGTGAATGAATAAAGCACCTTTTTAAAGTTGAAATAGATCAGACCACAAGTAGTGTGTCACTGTGTTTATGATAACAACTTTTGCAAAATTTTAGTCAAAGATAATTAAATAACTTTGAATGAAGTTTTGTTTCATTCCCTTGCTGTAGCCCGATTCTGAACTGAAATCACCAGTCCAATAGCCTGGTAAGTGTCCATCTATGTGTCGTTATTGTCATCTTATGCATTTCATAGGCGTAGGAGGGTTTTTAATATTGGGGGGGCCAAACCGAAGATATGTTTATGTCGTGCCGCAGGTACGACCTCGTGCCAAAGGCACGAGGCCGGGAGAGTCTGAGAGGGGTGCTAAACCCCTCGCATAGGTGGGGGTCCGGGGGGGCCTCCCCCGGAAAATTTTCAAAACTAAGTCCTGTCTAGACGCATTTTCAATGTATTGTGCATTGTTTTGATAGATAAAAATACTGTAATATCAAGGCAAGATTAAATAAAATAACCGTATGACACAAGTTCCATAATCAACCCTCTTATTGGAGATGGATGTCAGAGGCTGATCCAGAATTATAGAAAGTGGGGCGTATAAGGTGAGAGCCGAAGGCTCGAACCATCTAGGGGGGCATGCTCCCCCGGAAAATTTTGAAAAAGTGGTGCAAAAATCCTGCATTCTGGTGCAATCTGAGCTGAACAATATGTATTATACGCCACTGGATATGGGGGTACCCCGGAAAATTTTGACGCCCTTTCACAAGTATAATGATGAAATTGGTAATTGATTGGTTACCAGATGGACATTTCCTGTTAAAGCGCTTGGTTTTTTTTTTTTTTTTTTTTTTGTCTCTGTTTTTTTTCTTCTTTTTTAGCACTAACACTATAAACATAGACTATGATACAAAATTTCACACAATATATTGCGGGGGCCTGGCCCCCCCCTTCTCTGACATTGGGGGGGGCCCGGCCCCTGCTGGCCCCCCCTGCTCCTACGCCTATGCATTTATATGATATGAAGATGCATTATAATTGTAATATTTTTTTGGGAACAAAAAAAATCTTGAATATCGGTTTGTAATTAATTGGTCTGACTATAGTACAGGAGGTCAGAGGGGAGGTAAATACTGTGAGTGTTAATCAGTTACAACATCCTGACACTATCAATAAATACAACCATTAAGTGTGTTTAAAATTATTTCATCAAAGAACCATTAACTAGCTGAAAGTCTACATTAAACAGATCAAAATTTACAAATCTTTACGCATGACTGGCATTGACCTCGCACACAAACTTTACAGAATACATAAACTAATTGAAAACAAGCCATCTTTATCTCTCACCATTTGGCATATCTCCATATTCTGATAGCAGGTTTTTGAGGAGGGAAAAAATATTTGTCCTCACATTGAAATTCAGAAAGCAGTTTATCGAGACATTTGTAATGTAATGCTCATAAAAATTGACTAGACACCCCTGGTCATACAACATAAACAATATTTGAAGTGAAAATTGTCAATATTGCTTGTATTAATAAAAAGATTTGAAAAGTTTAAATAAAAATTTATAATACAGCTTTT
The DNA here is from genome assembly GCA_021292105.1 of Anadara kagoshimensis. Classification (NCBI taxonomy): domain Eukaryota; kingdom Metazoa; phylum Mollusca; class Bivalvia; order Arcoida; family Arcidae; genus Anadara; species Anadara kagoshimensis. The sequence goes on along the minus strand of CM037860.1, from coordinate 3,099,905 downwards.
TGTGGATGTTTACTAACTTTGTTCTGTAACAGTGCTTGTGTCTTACATGCAAATTATTCATGTACCATGTTTGTAATATCATGCCAACATACCATTCCATGTTCAAATCACATTTCTAAAGCAAAGTAAGAACTTTGAAATTGGTAATAAATTTCCACCAGATAAATGAGGCCAGGTGCTCCAGAAAGAGTGGGGGGGGGGGGGGGTTAAGCACATCCTGTTTTGCCAGCTACTATGTATTTATTGTTAACTATGCTTCAGAGAAATGACAGTTACAAGCTGTACTGTTGTACTATTGTTTTTGTTGTGAAATGTTCCTGGTTGCTTAGGATAAAAGTAAATATTCATGATGGCTACAAATTCCATTTTAAGAGAATATTACTGTGGAAAAAAAACCAACACATCTTTCTCCCTAGAAATTTGATTCTCATGAAAAAAGCAGATAAATAGCATGTACTTTGTACAAAGACGGCAGTGCTTTGATACAAAACATGATACAACTGTTAAAGATATATGTACAAAAGTTATATATATAATATGGTGTACAACTTGACCCTTTACGTTTGTTACCTGTGGTGGGGTTGTGTTCTCCAGGTGATATGAAAGTTAATTTATCAGATAATGTTCAACGATTTTATAAATACAAATTTTGTGCTCTGTAATTTTACCTGCAATGTGTAATTTTGTATACAACATAAAGACATTACATTTAACATGAACCTCAGAGACGCAGATAAGCTAGACAATAGAATCTTGTTACCCGCCATCTGTGTTAGTCTTTTGTTTTTAATTTTAATGTACCAAGAAGTTGTCTGAATGAAAGCAGTTTTCTCTCTCAGTACTGCATATTTTTTTCTATTTGCCTGTGTTGTAATTAAGTTTAAACCTTGATATTTTAAACTTTAAAATTGAAGTAATCCTGTTAAAAGACTGTTACAGAATTTTACTTAATATTCTGTCTGAAAACAATTTAATAATTTACATCACGCAAGAATTAATTTAACTTGCAAGGTCAACACCTGTGTAAAAACACACATGTAATAAAGATATCTTTTGTATTTGAAACAAATTTGTGTTGTATATCAGTGCTTTTGTAGTTTTCATCTGGCTTTTTACTTATTTTGGATAAACAGAATCTATTCCTGCTTTGTCATTGGAGACATGGAAATCTCATCCTCAGGAATTAGATTCTTTATTTTTGAAACCCAGGCTTGCAGTTGTCTATACAAAAAAATCCCGCCCTAAATGTTGAGATTTTTATGTCTCCACTACAAAACAGGGGTTGATCCTTTTTTCTTTGTATCTAATTTGTTACTGTATTGTAAAGATTTTATTGTGATAAGCTAGTAATAGGTATAAAGTCTCAATGCTCCACTTTTGTTAGGTGATGTTGTAGTTGTCTTCAAATGGATCCCACTGGATTTTATTGTGAGAAATACCTCAAAGTTTGGCAAATAGTATTTAAACGACATTGTGTTGTCACAGTGTATGTAGTTAAACTTACTGTCGGGTACGACAGAAAAATTGTATCTAGGTAAGATGCTGGATTTTCTTGACCGATACAGGAGAAACATCGTTGCTGCATGTCTGTTTTTTGGCTCAACATGCTTTAGTCAGCTCAGCTTATGGATGTGGAAGCATGCATTTGTGCATTTGTAAACCTTAATATACCCCTCTGAAAACACTGGGCTAGTTGAACAAATTTGGTGAGGAAGGTTCTTGGCTGATTTAGAAAAAATTGTATTTGACATAACCATATGATGGCCACTGTTACCAATTTAGTATAGAAAGTAGATGGTTTTTTCAGAAGAATTTGTATCCTTAAAACAACTGGTGTCTAAGAGAAAACCTGCATTGTAAGGGGGGGGGGGGGTCACAAGTATTTATGTATTTTTATACCCCCTGCAAACAAAGTTAAGGGGTATATATAGTAATCACCCTGTCTGTCCATCTATCCATCTGTATGTCTCTCTGTCTGTGTGACTGTCTGTCTGGTTGTGTGGTCCATACCTTTCATGTCTATGGATGGATTTTGATCAAACTTGGCACAAATGTAAATCAACATGAGACAATGTGTAGCATACCAAATTTATGTGCATAAGTCAAAAGGTGAAGGTCAGGAGGTGAAATCTTAGTTGAGGGGCGGGGGTATTTGACTCTCAAGAGACAGTTCTAGTTGTGATTATAAGTGACTCAACAGTTATGACAATAACATACACTTTGTGTACAAATGTATTTCATTTTGAGATACAACTTTCTATTGATTTCTGACGGTACAGTAACAATATCATAAATTATTACTATATTTAGCTTGCTTAGTGAAATTAATTTTTTATTAATTTTTTTATTATTATTTATATATACATGTTTGTCATAAACCCTGTATATAGAAGTATGACATGCATTTATGATTACTATTAGGTATTATCTGTTTACAAGTAGAAAACAGAAGCTTGTAGGTAAATCTATTGTTACCAAACAGAAAATTAAAATTGTTGTGTGTCCTACATTACAAAAAATTCCTAGAAATACCTTGGAAGGATTTTTGATTATGCCCAATGTTTTTATGCTTTAACAACAATGTTAATGTTAGTTCATATTAGCAATGACTGACTTTATACAATGTCATGTATATGTGATAGGTTCCAGGGTTGAGGTAGATTCGTGTACAAAACACTTTTTCACATCAATTGACACATGTTCTGAAGCAACGAGCACTAAGAAAGATTTGAGTAATGGTGTTTGATGCCCCAGTCAAGAATATTTCACTTATATTGAGATGCTGTCAGCTATAGGGGAAGGTGCAAACATTTTGCCTGTGCATTTACTTGGTGGCATTATACACCAGGGTTTATTGTGACACATCTACTGTGACATGGGGCCTCATGTATTTTAAGTTCCCATCCAAAAGAACCTTGACTTGCATTTTGTAATGCCGAGTAGTTAGTAAAAGAACAGTCACTACCCACTTTCAAATCTTGGGTAAGACTTGGTCGGGGTTTGAATCCACGACCTCCCCACTAAGCTACTGCAGTGCTTTTCACTAGGAAAGAGCTAATCTTGCATGAATGGGATGCCTTGTTTTGAACCACTTGTCCATCAGAGGTTCTGGTTTTAATCCTTCTATCCTTAAATTTTTAATATTTTGTGAAGTTTGTGAAGTATGTGGAGGCGGATAGATTTTTGTACAGTGTGAAAACGCGTACATTGTTGTCACTTTCTTCCAAGATATCGAGCTTCTTTGCTATGAAATTATAAGATATGAGTACACCTGGAAATAGTGCGCCTGGTAAATGAGCGTGAAAGAAGTATATCTGTTTTATCGTGAGATATGTATTCTGAGACGGGTAATGCATTTGGTTACATATGCACATTTGGAATAAATTTTCGGAATACATTTCGGAATCTAGTAAAATATTGCGACGGGATGCACCTAATAATTTCTGCAATTTGGCGAACTGATCTCATGTTTACAATAAAAAGTAGTTCGAGAAGTTTGCGTCCTACGATGTAAAATCATAACTTTTTATGAAATAAACAGCAACGGCAGGTTGTTTAATTAATTCTTCGCGAAATCTACGGAAATTTAAATTTATTTTGAAGGTTATGATAACGTATTTTGATGTTGAGGCAATTGTGTCATATTTTAAAATGTTTATCGATTAGATTTTACTTTCGTGAAAGGGAGATAATTCGTACAGTGTTGTGTACAGTCGTTTTACCAGTTCCGAACAGGGTTTCATATAAGCGCTGCTGCAGACGTCGTCCACAAGCAGAGGAAATAACATTTATGTTGTGTAATAATACAAATGTTAACTGATTCCAAAATATCGGACACCTGTCCTCAAAAACACGTGGTAGTATGTTTTCTTGAAAAAAGCATTTCCGTGATCACGATTTGTTTACATCGTTAAACTAGGTCACCAACAATCTGTCGACCTGTCCTGCACATACATTTAGGAGCGGTTGAAGTTTATATTATTTAAACAATTAATGCCCATACATTCAAGTAGAAGCAAATTTAGAAAGTTATTTTGCGATTCCTTTAATTGAACGGGATTGAAATTTTAGATTATTCGGTAGTAAAAATTCGGAACTGGTAAAACAACTGTACTTCACCATTAACATGAAACGGGAATATTGTGAGTGATAATCAGCAGTTAATTAAAACCCAGATTAACAGCAAATGATCCAGTTACATACAACCGATAGAATGTACCCCCTCATAGCGACGGTAGGATCTGCAAAACTCTTTCTCTCTATCCGAAATGACAAAACGATCGGGTACAACTTTTTTAAATTTTAATTACCGATTGTCTTTTTCATATATTTATGAAATTATTATTTTCTACCATTTAACTCAGCAATACATGGTTTGGTACATTGTTTCTTTTCAAAAAAAAAAAAAAAACATCCGTCGGAGTATGCATTGACCGACCCCCCCCCCCCCGAATTTTCGGTTATATTCTGTCTTGCCACAACACAATTTTCCCAACTACTGTACGCTGTACAACAGCACAACAGTGCTATGTTTAAAATAATTGATATACTTTGCTGTTTTAAGTTGACTTTATTCCAATGTAGTTGTTGATGAGTTTAGTTGATGTAATCCATCAAGATTTAGATCTTTCTAAAATCATATACTGAATACATCTGCCTGTTGAGATGCTGGTGATAAACATATTATTACAGCAGCCAGAAAAATGTTCTTGTTATGTAAGAAAATAAAATCATCACTCTACAGTATTATAAATAATAAACCAAAACTATTAATCACATGATGGCTATGAAAACTGGTGTCTTTTAGTACTAAATAATTACAAAGTCTGCTAAAGTCATTACCCAAATTCTTTGTAAAATTTACTTTTATATAATACATACTAAAAAGGAGGTCACTAAGCAAAAGTTTCTTTGCATTTTTTCTTCCCCTCTTGTTTTTTTTTCAAGAAAAAGATGGCAAAAGTACTTTACTGTATGGTAAATACTATAGAGACTGACAGAGCAAAAAATAATTATTTTCAATTTCTTGTTACCTAAAAAAAATAAAAGTTGCTATTGAGTTTTTGTCTTACTCTTATTTTTTGTAATTATATATATAATCTTATAACAGCAGGATTTGTCGTGTTTTATTGAGAGTTAATTGATAAAACAGTTGTAGCTTTATAACTTAGTGTATTCCGATGTTTATAGCATCATGTAGATTTATTATTATTGGATTTTTCTTATTTTTCTTTTTGTAGTATTGTAATCAAAATTGACAGTTTGGAACATATTTTTGAGATGTGTGTTTGCAAAATGGATGTTACTGATTGTATTAATTGACCTTGGCTTTGGGTATTATCTGATCTTGACATTGGGTAAGGTCTGACCTTGACATTGATGTGTCTTGATCTTGGCATGGATGTTTCCTGACCTTGACATTGATTTTGTCTTAACTTGACTTTGGTGTCATCTGACCTTGACATTTGTGTTGTCTGACCTTGACATTTGTGTTGTCTGACCTTGAAATTAGTGTTGATATAATTTAGTTCAAAACTTCAGTAATACATCATATATTAAACTTTAGTCATGCCATTTGTCATAGAGGGTTGTGGTGGCCAAGTGGTCTCGGGCATCAGATTACGGATAACAATATCACCTTGGGCAAATCTTAGTGTGAAAATGTTTTTTCTGTTGGCTTGCTTGAACTTCCTGTTTTAGGTACTCTTGTGCAAACATTTATAAAAAATAATATGTTCCAAACTGTCAATTTTGGTTACATTAAAGAAAATAATGAAAAGCCATACCACCAACCAAGACCTTGATATAAGTAACAAAAATCTTGACTGTGTGTAAAACACCATTACTATGTCTACTATGCAATACATACTTGCTGTAATGCTTAACAAAATGGTTAATGTCTAAACAAAATCTGTGCTTTCTGGAGGAAATTGGAAATTCATTTTTTCCAGTTCTTTTGAAGCAGGTTTCTTTAAATTAGTCTCAGACTTAAAAAATATGTAGTAGAATATTATGAAAGAGTTTTTAATGAAATATTTATCTAATTGCAGGATTGAATTGGAATGTGATAAAGAAGAGTAAATAAGCAAACAAAAATGTTCAAAGCAGGTATGTAATTTTTGTTTGGCGTAGATTCAAATTCTTCTAAGTTAGATCCTATTTTGAGAAAATTTGTCAGTTTACTTTCTAAAGGTTCTTCACCATTCCATAACTGACAACCTTGGTATCAAATGAAAGAATTTTGACAGGAATTGATACACCAATATTGCACTCCACTTGTTTTGTTTTCTTGAATAGCTAAAACACTACTGGTGTATCATCTTTAATCATTTCTGTAATTTTGGAAACTTTCACGTCATTTTTCACAAAAATCATCATTTCGGTATATTTGTATACTTGTATTTTCACTTCAGATGATAGTCAGTGCTTTTGTAAGTGAATTTTTATCAGCATAAAAATCAGTACAGGTTTTATTTTCATGTCTTTTTACTCTCAAGATTTTATGCGAAATTTTCCCAATTTACAGAATACAGCCAGTCAACCATGTCAGTAATGTCAGCACTTTCAGTACTTTGATTCTAAGATTCTGACTGACAAACGGCAATGAACATCCATCAATCATTTAACTAGGAGATATATAAAGACGTAGATGTTAATCCATCTGTATCTACAGTTTACATACATTTTCTACTACTGTTTGATTTACAAGTTATTTCATATTTTCTGTTAGGGCCATGTGCTTCCTATTAATTTTCTTTGAGGGTAAATAATAAAGATCTTGTTAAGACAATAGTAGTTGGGGTCGTAAATAACCGCGTTTGTGTATGAAATCATGTTTTCTACCACATGTAAACAAAAACATTATTATAAAAAGAATAGATTTATCAGCCAATGTTAAGATTGTTTACATAGTTACAGGAATCTGTGTTATCATTACCTCGAACTGCCATAGATTCCAAATTATTTGAATCATCGGCTTTATAGATGATGTTTTACCAATTTACCAATGCTGTTTGTACTGAGGAGTGTGTTTGTGACTTTGGAAATACATGTTTTAAGGAACTGTAGTAATGTTAAAACAGATATGTTAGTTAGACCAAGCTGGGGGTTAAACCTTCAACCTTCTACCTATGGTATGAGTACTAAGCTGTGCCATTATTATAGGGGTCAGTAGCATTATGAGCAAAGATTACATGAGCAGTTATTTAAGTTTTACTGAAAGTTGTGTTAGGTAGGTCAGTTCCAGTCAAAATCTTCCTATGGACACTGGTTCACTGGTACCACATCTGCATTATTATTCTGTGATATTGTGAGCAAGAGCAATGCTTCAACCATGCATTAGTACAATTTCAGCATCATAAACTTCTTTAAATTAATATTTGAGATAAATAAAAGTTGCAAGTTTAGGTTAATTTTTTATTGTGGTGACTTCAAATGCAGTGTTGCACCATTACCATATCTCTTGGTTATGTAGTTGCTAATCTATAACATTATACATCATAGATAGATTGGTTAAAATGATGTGCATACAAATCATGGAAAAATTCCACAAATTTTGTGTCAAATTTTTGTGCGTAAAAAAGCTGAAAAAAACCCAGAAAATCTAAAATATGGTTAAACACATCATGCAATGTGTTCAAATATCTGCAAAACATGAAATTTTACCCAGACACATTGATGATTAACAGTACAATTTGTATAAATTCCCATGTAAGGAAATGATATTGTGGTCCAGTTACCAGAGTTGATTATAAATTAAACTTATAAATAACACAACAGTTATTCATTTACTAAATATGATTTAATTAATGGTTAATTTAGTTTTTTCAAGGAATGAAAATATTATGAAAATGAGTAAAACCATTTTGAACATTTCTTTGAAGAAAAAAATCCAATAACTTTACCTAGATACTTTTATTGGTGTGGGTATGAAAGAAACAATTACAGTATGTTTGTAACATGGAGTACTGAGGCGCTGTAGTAGTGTTACAGCTAAAGAAAGATAACTCAATTTCTTTAAGATGATAATTGTGAAAAATAATGATAGAATTACTTCCCTTTGACCACACAAGACAACAAATTCCATTCTTTTAAAAAAGAAGAGGATTGCACAGATTTATGATTTATGGTTGCAATAAAATAGAGAAAAAAAACTTGACAGAAACATGAAGATATGTAGTAATGATTTTATCATTTACGTTTAGAGTGTCAAGACATAATCACAAAATCTTAATTCTAACTTTGACTTGTTTTGTCAGATTTTATTGACAATCTCAATGTAAAGAGTCAGAAAAAGCACTATTGGTGTATTAGATAAAGTAATTTTTGAAACCAAGTTTTTTGAAAAATTGTTGAATAACCTTACAGACAATATTAGAATTGACAAAAATCAGTTCAGTTCCAAAAGGTATTAAACAAAAAATTGTGAAAGTTATATTTGATTTAAATTATCTTATTCATTAATAATATTTGATAATTTTTTGTTGCATGTCTATAATTGATTTTGTAATTTTTCAGTAAAAGAAAAATGGATGTATTACACGAGTTGACATTGATGCAGTGACATTTTGCATAAATGGTGGAGGATTGTGGGAAGACAAAGATGGAGGATGACAAGGAAGACAATAAGCGACCAGCTTCTCCTGACACCAGTGGTGGTGTGGAGGACATTCTAACGGTAAGATTTTATACTTATGACACAATAATCAGCTTCAGGCATTGGTACATATGGTATAAGAGAGGGATTGATAACAACAAGGCGCTAGGCTTAATAAACCTTGTATTCACCTTGTTGTTCTTTTGTACCTAGCAGTCATGTATTCTCTACTCAGCCAGATATATTATAAGAACTGTAGTTGATCTTCATCAAGACCAAGACTACATTCTCCAAATTATGCAAAAATCTCACTGAATCTCTCACCTCATCTGAATGAAAGTGATCTACAGTAAGCAACGCATTGGTCATTGCTTGTGTCTTGCAGAAACCAAATCTGTTTCGTAATTAGAACAACTTGTACATTGTAATACAGAATAAAGAGTGACTTGTGTCTAAATGATTTTGTCCTTTGGGTGATTCCAGCTTGTACATAGTAATACAGAATAAAGAGTGACTTGTGTCTAAATGATTTTGTCCTTTGGGTGATTCCAGCTTACTGTATGTTGGTTTATTTTCGCAATGTCAATTTTTTCCGGTCTGAACTGATTAACTGGGTTGGTAGGTGGAAGAGACCTGAAACCTTTAATGAATGCCTCAAAATGCGTGTTTTTTGTTTTGTTTTTTCCATGTGGGAATACATGAGACTGTGAATATAGAGAACAGAAAACTACAGGGAAATATAGCCATTATACAGTTAAACATATATGAATTATGAGTATCTAAAATGTCCGGTTGTGTGGTGTGATATCAAGTCTATGTTTTTTTGTGTCTATGATTCTATAGCTAGATATATGAAATCCTCCGTAACATCTTACCAAAAAAACCCAAAACTTATTATGAATACTATTTTTCGTGAAACAATGTCAGGATTTTGATAGACCAGTTGATCAAAATGTGTGATTCCTGGCAACCTGTAGTCCTGAAGACACAAATACTCTGATATTTAATTATACAACATGCCATTGTTTTCCATTTGATAATTGTAAGTCATGTGATTGGTTCTTCTTTACTGGAAATGGTTCCCTTTAGTAGCTTTGCGTCAAAGGCTGTTTTGGGGCATGAACATTTACAGTTCCAGAACAAAATTATAAGAGTTGTTTCCCTTGCACCAAAAAATTGATCATAGCTATTTAAGTTAACTTGCTTCCTGTCCCAATTCTTCTTTTAATTTTGCCCTTGCTGCCTTTCAAAGAAAGTGGGATATTAAACTGGAACTTCCATCCTTCTGTCCATTCTTATTTTTATCTGTCCCTCCTTCCATCTGCCTAGACACATCTTGTCCAGATTAATTCTCCAAAACTATGAAACACTGTTTTGGGAAACTTGATGCAAAACATCAACATTGATAGGAAATGCACATTTAATTAACCTCAGTTGGTTTGTTAATTGCCCTGGAAGTTATAACCCTTTGAACATAAGTGAAAATCACAAAAAGTACATACTGGGGGAGGATCCTAATGCACTGAATTGGCTTGTTTTATCAGAAAGATATATAAATTGAATTTAAAACATATTGATTGATGTAACAAAAGTAAACAATCAGATAGAATGGAAAAATAATAAACATGTGTATATTATTAATTTATGATACATTAATATTTTACTGAGATGGGCAGTTTTCATTAAACAAACAAAACACTATTTCTTGTAATAATGGTCTTTTTATTATGAAAAAATGATGATATGATGATACATATTGCATGCAATAAAATTATAAAAAACTTAACTTTTTTATTTTTTTTAAAAAAAAAGTCTGTTTGTTGAATATTTGTGTTATCAGTATTATATATATATGTGTGTTATTTATGTATAATCTATAGTAAGACATGCTGGAGTTGATGGGTCGGACAGATGGTCTGACTGTAGTGACTAACACTTCTATAATAAAAGACACATTAAAATAAAACTTTATATGAATACAATCATTGTAAAAAGTTTGTTATATACCAGCTAATCTCTCCAATAGACAGGTTCAAACTTAATATAAAGATAAAATGTTATCTTAGATATTTTTCCTACATTTTATTGCTGGTTTTGTTCATGTGGGGAGGGAGAAGAGTGGTGGGGAGGAAAATTTATTTTGTGAAAAATATTTCATTATCTTAATGCCACACAGCACTTCAAACAGTTGTTAGCTCTTAATATGGGTGTTCATGATGGTATGCGTAAAATTTGGGTCTTCAAAATTTGTCCTGATGGAAAGAAATTTTCTGACCAAGAAATAACTGCAATATATCTGATGAACCTTTAAGCAATAATTTAATCACTTATTCACTAAAGATAAACAAAATCAGTTCAGGCTATTTTTGTCATAAGACTTTCTATAACATCATATAACATAATTTAAAGTAACCACTGTGGTAGCCAAGTTGGTAGAGTGCTCGCTCTGTAAGTGGGAGGTTGTGGGTTCGAACCCCGACCTGGTCTGACCGAAGACTTAAAAGTGGGTAGTGGGTAGTGACTGTTCTTTCGCCAAGCACTTGGCATTACAAAATGAAAGTCACGGTTCTTTCGGATGGGAACTTAAAATAAACGAGGTCCCGTGTCACGGTAGGCTTGGCACGCTTAAGAACCCTGCTGTATAATGCCATCAGCGTAATGCACAGGCAAAAAAAAATATATATTTCTGCACCTTCGCCTATAGCTGGCGATGTCTCGATATAATAAAATATTCTTGACTGGGATGTTAAACACCATTACTCTAATCTCTCTCTCTCTCTCTCTGTCTACATTTTGACGCTGGTGGACTGGCCTAAGTTACAAACCACGGCCACATATACTTTTGATTTAATTAATCTGTTCTTCATTATGTTTAATTTTGTCCTATCTGATAGCTCATTGTTGCCAATGTTACTTGGACAGAATATATACCGGTAGTTTTTAAGTATTTGCCATCTTTTTTTTTTGTCTCTATAAGGTTTTAGGTCTGTGCTTCAATAGTTTACTTACAACCAGCCTTTTAAAAAACAGAAACATTTGTGAACTTTATGAATTCCTTATATTTAAAAAATCTATCTTTTGTAGAAAAATTAAAGCACTGAGTATTCCCCTCTCTTCTTAAATTCCTACCAGCTTTCCAAGGACACAGTACTACTAAGCTCCCTCCTTTTGACTTTCTCCCTGCTCACAATTGATATGGCACTAGCTTGTGTCTCATTGACTTCCCCCCTGCTTACTGTTGGCATAACTTGCCTCCCCTTGAGTTCTTCCTTGCTCATCACAAGGTAATACCCTGCTTTCTGTTGACTTCATCCTTTGCTCATAATTAACAAAGTTGTCTCCCTTTGACTTTCTCCTTTGCTTACAATTGACATAGCCTGCCTCCCCTTGAGATCTTTCTCACAGTTGCCTCCCCTACCTTCTATCTTGTTTGACTTTCTCTTTGCTCAAAATTGACATACCCTGCCCCCCCCCCCCCCCCCCCCCCCCTTGTCTTCTTTCCTGCTCACTATACCAGGCTGTCTCCGTTTCCCTTCCACTTCCTCCTTGCTCACTATACCCTGCCTCCCCTTGTCTTATTTCCTGTTTACTATACCAGGCTATCTCCGGTTTCCCTTCCACTTCCTCCTTGCTCACTATACCCTGCCTCCCCTTGTCTTATTTCCTGTTTACTATACCAGGCTGTCTCCGGTTTCCCCTTCACTAACTCCTTGCTCACTATACCCTGCCTCCCCTTGTCTTATTTCCTGTTTACTATACCAGGCTGTCTCCGGTTTCCCCTCCACTTCCTTCTTGCTCACTATACCCTGCCTCCCCTTCACTTCCTCCCTTCTGATGCAGTTAAACCCTGGCTTCCCTTGACTTCCTCCATGCTCACCACTGACACAGTACAGATGTTGATCAGATTATGAATTGATATATAAAATTAGAAATGATTTTACCAACATTAAATGTTTAAGATTGGTGTTTTTACTTACAAAACAAGACTTTTATTATACACATAATTTAGATGAAGAACAGCTGAAATATTTGAATGTCATAAAACTATTAACTTCAAATTCCCATAAATAACCTCAGCAGTATTCATAAAATGTATATCAAATAGATTATTTACCTATGTACTGAGATATTTATGTGTATTTGTGGACATAAACATGTTACCACTCAGATGCTTTATAACACAAGATCTGTTACCAGTGATGGCCAAGTGGTTAAGCTGCTAGTCCTCAGTTGGATGTCCAGATCTAGATTTGTCCTGACATGTTTTTGTTTATTTGTGGATGTAAACTACCAGTTTATACAGTGTATAATGGTCATTGAAGTGAAGTAGAGTGGAGTTATTGAGTTTTTTGTCTCAAGATTATTTCATTTTAGTTGAGGTGTTCAATTCATGGATGGTAGAGGAAACCAGAGTGCCTGGAGACAACCACTGACTCTTGGCAGGCAAATTGACAAACTTTCTGACAAACATAAGCATCTGTCACAAGTGGGGATCGAATCTAGCAGGAAAGAGGCAATGTGATGCGTTAGTGAATGCTGTTGACTGCTCAGGCCCGAAAGTCCCACTTAAGATGAGAGAATGTCCTTTAGCTATTTTGGAGTTGAGTGGATTTTGGAGTAATGGTGTTTTATGCCTCAGTCAAGATTCTAGGGGTGATTCTAGATTCTAGCCCAATAGTCAAGTGATGGTAAAGGTGTTAGTACAGTTTCTGTTGACTGCAGAGTTCTCTCTATATTGACCATATCACCTTAATTAAGCCACTCTCCTTTCTTTAATTTTGATTTGTGATTGACCAACATTTTGAATTTTCCACCATATTCACAATTGGTAGAGTGCTGGCTCCGTAAGTGAGAGGGCGTGGGTTCGAACCCCTACTGACTGTGACCCAAGACTTGAAAGTGAGTAGTGACTGTTTTTTCGCAAGGCACTTGGAATTATAAAATAAAGTCAGGGTTCTTTGGGATGGGAACTTAAAATAAACGAGGTCCTGTGTCATGGTAGGCATGGCACAATAAAGAAACCTGTTGTATAATACCATCAGCCAACACACAGGCGAAATTTCTGCACCTTTGCCTATAGCTGGTGACATCTCGATATAAGTGAAATTTTCTTGACTGTGACGTTAAATACTTTTACTCAACTCAACTTTACCGTATTTGCCTATACCATAGGCATAAATAGCCATGATATTACTTGAGCCACTATTCCTCCATTTTGTATTTCATGTTTTTCATAGTATTTTATAAACTATCAGAAAGATTGGCAAAAAAAAAAAAAAAAAAAATAGATTTCACAATCAACCAGGTCGTACCGAGACAAATTCACAAAAAATGATTTCTCACTCAACCATGCTGTACCCAGACAGATTCACAAAAAATGATTTCACAATCAACCAGGCCCTTCCAAGACAAATTCACAAAAAATGATTTCTCACTCAACCATGCTGTACCCAGACAGATTCACAAAAAATGATTTCACAATCAACCAGGCCCTACCGAGACAAATTCACAAAAAATGATTTCTCACTCAACCATGCTGTACCCAGACAGATTCACAAAAAATGATTTCACAATCAACCAGGCCCTTCCAAGACAAATTCACAAAAAATGATTTCTCACTCAACCATGCTGTACCCAGACAGATTCACAAAAAATGATTTCACAATCAACCAGGCCCTACCCAGACAGATTCACAAAAAATGATTTCACAATCAACCAGGTCCCACCCAGACAGATTCACAAAAAATGATTTCACAATCATCCAGGCCCCACCCAGACAGATTCACAAAAAAAGATTTCTCACTCAACCATGCTGTACCCAGACAGATTCACAAAAAATGATTTCTCACTCAACCAGGCCCCACCCAGACAGATTCACAAAAAATGATTTCACAATCAACCAGGTCCCATCCAGACAAATTCACAAAAAATCAAGGAGGGATAGATTATTGTATATCTATATTATACAGCAGATGGCTGGTAGCAGGTACATTATGTTATTGCTGATTGATTAGACCCCTATCATTAAAAGTTAATTACTAAATATACTGGTAGTTATAGCATCAATATTAAATATTATCACAATAATACAACTAAATAAATAGTACAACTCATAACAGTTATCCTGACCAAATATAATATGATTAATCTCTCTCTCTCTCATTACTTCAACCTATCTCAAACTCATTTCTGCATCTGGTTTGCTCTCTCTCTCTCTCTCTCTCTCTCTCTCTCTCTCTCTCTCTCTCTCTCTCTCTCTCTTATTTCTGCATATCTCTCTCTTTCTGCATTTATCTCTCTTTATTGCACTCTCTCTCTCTCTCTCTTATTTCTGCATATCCTCTCTCTCTTTCTGCATTTATCTCTCTTTATTGCACTCCATCTCTCTCTCTCTCTCTCTCTCTCTCTCATTATTCATTATTTCAACATATCCTTTACTCATTTCTGCATCTCTTATTCTCTGCCTTATTTTTGCATCTCTTTCTCTCTCTATCATTTTTGCTTTTTTCTCATTTCTGCATTATTCATTAATATTTTTGACATTCTCATTTTTCTTTCATAGCAATCTGTTCATATGTTCATATTTAATAATATCTATTCCAACATCTGTGAATGGATTCCCGATATTGATAAAAATTGTAATCAAATTTTTCTCTAGAAATATTTCTTACCTGCAAAAAACCATAAGAGAAGGGTATTTTATTTTGAGCACTACAAGATATGATTTATAATTCTTTAAATTATATATTTTGATTTTTGTACAACTTATTTTAAAGCACCTGCTTATCTGGATGTGGATATGTACATGAATAATCCTATAATTAATATATATTCATATTTTGAAAATATTTCCCACAGATATTGGGGAAAAAAGTAACTTTCAGTTTTTTTGAAAGTAATGAAAGTATTTTTGATGTATATGATTGCAGAGTTTGCAGTTTCAATGACAGAGTTATGTTTTCTGATTATTTGTACCTGTATTATTAAGCAATGATAAGTTTATTTGGACTATCCACTATATAATCATCTTGTATTTGACAGATATAATAAATTTGATCAAATTGCTCCCAATATGTGGTTATACAGTCATTTGAGGACAAAAATGAAACCGAGATGACCCATGTCGAAAAACGATACTACCCCTGGGCTTTGACCATATGTATTTAATCAGCTATATAAATAATACAACAAAATTTGACATCTGTAGAATTCCTGGTTTTTTTTTTTTTTTTAAATAAAAAAAAAGAAGAAAAAAACCTCAATAGACTCCACCTGACAGCTGAAATAAGTTATGGCTTCGGAACTGACCCTAAGCCCATCTAGTAAATTTGGAAAGATTTTTGTAAAAAAGTAGTTACATTAAGTTTTATTGGTGTCAATAAAACTACAGCAGCACAGTTTTAAACACAGCTGTATGTGGAAACCGGAGCCAAATTCGCCCTGTTTATCATTAGCTTTAATTCAGAACCTTTGGAGAAAACAAGATTTGTCATAAAACCTCTATCTTGGTGATATTTTATGATCGACCATAAAATTATTTCTTGTAGGAGAATCTAGGTTTTAAGTATTTTTTAACACGTGAAGATTCTTTCTTTTATTTTTTTCTTGAGTGTATGTACAGATGTGTTCAACAAGTGATCATAGTAGTAAATATCTGTAAGGTGTTCATGGTAATTATGGCCAGATTTGTCTGCCTGTAGGAGGTGTAATGGGTACAGTTATAATTGTTATAGATAGATACATGTACATCATTCATTAGCTACACCATCAACACAAATGAGAAAAGTCTTGTGTAAATTGTCTGTCCATCTTCATCCTCATACAACCTGTCTAATCTGTCTATCTGCATGTATGTCTGTATTTCCTCTTCAATTTTCTTGTTTTTAGTGCAGCTGGTCGAGTGCTCGCTATGTAAGTGGGATTAACCACTCAAAAACCACCTCAACATTGCCGTTGCTTATATTTTGCTAAAAACCCATCTCAACATTGTTGTCGCTTATATTTTGCTGAAAAACCATCTCAACATTGTTGTTGCTTATATTTTGCTGAAAAACCACCTCAACATTGCCGTCGCTTATTTTTTGCTGAAAAACCACTTTTAACGTTGCCGTCACTTATATTTTGCTGAAAAATCAACATTGCTGTCGCTTTTATTTTGCTAAAAAAAACCACCTCAACATTGCTGTTGCTTTTATTTTGCTAAAAAAACCAACTCAACATTGCTGTCGCTTTTATTTTGCTAAAAAAACCACCTTACCATGAAATAAACTTACTAAACTTACTTGTGCACATTAGGAATTGTGTGATTTATGTCCTACACTGTATGAAGGGGTGATATTTCATATGATTAAGTTAGGAAGGTTGTGAGCTTGAAGCTTGACAAAAACCTACCTATACTTGAATGCTCGAAACCCCTTTCTCTGTGTGTGATTACAGCAGTGGCAAGTGATTTTATCAAGACTAAATATTGAGTGACATCAAGGCAAACAGATCTGAAGGTTTAAGAACAAAGTTTTATATGCTGTTTAATCAAACGAGGGATGATATAAGTGTACTTTGAAATCTTTATATGCTGCTGATATTATATTTTACATTTTTTGTTTTCTTTTCTTGTTGATGCCAGGAGAGTTATGGAGCCATTACTCTCCTTAATGCACTATAAAACATTGATATAACCTCTTTATAAAACAGAAATTATTACTATTTAATTGTTTTGGCAGTCAAAACCAGTAAAAATTTGACAGAGAAATATTTTTCCACTTTATTCACACAATTAACCACAAGAAAACCTAGATATGTGGACCAAAACGTTTTTAGTACAAGATTCGCCCAATAAAATGAAATTGGGCAAAACTAGGAAGTGAACAATTAAAAACAAAAAAGTTTTAATATCAAATTTAATCAAGTTGGTTCATTGTAATAAGCTCCAGATGTTAATATGTATTGATACTATATATATTAATTCAGAGTGTACTCTGTAGGATTTATTTAAGAGAGGCAAGTGTTCAAACACCTAGTTTATATCTAATTTGAATGGGTGTATCTGTCACGTTAAATTACCGCTGGAACATGTTTACGTGCTTTGAAGATCCTGTATTTATCATTTCTATGTTTTTGTTTCGTTTTCTAGTGTCATGTGTTTTCCAGACCAACACCTGTATGGTTTTGTGAAAATTAAGAAATATTTAGCACTGAATTGATCCCTAAAACTCATAAAATCAGGTGTTGTTTATGATCAAATATATGTAAAAGCACACAAAAAGTACATATGTTGTAATTTGGAAGTTTTTGGTTGCTTATAAAGATATTGATGATTTATGTTCCCCACACAAAAATTTCTTATGATAAAAAGTAAGGTGTATACTGTGTGTGTGTGTGTTAAATATTCAACATGTACAGGTAGTTGCAATTTGCTCTGTGCAATAGGTAGAGCAACTAAGAACATGAAATGTGAATTACATCAACTTGGTGTTAACCAGAATAATCAAGAAACATCATGCAAAGAAAACATTTGAAATACATGTATAAAAAAACTGATGAAATATGATGTCATAGATATATATATGAAATGGAAAGTATAGAATGTAATTGAATATACATGTATTGTAATAGTAACTTCAGACACTTTATCCATTTATGTTTGCCATTGTTTCTTGCAGAAGGTCTGATTTTGTTTTATTCATCAAAAATAAATTATTGACTCAAATATATAAAGATACATGATTAATCAAATTCAATAAAGTAAACATTTATTATAAATAATTACATACATAATGTGCTAGCTTATAATTTTACCATGTTTCATAAATATTAAAAACTAAGCACATCACTGTGTTACAACATGTACTTCCCACTGGCTATTACTGAAACTTGGTTCCTTAAATTAAAATTGTCTCTTCAAAAAATAACAAGATTGGTGCAGTATAAATGTATTAACACAATATAAACACTAGTACATTTCTGTGTATCATCTTCCTGTTAGAAAATAACTTCCTCAAACAATATATCGGGAATTGTCTTTCTAAAAATTAACATTTCAAAAGAAATTAAATACTGTTAAAATCTTAAAAACAAATTTGAAACATTATTTCACCTATATATTAGTTGATCATCATTATATATTAAATAATGATTTACCACAAATACAATAGCAAGCACCTGCTGTCCAGGAGAGATTTAATACAGAGCCCTTTAAATCCCCAGGTTAAGCCTGATTGTATATTTACCTCTTATAGAGCCAACATATTGTGTCCTCCTTAACAGAATCATTTCCATAATTAAATATTAGTTTCAATAAGCAGTAGTTTATTATTTGTCCATAAACCCCTGTCTGTTTATAATCTCAACTACCATGCTCTGTAAATTAAATCTCAAACGCAATTTTCTGTAAACTTTTCAAAAAATGGCAAACATTTATTTTTTGATCTTAAATGAAATGGACAAATATTGACAAGCCACCTTCATATTCAGTAATCACAAAAATTAACACAACAATAACTGAGTGTATTGAGGTAATGATGACTAGAGCCTTTTTATTGTCCGTTTAATATTTTATGTAAGAATTTTATTACTCGGAGATAACAAAGTAGAATCCTAAATTTGAACAGATAATGAATTAAAATTCCCACCTGCCCGTTATATGTCAATACCATTTTCATGCTCTTGTAATCATTGGAAGGATTAGGTATGAGAGATTTAGAGATTTACTTTGTTTATGTAAACATTCTGATTTTAATTTTGCTTATTTTATAAATTAACACCTAAGTTCTAAAGCAATTAAAAATAATGTAAAAATAAATTATAACTTAGGAATACATTACCATGTTCATTTTAAGAAACATTACAACATAGTGTTTATATCAAATGGCAGTAAGTTAAGTTTTAATTATCAGTTGCCATTCTGAACATTTGGTCTTGCCTCAAAAGGCCTGGAACATATCAAGTTATGTTACCGTTTATTTCAATGCAATCACAGTCCACAGCATTTTTTATCAGTTTTGATTTGAAATAGCCTTTCAGCTTTACAGAATTGCTCTTGTTCATTTTCAGCTTTCCTTGTTTAAGTGAGGTTTCTTTAAATGCATCTAAAGTTTGGTTGCTCCAAACTTTGAGTCTTATAAAAATCTGATCCAGTTTAAACCAAATTTTGTCTGAATTTGTTCTGATTAAAGACAGTTTAGTAGAAACAGTTTAGTACCACTAGTGCTATAGGGTCTCTGTACTGAGGATATGTATGGTTTATTTATCTTTATAATCCTATAATTATCATAACTAATTTATGAACAAATTGTTGAAAGCATGCCCTGGTACTGATGGATCACAGCACCTCTTACCATCTTGGTTTAATGCTATTTGGACAGTACCTAATGCAAGAAACTCTGTCAATCACTTGCCAAAGGTTGGTGGTTTTTTGTATGGAAACTCTAGTTTCCTCCACCACCCCAGAACCAACCACTTCCATATTAGAAGTAAAATCTTGCTCATTAATTCACCTTATAAATCAAACACAAACATACAAATCCAAGTTCAAATCACAATTCCAAAAATTCCCAAAAGTGAATGCTTAACCAATGTAACCACTGAAGACGGTTTGGTTTCAGCAGTTCCTTGATTTGAATGGTATGTTGTATTTACACCAAAGTCTGTAGAATTCAAGGGTTTCTTGCTTGACTTTTGACAAATAACTATATTATATATCATATACCAGTATATAATGTCCAATGATTCACCTCGGTTATCTACATCTGTAATAATGATAATAAAGGTAAAAAGTAACATGCCTGACATGGTGGACATATCAGTTATATCATATAATACATTCAAATCTAGCCCGTGAATGAAATGTAAAAAGATGAAAACTGAAGGTGTTACAATATTTTACTGAAGAAACTACAAATAAAACACAAGTAAGACGGAGTTTAAAAAACCTCTGTTTGCTAGTTTAAAAAAATAAGGAAATAGTGGTTAGGTTTCTAATTGGTTTACTATAAGGTCTAGAAACTACTGAAATGAAAAATAACAAAAAATGGTAACTGGAAAGAATTAGTGTGAAAAAAGCTACTTCACATGATGACTACTAGTATATTGTTTTAATGATTTTCCAAAAGCAATAAATTTAAAAAAAAAGATTGATTGTTGGCAAGGAAAAAATATTCAATTCGATGCAATTTAGATTTTTTTGCAAGTATAAAATTTAAAAAAGTAACAGAATTAATTAACTAAGATTCCTACAAATGACATTTGGATTGGATTGATACAAAATACTGACACCATTATTACTATTATGTCATGATTTTAGGCTTTGGTGGCTGAGTTGTCTAAAGTAGTGTCTCGCAACTCCTCTGTTTGAATCCCACTCTGGCATATTCTAGTGTGAAAAAAGTTGGCTGGTTTGCTTTCAAAGGTGTGGTGTTCTTTAGCCTCTCCAGTTTCCTCTACCATCCCTGAAATGACTGTTTTCTTGTAAGTGTAAGCATATTGACTGGGGCATAAAACACCATTACTTCATGTCTGTCATACTAGTTTGCCTTAGATTGTCCGTTGTGACATTGTCTTTTTTTTTAATGTACGACATGTACAACCATATTCAGCATAATGTAGTACTTCATTCATTAGTAGCATGTACCGGTATGTAACATAAAAAACAGTCTGTTATACGTATGATTTATACGATTGTTGATTTGTGTATTCTCCCCTAGAGAATCACCGGTAGGTAATTTGTAGGTATTGAAATTAGATTGATGGTATGAAGAGAAAATATGAGAAATGAATTACATGTCATCATCAAGCTGCAGCTATACTTTACAGTTATAATACAGATGTCGACTATACCCAGTGGAGACCAGTAAGGGAGATTTTTTGGAACAGGTTTTGATAGTTTATGGGTTCTGCAGTTATTCTACATATTGTAATTAGGATAGAAGGTTTATACATTTGAACCTGCATCCTTATTTCTCAGAGACAGACATGGAGCAATTGAAAATTTATGTATATGAAATCGGCATTGAATTCATTTGTGTTGATTACACTGTTTTTGGGAACTTTACTATGTTAAACAGATTGGTTTCATTTTTAGCTCACCTGACCGAAGGTCATGTGAGCTTATGGCATAGCGCAGCGTGTGTATGTGCGTGTGTGCGTGTGTGCGTCGTTAACACCTATTTTCGACTTCTCCTCTGAAACTACTGGACAGATTTTAATGAAACTTTGTCAGAAGTATATATGGGCCGGTGCAATTCAGATTTGTTCGTGGCGTTGCCATGGCTACCATAACTAGCTCAAGGTGACCTAAGGGTGCAAAAATCTTAAAAAATCTTCTTCTCCGAAAGTACTGATTGGAGAAAAAATCTGATGTGATATTTGGCTTCTCTAGGGTCTTAAGCCTATAGTTTGTTCATTTTGTAAAAATCGGATAAAAAATAGGTTACGCGTTTTTGCGTTTAATTTTGAAAAAATCGTAAAATAGCTTCAAATTGTTATAACTTGACTATTTGATCAGATAATGACATGGGGTTTTCAGTTTTGACATCTTCTTGTTAGTATCTTCAAAATGAGGTCAAGGTCAATTGTGAAGGTCGTGACCTAATTTTTTTTTACCTCTGATTATAATTATTATCTCGAAAACTATAAACTTTTTGTATAGGCATGTATATTAGAATGTTGTAGGTATTGATACAACGATCATTTTGATGTATAGAAAAAGGTCATGGGTTCAAAGGTCAAGGTCACAGATGTGAAACAATACCGAAATGGTTAATTATCTCGAAAACTATAAACTTTTTGTATAGGCATGTATATAAGAATGTTGTAGGTATTGATACAACAATCATTTTGATGTATAGAAAAAGGTCATGGGTTCAAAGGTCAAGGTCACAGATGCGAAACAATACCGAAATTGTTAATTATCTTGGAAACTATAAACTTTTTGTATAGGCATGTATATTAGAATGTTGTAGGTATCAATACAATGATCATTTTGATGTATAGAAAAAGGTCATGGGTTCAAAGGTCAAGGTCACAGATGTGAAACAATACTGAAATGGTTAATTATCTCGAAAACTATAAACTTTTTGTATAGGCATGTATATTAGCATGTTGTAAGTATTGATACAACGATCATTTTGATGTATAGAAAAAGGTCATGGGTTCAAAGGTCAAGGTCACAGACGCGAAACAATACCGAAATGGTTAATTATCTCGAAAACTATAAACTTTTTGTATAGGCATGTATATTAGAATGTTGTAGGTATTGATACAACGATCATTTTGATGTATAGAAAAAGGTCATGGGTTCAAAGGTCAAGGTCACAGATGCGAAACAATACTGAAATGGTTAATTATCTCGAAAACTATAAACTTTTTGTATAGGCTTGTATATTAGAATGTTGTAGGTATTGATACAATGATCATTCTGATGTATAGAAAAAGGTCATGGGTTCAAAGGTCAAGGCCACAGATGCAAAACAATACCGAAATGGTTAATTATCTCAAAAACTATAAACTTTTTGTATAGGCATGTATATTAGAATGTTGTAGATATTGATACAACAATCATTTTGATGTATAGAAAAAGGTTATGGGTTTAAAGGTCAAGGTCACATATGCGAAACAATACCGAAATGTTTAATTATCTCGAAAACTATAAACATTTTGTATAGGCATGTATATTAGAATGTTGTAGGTATCGATACAACGATCATTTTGATGTATAGAAAAAGGTCATGGGTTCAAAGGTCAAGGTCACAGATGTGAAACAATACTGAAATGGTTAATTATCTTGAAAACTATTAACTTTTTGTATAGGCATGTATACTAGAATGTTGTAGGTATTAATACAACGGTTATCATCATGTAAAAAAAAAAGTCATTGGGGTTTAGTATTTATGTTTTCTTTAAATCTATCAGCTAGCCATTAGTTATCAGGTGAGCGTATCAGGCCCATGGGCCTCTTGTTTAAACTTAACTGTGATGTAAGCTTACAAAGAATCAGACAAATTTTACCAATGTTTTACCTCACATATAAGTTTTTTTCAAATCTAGAGTTGGAAAACTGTTAATTTTGACATTTTCCTGCATGATAAAGTTTTAGTAGACATGTT
This sequence comes from Anadara kagoshimensis, assembly GCA_021292105.1. Taxonomy (NCBI): domain Eukaryota; kingdom Metazoa; phylum Mollusca; class Bivalvia; order Arcoida; family Arcidae; genus Anadara; species Anadara kagoshimensis. Next base: position 3,076,211 of record CM037860.1, on the reverse strand, counting down.
GCTACACTAATATTGCAGATTACCTATGTAGACTTTGGTGTAGCAACATAAAACTGACCACACAGAAGATATTGAATTACCAACTCAAAATGGCACATAATCTTGGAGATTTCCAGTGACATTTTCAAGTGTTCTGAAAAAGGTCATTATACCTCTTTGTCTTTACATCTCTGTATGTCCATATATTGACCTGTCTCTCTGCTTGGCTTTGTGTCTTTATGTCAGTACAAATGTAATAGGCATGTTTTAAATCTTGTCCATTTGTCTTTCTATATGTCTTTAATTTAATAAAAACACAGGTTTTAATTTTTTTTAGAACTTATATTATTTTCTAACAAACCAATTGCCATTTTCTTATCAGGAGATATACAAGATTTTTATTGCATCATGGATAAGGGGGTCATTAAGCATTTAATGAATGAATTACAAATTTCTGTACATGTATTTATTTTATTACATTTGTCAGTGGTAGATAATTGTTAGTTTGTATGTTCTAAAGACAAGATGGGTCATAAATTGGACAGGAAAAGTCTAAAACAAATGAAGTGTGTGTTGTCGATTTCGCTGTGTTATGTGTTTATCAACACATGTTATCACCTTTAGGAACTGTTGGGTAGTGTATATAATGATGTTAGCAGGATAAATGCTGATCCTTCTGTTGTTTTGGAAATAATTTGTAGAAATAATGTATTTTGTGACTTTGTTTTGTGTATTGGAAGTTATGTACATGTGTTTTTTGTTGTAAGCGGCTTGTTAGGGAAATCCTGTAATAATATTTATATTGATAAAGAAACAGCTGCAGAAATCATATAATGTTTATTTCAAACACCATCAACAAAATATCTATCTCTGCTCGTTAAATCAGTGTCAATTTTAGCTATATTTGATTAACACATGACTAACAGGATGTCAGATTTAAATATATATGCTTTAACAATTTTCAAATTTTTTGGGTGTTGTACTTGCAGTGGGACTTATTATGAATCACTTTCTGGGGTTTTTAATTTTCAAATTTTTTGGGGTGTTGTTCTTGCAGTGGCACCTATTATGAATCATTTTCTGTTTGATTTTTTTAATCGTCTAGATCTCTGAACAAAATCAAAATCATTTGACTTTGTAATGTACCAAATATGAATCAGTTTTCGTAAAACTGTTCTTCATTGAGGTTGTAGAACCCAAAATGACTTAAATAGTTGACTTCTAATGATAGATAACACAAGTAATCAATGTCTATAGCAAAGAACTGAATAACTTGATCTTGGTCTTTATTTCAAATATAAGGAGTAAATAAATGCAGGGTCAGATCAGGGCTAAAGCCTGGAACCTCCAACAACATTTGGTGATTGTTCTGCCAACTACACTACACCTCCCCTGTTTCTAATGGGCTTGCCTACCCAAATTCCCTAAGATTTATTATCGTGTAGGCACAATTATGAGTACGCCCTGTACCGAGGGGCTCACCACCGGCCACCTACCTATAACAGGAGGAGGCAGAATGCAGAGATGAACTGGGACCTGAACCTAGAACATTCAACACTCCCAACTGAGCTACCAAGACTAGGACAAACTAAATTGTGAAGTTTGTAACATTATAAACTAGTTTTATTTTTGGACTTGGAATTATGGGTATTATGTTCTTAAAATAGATAAAATAATGATGTATTTGTCAAGAAATAATGAATTTTGACTAAAACTGCCTGCAAATGACCTACAGTATCTTTGTGGCTTTGTCACTAGCTAAACTTTTGGCGGCAGTGAAGTTTTGAGCATTGGGGAATTAGGTATTATTTAGTTTTTATAGGATGTTAAATTAATTTATATTAAATCTGTCTGATTATGAAACAGATTTTTTAAATAAAATTGATTAATCATGATTTTTTTTGTTCTTTAATTGTTATAATGGTTTTAAAAATACAACATTTGACATTATTAAGAGCGATTTTATCTGAACACTGTCAATGTATCATCAATAAAAATGATTTCATGGCTTTATACTGTAGCCGTATTCATATGGCGAATAAGCGTTCACATTTAGCAGAATTCTATAAAATTGAGAAGAAAAAAATTAATCAATTTATGATCATTATTTTGGATTTTTCAATTAAGATTGGAACTTGAAAGAGTGATTTAACATGATAGAAATTAATCATTTCACCACCATCTGTTGTGTTAGAGTTACACTTTATTTTAATGTTTTAAAAAAAAAATTATTTTTTGGACAATTGTCAGGCAGGAGCAGTTTCTATAAAATAATTATTTGATTCATTTGTAAAATCAATAATAAAAATATGTGGGTAATCAATTGTTTTTGAAAGCTGGATCATTGCTGTAGCCTCTCTCCTGGGAATTTACAAATGGAAAGACATGGTTATATTCTCAACTTTCTAATATTAATATTTTTTAGATGTAAAATGTCAAGTTGTGGTAGAGAGACAGGTCATATTGCTTAATTCTCAAGGAAGTAATAAAGCACTATTATCAGATATAGTCAGCCTTGATTAATTATTCAGAAAAATGACTCCTTTTTCAGATTGTATAATCTTATTATGACATGTTCGTATTTAATTAAGGGGAGGTAACTATGGGACTACCTGATAGAAATCTGTTTACCCGGGAATCTGTTGTGTCAAACTGTTTTCAGGTATCATTAATTTTTCTAATTGATAAATCAGGGTCCATAAAATTCTCATTTTATAATGTTTTACAGTCATTCATTTTAATAACTGTTTTAAGGGAGGCAATGTCATCATAGGACTTCATTTGGGCATTTTCTTCAATGTAATGGAAAGTAACTCTCTCATGTGACATTTCTTACATCGTTTTCTTCATTACCAAGGTTGATAACTCTCTCATTACTTGGTTCTGCACCTTGAATTTCTTCACCTATTTGAATCTGATGACACAAAAGCCCCAAAAATTATAAATCAAAATTGAAGTCCAATAGCATTTCACTTTACATTCTTAGATGGTAATCATTAATGTTTTATCAGTCTGTTATCAAGTTAATGATTGGTTGGCCATCCTTCCTTGACCTTTATTGACCTTCATTAGTATCATCTCATTGTCTTCATTTTGATCTTGTCAGTCAGTACTATACTTATAACAATTCCAAAAAAATTTAACAGTCCAAAAAATCAGTAAACTTTGAGAATTTGGAGATAATAAATTTTTCATGGTTAGTTAATTTGTTGTAGTAATTCACTGAGAGATAGCCTGACAGAGAGCTATATAGCTGTGAGATCCACCCAGCAGACACACTGGGCTTGTATGATAAATGACATTATCTCATGTCATGGATTGTCAGCCTTATTATACACCAAGGTTTGCTTTTTTATGTTTTAAATGTGATTTAGATGTAGGTTGTGCTTGATCATTTCCCCAGAAATCATTGTAGGGGATAAATATTTTTTATGGAAGATCATAAAATACAGGTGAAAATCTCCAAATATATACACAAACATAGATAAGATTAAACAACCTGTTATATGCTTTGTAATTTTCTATCCGGTTCCGAGTACATACTAGAATTATTTGCAGATTAAAATGAAAAATTGCTAATTTGAAAATTTAAAATGCATTTTGGTTTTTCTTTTTTTAATGTGTTTTTCATTGATAATGTAGCATAAAATTCACATTATTTTAATATATTTGTCCATGAGTACATTTTAAAAAAAGTGTGCTTGCACTATGCACTACACACTAAATATTTGCCCACTCCCATACTTCAATATACATACACTTAATTAACTGCATAATACCTATCTATGTATGCATGCCCCCCTCCCCTTCACCACACATGCTCATGGGTTTTCCACGCATTCTTCTATTTGAAGCATATTAATGACCTAAGATCTGTATCACATAAATGCTTTATTATTATACTTGATGAAATATGGTTTGTCTGTTTGATTGGTGTATTAAATAATTATATCAATATTTGATTGGTAAATTGAAAAAGAAATGGTCGTTAATCGGCAGCAGATTACTGTTGAGTTGTGAATTTTATCGTTTATCTCATATAAGATAAGAAGGTATTGGACATTTATTCTCTTTGTCACACACATAGATTTGTAGTAGTTATCTGCCTCTGTCATTTATTTGTATCAAAGCAATGTTTGAAATCTCTGGGAATGCCTACATAAGTTCCCCTCTCTCTTGTATCAAAGCAATGTTTGAAATCTCTGGGAATGCCTACATAAGTTCCCCTCTCTCTTGTATTAAAGCAATGTTTGAAATCTCTGGGAATGCCTACATAAGTTCCCCTCTCTCTTGTATCAAAGCAATGTTTGAAATCTCTGGGAATGCCTACATAAGTTCCCCTCTCTCTTGTATCAAAGCAATGTTTGAAATCTCTGGGAATGCCTACATAAGTTCCCCTCTCTTGGTATCAAAGCAATGTTTGAAATCTCTGGGAATGCCTACATAAGTTCCCCTCTCTCTTGTATCAAAGCAATGTTTGAAATCTCTGGGAATGCCTACATAAGTTCCCCTCTCTCTTGTATCAAAGCAATGTTTGAAATCTCTGGGAATGCCTACATAAGTTCCCCTCTCTTGTATCAAAGCAATGTTTGAAATCTCTGGAATGCCTACATAAGTTCCCCTCTCTCTTGTATCAAAGCAATGTTTGAAATCTCTGGGAATGCCTACATAAGTTCCCCTCTCTTGTATCAAAGCAATGTTTAAAATCTCTGGGAATGCCTACATAATTTCCCCTCTCTCTTGTATCAAAGCAATGTTTGAAATCTCTGGGAATGCCTTCATAAGTTCCCCTTCTCTCTTGTATCAAAGCAATGTTTAAAATCTCTGGGAATGCCTACATAAGTTTCCCTTCTCTCTTGTATCAAAGCAATGTTTGAAAATCTCTGAATGCCTACATAAGTTCCCCTCTCTTGTATCAAAGCAATGTTTGAAATCTCTGGGAATGCCTACATAAGTTCCCCTCTCTCTTGTATTAAAGCAATGTTTGAAATCTCTGGGAATGCCTACATAAGTTCCCCTCTCTCTTGTATCAAAGCAATGTTTGAAATCTCTGGGAATGCCTACATAAGTTCCCCTCTCTCTTGTATCAAAGCAATGTTTAAAATCTCTGGGAATGCCTACATAAGTTCCCCTCTCTCTTGTATTAAAGCAAGGTTTGAAATCTCTTGGGAATGCCTACATAAGTTCCCCTCTCTCTTGTATCAAAGCAATGTTTGAAATCTCTGGGAATGCCTACATAAGTTCCCCTCTCTCTTGTATTAAAGCAATGTTTGAAATCTCTGGGAATGCATACATAAGTTCCCCTCTCTCTTGTATCAAAGCAATGTTTGAAATCTCTGGGAATGCCTACATAAGTTCCCCTCTCTCTTGTATTAAAGCAATGTTTGAAATCTCTGGGAATGCCTACATAAGTTCCCCTCTCTCTTGTATTAAAGCAAGGTTTGAAATCTCTTGGGAATGCCTACATAAGTTCCCCTCTCTCTTGTATCAAAGCAATGTTTGAACTCTGGGAATGCCTACATAAGTTCCCCTCTCTCTTGTATCAAAGCAATGTTTGAAATCTCTGGGAATGCCTACATAAGTTCCCCTCTCTCTTGTATCAAAGCAATGTTTGAAATCTCTGGGAATGCCTACATAAGTTCCCCTCTCTCTTGTATTAAAGCAATGTTTGAAATCTCTGGGAATGCCTACATAAGTTCCCCTCTCTGGTATCAAAGCAAGGTTTGGAATTTCTGGGAATGCATTTTTAAATTCCCCTCAGTCGTGTAACAAAGCAAGGTTTGAAATCTTTGGGAATGGAAAAATAAGTTCCCCTCTCTGGTATCAAAGCAGGGTTTGGAATCTCTGGCAATGCATATGAGTTTTACTTCTTTTGGTATCAAAACAAGGTTTTGGAGTCTCTGGCAATGCATATATGAGTTCCATTCTTTTGGTATCAAAGCAGGGTTTGGAATCTCTGGCAATGCATATGAGTTTTACTTCTTTTGGTGTCAAAGCAAAGTTTGAAATGCAGTTTTACTGGGTGTCAAAGCAAAGTTTAAATCCCTGGGAATGCATATATGAGTTCCATTCTTTTGGTATCAAGCAGGGTTTGGAGTCTCTGGCAATGCATATATTTGAGTTTTACTTCTTTTGGTGTCAAAGCAAAGTTTGAAATCTCTGGGAATGCATATATGAGTTCCATCTTTTGGTATCAAAGCAGGTTTGGAGTCTCTGGCAATGCATATATGAGTTTTTCTTTTGGTGTCAAAGCAAAGTTTGAAATCTCTGGGAATGCATATATGAGTTCCATTCTTTTGGTATCAAGCAAGGTTTGGTTGGAATGCATATATGAGTTCTTCTGGTATCAAGCACTATGCATATATGAGTTTTACTTCATTTGGTATCAAAGCAAAGTTTCAAAACTTTCCTGAACAATTTATAAAGAATATTGTTTGGTGAGACAATTGTTGGTTTAAGTTTTACTGACGAGACTTCAGGTATTGTTAATTGCTAAATCATCTCATATTGATATAACATATAATTTATTTTATACCAGTTATTAATTTTTAGAAATAATATCCTAATAAAAATTATATAATTTCTTAATTTCTCATAATCAAATCTAAATCATCATAAAATTTACTATATATGTACACATGTATTACCTTTTGGTGCATTCATGGGATATTTTTTCACATTTTAGATTTTTTTAAACGTGTACAAACTTTTCATTATACAAGAAACCAAGAAGACACAATTGCATATTTTTCATTCTGAACAACTACCTTTATTGTATCTGCTTTCAAATACAGATCCAAGGTGAAATATGATGAGTTTACCATTATATTGTTGTTTCCATGGATTTGTAATAATCTGATTTTTTTTGTTTTTCCCCTTCTTCTTTATACCTAATCTGCTTTATTAAAACAGTTATTATTGTAGATAATTAAAATACAATTTATATTTCATGTAGCTTTGTCATTAACCCAAAATTAATCTTGTCTTGGTAGAAATAACGGAACAACGATGTTTCTTTTGTATTAAGGGCTTAGATACATTAGATTTGTACAGCAGCCCTGAAGATCAGCGTTACTGACTGTGTATTAATTAGTTCTCAACTGGCTTTAATAATGACTGCTAGGATTAAAAGGAAGTCGGGAGGCACCAAACCCTGTTATTAACAGCACTGATTAGTTTGGTTATAAATGACATGTACAGAGGAAGAGAGCTTTAAGTAGCGCTTAATTGTCCTATACCAATTAGCGATATTACAAAAGACTCTGAGAACAATTTCCTTCATAAGACAGTTGACACATTCTGAAGGATACACTCGTATGTGTGGATGCTTTTCCTGATATTGATGTCACGTAAGATGTATGAGAAAGGTACAAGTCAATTTTGACCAAATGGATTTTTGTCTGAGTGAGAGAGAAGATTGTGTGTTTGATTAGAATATGTTGACAAGTTTGTGGGATTAATTATAGTTATTTGTGTTGTTAGCCATTTTGTTTGTGTGTACATTGTTTCCTGTCTGTAACCAGAGTTATTTTGTAAATCAGTTCTAGATGCTGTATCTAAGATGTTGTATCTTATAGTCTTAGTTTTAATTAAAACCCAGTATCTGATGTTTTATATATGTGGGTAGATATGTACATTGATTGGATGTTTTAATGAACAAGTCTGTTATTTTATAAATGAAGGAATGACACTGCAGTGACCGACTGACTGACCAGCTGATTACTGTTTATTTTCTATCTGCTCTGTCTTATGTGTGTTGATTGCTCCTTTCTGGACAAATTAGGTAATTTTATTGTAATAATTCTTTCAAAATTTAAATTAAACTAAACTAAAATAAAATAAAATAAATAAATAAACATAAATAAGTTGATATAGGTAGTCAATAGAAATAAATTTGCATATTCCTTTGTATTTCAAATCAGTCCTAGATTTTTGAATAAGTTCAAGATACAGTAAAATGACCAATCAGAAACTTTAATATTCTTTTCATTAGTAATTTGTTACAAAACTAAACATTGAATTAGGCCATAGAACTAGATTTTCAAATATAAAAAATAAAAAATATAAAGCTAGGGCATTGTCTCATTTTAAGAATTAATTCATAATTAATGTTCAAGATCAAAATCATTTTAAAAATAAATATATTTGATAAGGCCCCAATGGGAGTATTATTTCATCTGACTTGTTATTCTCCTTGATTGTTAAAAATTAGATTTTATCAAATTTTAAATAAAAAATTACTCAGCGAAAATCTTTAAAAATGTATCCATTTTAAAGAAAAAATGCAGATCTCTTTAAAGTTGTATCAAATTTTTGTGGCATTTTATACAATATTTGTCTTCTAAAGTTAAATCGCCTAATGACCTAACAAATATCCCTTTTCATGTGTATCATATTGAATTATCGCCAAACATGTAACATAGAAGAAACACGAGATTTCTCGGATCACAGAGAAATTAATTGCACGCGAGATATTAATGAATAATTACATTAAGTTATGATAACCTCAGACAGAGAGACTTATGTAAATAAATTGTTTATTGTTTGAAAAATATCTTTGAAAAAAGGTATAGTCTGAAATATTATAATATGATGAATTATATTTTAACTTAGTTTATTCATTCATATTGAAAATTAATTTTTTGAGGGTGAAATTTATGATTATATTTTTCTATATTAATACTGTATATAATATTTTATTTTTGTGGCGGTTGAAGTCTTAGATTTCTTGTTGATAAATGACTTGACTGTCAGCATCTAAGACTTTAGTCTAACTTGTACAGTTAAACATTGGTGTTCTGAAATACAAGGGACTTCAATTTATACTCAATTTTATCAAGAAGTTCAAATGTTTTCATTTCAAAATATAACAAATAAATCGGTTTGGATTAATGATAATTTTTAGTTGTCAATGATATTTCAAAAAAAAAAAAAAAAAATTGGAAGCTCTTCTATACTGTCAACATTTCTATAAACAAAGTTGACTACGTCCCAATTAGCATATTTTGTAGTAATGTGATGTCATGCTTGATTAGCAATGAGTTTAGACTTCTTAAAATATAGTTGTTACTCTTTACATTCAGAAAGTGAAAGTTAAATCGTTAGTGTAACGCTGTCTTTACATTCAGTGTAAAATTGGTTTTAAAATTCTGAAGTTGCTTTCAGTATATGCCATTTAAAGCTTCTAATTTTGGCAAATACAGCTATATGTTGTTATTGTCTTGAAAGGATCTAAAATCATCAACCTAAGGTTATAGTCAATAACTTCCTGGTAAATATAAGGAAATATTGTTCAGGTTGGACATTGAACTTGATTCAGTCAATGAATCAATAATGAAAAGCCAAGACAAAGATGTTGATTAACAAAAAACAAGAAATATAAACATCTACCACTATTTGCATTCTATATGGTAAATATTTAACCAGATTTAGAATTTTCAGGCTTAAAGCTGCTGGATCTTCATCAAGATATTTGAATATCTTTCTCAACAAGCTTTTAAAGTTTCAGGCCTTTTCAGAAGTGTTGACTGTCTTTTTGCTGAGATGTCAAACAAAATGGCTCTTCATCAACTATTTGAATATCTAGAAGCTGAACTTTTAAATTAAAGTTACTGGGTAGTTTGTTCAAATCTTACCAAACAGCTCTTTTAAGTCATATGAATGTCTTGTTGCTGAATTATCAAAATCAAATATCTTTTTGGAGTTTTACAATAAAGTAGCACCTTACAAGATCTCTCAAATTTCAGTTTCCCAAGTAGTTTTGAATTTGTTTACTCTGTCTTTCAAACTAAAATAGTTATAATGATTAAATAGAGCAAAAATGTTCTGCAGTATTAAGCTTCCTGATGTAGATTTTTCACCAAAAACGTTTGAATAACTTTTCGTTAAGGTTCAAACGAAGTTGCTTCTTTATCTAGTTTTTTTTAGAGTTTCTTTATCAAGCTTTCAAACTTAAATGTTGCTTGTTATTAGATCTTGAGATCTAATCAAAACCAGAAACATTCATAAGTGAACATACAGTTATTTTGTTAAATTCATTTATGAAAACTTGGTCTTGGTATTTTTATATAGTACATAATAAATGTATATAGAATTGAACTTAATAGATTTTGTATGTGAATTTGAATTTGAGTCCGATCATAAAAATTAGCACCATCATTAGCTTGAATTACTGGTAAACTAGATCGACAGGACATAATACAATATATCCAATGAAATCTGTCATTCAGATTTAAATTGGATGAGTTTAATCATGAAAAATTTCAGAAATGCTCCCAAACAGTTCCAAAGACACCAAAAGTACATGTGATGATTAGTACTGATTTAAATCTATATAATTTATTACAGGATTTTAAAAATTCCCACAAATGACATCATGTCAAAATATTTCCTTTTTAAAGATAATTAATTGAAGTTCATAAACTTCCATCAATTGGCTATTATAAGGCAAGTTTTTACAATGACAGGAGGTCAAAGGTTACATGTAAAAACATGCAGAGGTCACAATTATCTTTGACCTTTCATTGGTTAATTCTTTGATATTAAATTCATGGAGGAGTTATCTGTCAAACCATCATTAAGTAACGGGTCATTGACAAACTAATCACCTGTAAGAATTAACGAGCAATGATTTGATATATTATGGATTTTGATACACCTGTATGTTCAGGTATTTTTCATTGACTAAATTTTAATAAAGGTTTGTTTGTTGTTTAAAAATCATTCCAAAGTATTTAGATGAGTCAATGTGCATAGTTCATCTTGTATGAGAAGATTGTGCACAAACATACATGGAGTACTAGAATGTAAAAAAAATTCTTTTTAATCTCAGTGGAAAACTTAATAAAAAAAGGGTTAATAGTAAATTGTCTTGTACACAGATGCATATAATTTACATATTGTTCTAGTCTACCCAATAAATAACTACCAACAGGAATGCCAGGCTGTATCTGCTGATTGACCTTGCAACGGACTGATCTGTCTGAAAGGTGGGTGAGGGATGTCTTAACTGGCTTGGGGTGACAGCAGATTATGAAGGAGTGGAATGGAGTACATGTAATAGTGTTTAACGTCCCAAGTCAAGATCCTTTCACTTATATCAAGGTGGTCAGTTCTGGAGTAGTGTGAGAACCAGAGTGCCTGCAGATAACCACTAACTAGCAAACCACATTAAGAAATATCCTGAGTTAGATTTGAACCTTAATCCAGTGAGAGGTGCTGAGATTTAGAAGGGAAAACCTAATCCTACTACTTGATGCAGAATATTCTCCTATATAGTAATTGGATCCAGAGTACACAGCCTGACCCTATTGAGACTTAGTTAGTATAAAATGATATCACTAAAAATTAAAACAAACTTGTGTACTGTTTATTAAGGCGCCCAAACAAAGTTTGGCGACTTATTGTTTTTGCACCGTTTCTTATTATTAAGGCGCCCAAACGAAGTTTGGCGACTTATTGTTTTTGCACCGTTTCTTATTATTATTATTATTATTATTATTATTTATTATTCTTCCTCTTCTTCTTCTTCCGGCCATGAACTTGTCCAACAATTTCTCGAAGACCGTTGGTCCAATCTTAACCAAACTTCACAGGAAGGTTGATCCCCATCTCCTTCCCAGGCCGAGGTAAAATGCCCATGGGGTCATTAGGGGAGGGGCAGGAGGGCGGGGTCTTAAAAACAATAATGCTCAATTTTGCTATTTATACTATATTTTGTACTATAAAACCATATATATTCATGATCAGTGTCTCAAGATGTACAAGTCTGTATCACAAGATTTTCCCGGGGGTATCAGGGAGGGTGGGGATGGGCGGGGCAGTGTGCTAACTTTTAAACGGTTAAGATCCCCACCCATAAACTATATATTTTCTGGTTCTGCATGAAAAGTTGAATTGAAGTGATACTAAAGAAAGTCCTATGGGGTCATTCCTGATGGAGGGTGGGGATGGGCGGGGCTTGGTACTAACTTTTAAATGGTTGAATCCCCATCCTGAAACTATATATTTTCCAGTTCTGTTTTAAAAGTTGAATAGAGTGATACTGAAGAAATGCCCATGGCGTTTTCCGAGGAGGGGGGACAGGCGGGGCTGGGTACTAACTTTTGATCAGTTGAGATCCCCACCCCTAACATATATATTCTCTTATTCTTTATGAAAAGTTGAATAGATTGATACTTAAGTAAACCCATATGGTCATTCAATAGGAGGGTGGGGACAGGTAGGTCTAGGTACTAACTTTGAGATCCCCACCCTCAAACATAGTTTTCTCGTGGGATGATTGCTATCGTTTTGTTTAAGAATTAAAACCATAAGCATGAATTTTCATTGTCAAGGATACTTAAGTAATCACTGATCCATGTCTAAAAGCTCTCAAGCTAAATATGTTTTTATAAGCAGCACCAATGGTCAGTTATCCTTGAGGCATGATTTATGATTCAATTCGATAGAGTAGCTGCATTTAGTTATCAATATGACATTACATGGGTAAATGCTTGGATTAATTTAAAATCAACACATCATTGGCTAATCAAAACAACAGGTTGTGATATTGGGTATAGGCGATGTAATCAACTTTGCCTATTGTTTGAATTTCAACCAATTGGATTCATGTACTACTTCTATATATAAAATCAAATCTTAAATGAAAAGAATAATACAAGTTTAAAATTTCTAATAATCCCGTTGGGATTAAATAAGTGTTACTATTTGATTAGGGATTTTTAAGTTTGGAAACCTGGTATTTGATAAAAAAAGTTCACTAAGTACATGTTTACAATAATGTAATCCATGTAAATGAAAAAATGATATATTTTGTAATTATGCAAAGTGATCATATTTTTTGTTGTCCTTTTAAAAATGGAAAAAGTAATTTGGTTTCCCTGCAGTTTTTTAGTGATGTAGATCGTAATTAAAGGTTTAAATTTTCAAAATGGCAGCCGTTGCCATGGACATGGAAAAAAGCGGCAAAAGTACAAGTCCTCCTAATATGAGTTCTAAGTAGAGGGTTTGATTTTTATTCGTTTGGGCGCCTTATTTGTAATGGTGCATCCATCATTACATTAATACTCGTTATTATTAAGGCGCCCAAACGAAGTTTGGCGACTTATTGTTTTTGCACCGTTTCTTATTATTATTATTATTATTATTTTTTATTATTCTTCCTCTTCTTCTTCTTCCGGCCATGAACTTGTCCAACCAATTTCTCGAAGACCGTTGGTCCAATCTTAACCAACTTCACAGAAGGGTTGATCCCCATCTCCTTCCCCAGAGGCCGAGGTAAAATGCCCATGGGGTCATTAGGGGAGGGGCAGGAGGGCGGGGTCTTAAAACAATAATGCTCAATTTTGCTATTTATACTATATTTTGTACTATAAAACCATATATATTCATGATCAGTGTCTCAAGATGTACAAGTCTGTATCACAAGATTTTCCCGGGGTATCAGGGAGGGTGGGGATGGGCGGGGCAGTGTGCTAACTTTTAAACGGTTAAGATCCCCACCCATACACTATATATTTTCTGGTTCTGCATGAAAAGTTGAATTGAGTGATACTTAAGAAAGTACTATGGGGCCATTCCTGATGGAGGGTGGGGATGGGCGGGGCTTGGTACTAACTTTTAAATGGTTGATTTCCTCATCCTGAAACTATATATTTTCCAGTTCTGTTTTAAAAGTTGAATAGAGTGATACTGAAGAAATGCCCATGGCGTTTTCCAGAGGAGGACGGGGACAGGCGGGGCTGGGTACTAACTTTTGATCAGTTGAGATCCCCACCCCTAACATATATATTCTCTTATTCTTTATGAAAAGTTGAATAGATTGATACTTAAGTAAACCCATATGGTCATTCAATAGGAGGGTGGGGACAGGTAGGTCTAGGTACTAACTTTGAGATCCCCACCCTCAAACTATAGTTTTCTTTGTGGGATGGTTGCTATCGTTTTGTTTAAGAATTAAAACCATAAGCATGAATTTTTATTGTCAAGGATACTTAAGTAATCACTGATCCATGTCTAAAAGCTCTCAAGCTAAATATGTTTATAAGCAGCACCAATGGTCAGTTATCCTTGGGGCATGATTTATGATTCAATTCGATAGAGTAGCTGCATTTAGTTATCAATATGACATTACATGGGTAAATGCTTGGATTAATTTAAAATCAACACATCATTGGCTAATCAAAACAACAGGTTGTGATATTGGGTATAGGTGATGTCAATCAACTTTGCCTATTGTTTGAATTTCAACCGATTGGATTCATGTACTACTTCTATATATAAAATCAAATCTTAAAATGAAAAGAATAATACAAGTTTAAAATTTCTAATAATCCATGTTGGGATTAAAATAAGTGTTCCTTTTTTTTATTAGGGATTTTTAAGTTAGGAAACCTGGTATTTGATAAAAAAAAGTTCACTAAGTACACATGTACATGTTTACAATAATGTAATACCATGTAAATGAAAAAATGATATATTTTGTTATTATGCAAAGTGATCATATTTTTGTTGTCCTTTTAAAAATGGCAAAAAGTAATTTGGTTTCCCTGCAGTTTTTTTAGTGATGTAGATCGTAATTAAAGGTTTAAAATTTTCAAAATGGCAGCCGTTGCCATGGACATGGAAAAAAGCGGCAAAAGTACAAGTCCTCCTAATATGAGTTTCTAAGAGAGGTTTGATTTTTATTCGTTTGGGCGCCTTATTTGTAATGGTGCATCCATCATTACATTAATACTCGTTGTTATTATTCTTCCTCTTCTTCTTCTTCCGGCCATGAACTTGTCCAACCAATTTCTCAAAGACCGTTGGTCCAATCTTAACCAAACTTCACAGGAAGGTTGATCCCCATCTTCTTTCCCAGAGGCCGAGGTAAAATGCCCATAGGGTCATTAGGGGAGGGGCAGGAGGGCGGGGTCTTAAAAACAATAATGCTCAATTTTGCTATTAATACTATATTTTGTACTATAAAACCATATATATTCATGATCAGTGTCTCAAGATGTAACAAGTCTGTATCACAAGATTTTCCCGGGGGTATCAAAGAGGGTGGGGATGGGCGGGGCAGTGTGCTAACTTTTGAACGGTTAAGGTCCCCACCCATAAACTATATATTTTCTGGTTCTACATGAAAAGTTGAATTGAGTGATACTTAAAAAAAGTCCTATGGGGTCATTCCTGATGGAGGGTGGGGATGGGCGGGGCTTGGTACTAACTTTTAAATGGTTAATATCCCCATCCTGAAACTATATATTTTCCGGTTCGGCTTTTAAAGTTGAATAGAATGCTACTGCAGAAATACAAATGACGTTATTCCAGAGGATGTTGGGGACAGGTGGGGCTGGGTATACGTACTAACTTTTGATCAGTTGAGATCCCCACCCCTAACATATATATTTTCAAATTCTTTATGAAAAGTTGAATAGATTGATACTTAAGTAAACCCATATGGTCATTCAATAGGAGGGTGGGGACAGGTAGGTCTAGGTACTAACTTTGAGATCCCCACCCTTAAACTATAGTTTTCTTTATGGGATGGCTGCTATCATTTTGTTTAAGAATTAAAACCATAAGCTTGAATTTTCATTGTAAAGGATACTTAAGTAATCACTGATCCATGTCCAAATCTTTTTTATAAGCAACACTAATGGTCATTTATCCCCGGGGCATGATTTATTATTCAATTCGATAGAGTAGCTGTATTTAGTTATCAATATGACATCATATTGGTAAATGCTTGGATTAATTTAAAATCAACACATCATTAGCTCATCAAAACAACAGGTTGTGATATTGGGTATAGGTGATGTCAGTCAACTTTGTCTATTGTTTGAATTTCAACCAATTGGATTCATGTACTACTTCTACTTTCATTTGACACCAAGACAATAATTTTTAAGAATAAAATTTCAGAGAGAGACACCATACATAGACACGCTTGCTCCAAGTATATATTCTAAATGACCAAAAAGGTTACATCTCTTGAATCTTTATTTAATTTAAAACTTGAAGTAAAAAAAACCTGTTAATTTCTAATAATATGAGTTCTGAATACAGGGTTAGACTTTTATTTGTTTGGGCGCCTTATTCGTAATGATGCATCCATCATTACATTAATACTCGTTTAGATTAATATTAATATTTACCAGTAGCCAAATTATGTCCTAGAATACCAGTAGCCAAACTTCTAACAGTTTTTTTTCTCAGTGCACAAAGACTTTTTGGTGCAATATCGTCAATTTCTTGACAAGTCATATCTTAATCTATAATACATTTTGTACATTTAAAAAAGACAATTGATCAGAGATAATTGGGTGTTGTTATGTCAGAAAGTATATAATGTTACCACTAAGATTTACAGAGACAATTATAGATAGATCTTATAAACACTTCATTAATCCAATCAGCAAGGCTTTATACTTAACCTAATATAGTTTTGGTTTTGTATAAAATTGTTTTCAATTGTAGGACATATGAATGAGTGAGTGAGTAATGGTGTTTAACGTCCCAGTCAAGAATATTTCACTTATATTGAGACGTCGCCAGCTATAGGCGAAAGTGCAGAAATTTTGCCTGTGCGTTGCGCTTATGGCATTATACAGCAGGGTTCTTTAGCGTGCCAAGCCCACCGTGACACGGGACCTGGTTTATTTAAAGTCCCATCCGAAAGAACCGTGACTTTCATTTCGTAATGCAGAGTGCTTGGCCAAAGAACAGTCACTACCCACTTTCAAGTCTTGGGTCAGACCCGGCCGGGGTTCGAACCCACGACCTTCCACTTACGGAGCGAGCACTCTACCAACTGAGCTACCGCAGTGGTGTAGGACATATGAGAAACTAAAATGGTCAATCTGTTTATATGTGAGATTTGCAGAGTTGATATATACTTAATATAAATAAGGTTTGGTGTCCCTGTTTATAAGAATAGTAGGCCACCAAAGATAGCTTCGGTCCATACGGAATAATAGTCAGTCAAGATAGCTATGATCCATACAAAGAAGTAGTCGGCCAATGATAGCTTCGGAAGACAAAGTTGAGACACACTGAAAATAAATCCATTTAGATTAATTTTATTAGTTAAATTTTGTTAATTCATGTCATGAAATGAGACATTTGTATTTGAAAAAAACATGTACTTTGATATATCCATGGTAACCAAAAACAAGAAACAATTAAAGATTAGGAAAGAACATCAGACAAGACAAACATATACAGTCCAAACTGCCCATAAAGGCCATATTTACTGGTTCCTTTGGGTGACCTTTATAGACATGTTTGACTGTATAAAAAAGAGAGCAATGTGGTGATAGGTACTTGATGTAATGAAAAAATGATATCCAGGTGTGTGGTTCGAACACAGCAGTACCAGGGTATTAATATTAACGAATAGTAAGTACTAGAAAAAGTTAACAAATTTGAACCCAGAAAAAGACTTTTTTATCAACAGAGATGTCATTGCCTAGATTTGAAGCTCACTCTGGCAGATCTTAGCTTGATTTTGTCAGTTTGCTTGCTAAAAGTTGTTGGAGAATTAGTTTGCTTGTCAAAGGTTGAGGTTGTTTTTCAATAACTCTGGTTTCTGCCATCATTCCAGAAATGACTGCTTATGTTTCAAGTGATCTTAAATTATGACTAAACAGTATTAATCCTTTCCATTCTGCATACAGTTGTTACTGTATTTAGAGGACAATTTTACTTCTGTATCCATTAGAAGAAAACCTCGCATTTTTGTGGGAAAAACTGCCATTACTTATATGAGCTTTTTATGGATTTTGTTGCTTGGTTTGCTTTATAAATGTTTAACAAATGTTTCACCACACAAATTCAAAGTATTTTTTTAAATATTAGATAAAAACCACTAACTGGTCGTTATTATTTGAATAAACAGAGAATGGAAGAATGCATCGGAGAATTAACCGATTTTATATAGTAATCTTAAGGATCAAGCAATAAGTAAATCACACAGAAGGAATTTATTGAAGCATACACAAAGGAATTAATGAGGCAAGGCTTTGGGAAAAAACTAAGAGAAATTAAATGTGCGTTCCATGAAGCCATGTAGAAAAGTAATGAAAAAATTGTATTGCTTTGTTTGTCAGAATTGTTTTGATAATATATATGAAATACCTGCGGAGTGTAATTAGAATGTGTTACTCTGAACACACACCTTGTGGGGTAGTATAATAATTTGTGTATATGTACTGACTGCGAGGATAATACTGTAGCCAGCCATTATAAAATACATCATGTTTTACATGTTTTAATAAGGGTGTGAATAACAGATTGTTATCATTCTTTAAACTGGAAGATTTTTTTGTTGATTTCATGATAAAAAAACACAATACATGTAACTCATTGTTTTATCAAAATATCTAAAATGAAATTTAGAAATATCCAGCTTAAAAAATCTTACAACAAATTAAACAAAATATAACATTAGGATCACTGATTATTAAAACTCCCGAACTTTGTATCAGTATTTGGCATTTACTAACAATGGTTACCAGTGGTGTTTGTCAAGTTCAGGTACTTTTGTAGGTGCTGGTTTTGCCACAAGTGGTCACTAAATACAAACATTCGAAACTTAGCCCAAATTACAAAACATAACATCATCTTGAGCCCAATTTACCAAACGTAACTTGATCTTTCATTGTATGTTACATCCACCTTCTTACAACAAAGTCACTCCAAAGCACTTGAAGTTCATGATTCAAAACAACATTTAGCATCTTCAAGGAATAAATGTAATAAACTGTGTTATTCACAATTAGTTTAAATAAAACTAGAACTGTCTCTTCAGAGCCAAGTACCCCAGCCACAACATTTAATGTTTTCCCATGACCTTGACCTTTCACACCTTTGGATTATGAAGATTATTCATGTGAAGTTTTATGACAATCTTCCATTTACTTGGATTTTATGACAGACAGACAGAAATGGCGATTCCTATATACCCTCCTCAAACTAGTTTGCAGGGGATATTGTAAGTTATACAGGTCTTTGGCAGGTTACACGGCCCCATGTGCACCGTCAAAGATTTATGTACCCTGAGCCGCAGGCGAAGGGTACATTCATCTTTGACGGGGTACATGGGACCATGTAACCTGCCAAAGACCTGTATAACGTTTTTGTCACCCTTCAAAGCGTTACCAGTTGGGTCTTTTTAATTTCCATTTCGTATTTTCCGTGACTTGCATACGGTGTCACCATGTTTGTTTACCATACCTAGATGTCAGAGATGTACGAGTTACTTCCCTTTTACCGCTAAACGTCGCATGCGTCCATGTACCCCGGCAGATTTTCAAACATCGTTCTATGTACCCCGGCAAGTTAACCAATCGCTATGCGAGAAATTTCTTTGAAGGGTGACAGTATAAGTTATACAGGGTTTTGGCAGGTTACACGGCCCCATGTACCCCGTCAAAGATTTAAGCTGCAGGCGAAGGGTACATTCATCTTTGACGAGGTACATGGGGCCGTGTAACCTGACAAAACCCTGTATAACGTTTTTGTCACCCTTAAAAGCTTTACCAGTTGGATCTTTTTAACTTCCATTTCGTATTTTGTGTGACTTGCGTACGTTGTCGCCATGTTTGTTTACTGTAACTAGACGTCAGCGTTGTACGAGTTACTTCCCTTTTACCGCTAAATGCCGCGTGTGTTCATGTACCCCGGCAGATTTCCGAACATAGTTCCATGTATCCCGGCAAGTTAACCAATCGCTATGTGAGAAATTTCTTTGAAGGGTGACAAAAAAAACCTGTACCTCATAGTATGACAGTAAATCAGTCAATTATATCCATAACTAGCTCAGCCATGTGTCAATAAGTCAAGAAATATATTGTGGTTTTAATCACTGTCACCGTTGATTACAACATTGAGAATTTAGAAGATGAATATTTAGTAACCTCTTACCTGTAGTTGGTGATATCTCAATATAAGTAAGATGTTTAGTAACCTACCACAATGACATAAAATTCACTTAAATTCTTTAACAAAGAAAACTTAAATTTTTTAAACACAATTGAAATAACATAAAAATTCTTTGTAATATTCAATTTCTTGAAGTGAACAAAACCTCTTAAATTACAAAATAATATCAAATGTCTATTACATTGGTAAAATTTAATTTTTAAAATAGTCTTTGTATGGGTGTATGAAGAAAAGGTATCTATACACTACTTCAGAATCATTGGGGGGTTTTACGACAGACTAGATCATACAAAAGCACAGACTTGCTCATACAAAGGCACTGACTTGCTCATACAACAGCACACTTTCTTAGGATAAAATTATCAGATCAATTTCATTTAATTCATAATTTGGAATCTTGAAAACTTCAAAGATTGGGTAGATTTAAGTTCTGAGGATAATTAAGATAAAAATAACTAAATCATTATCTAGCCACTCAGGTTAAATATTTACTTTCCATAATTTTATTAACAAGACCACAAAGAGGACAATACCTGCTTAAGTGGTTAAAGTTAAACATCCAGTTACCTGTTCAAAAATATATCAATAGGTGAGATAACGAGAGGTGTGACAATCTACCAATATATTTTGTTTGCTAATATCTTCACTATTTCTAACTTTGAGTTTATTATTTACAAATTAAGGTTAAAAACGCAAATCCTGTCTGCTAAATACATTTTAAATGTAGAGAAGTAATATTGACACAGTAGAACTGATAAGCTACTTTACCTGGCTGGAGTTTTGAAGATGTATTTGTACAGGGTGGGTGGGTCAATATCAACCATCACAGCTTGTGTTGCATCTCAGATCTTTAAGGTCTCATTAAATCCAGCTTTAATACCAGATAGTAATGAACAACTTTCAAGTGCTATCATTAATAGACTTTTGAAATTTTTAATATGAATATTTATATTGACTATAATCCTTAAGCTAGCTTCTGTCACAGAGAGAGTGTAGAGTGGTGGTCTACCGAGTATACATACCAGACTTTTTATACCCAATAAACAGATTCTTACAACAATCCAAAAGTAATAAGAGCATTGTTAAGTATTCAAATTGTCCAACTAATAATGTTTAGGAGTATGCTAACCAAAAAGTAAACACTATAACACAGAACACAGCAAAAACACCTGTCTAACTAACTACAATTATTTTTTTTATTAATTTATTTGGGAGGTAAAATTTTTCACTGGTTACCAGGTTTTATTACACCCCATGCAAACTAATTTGAGGAGGAATATAAGAATCACCATGTCTGTGTGTCTGTCCTGCTGTCTTTTAGTCTGACTATCTGTCTGTCCATGTAAAATTGTGTCCGGGCCATATCTCAAAATTGCTTTGGACGACTGTCATAAAACTGGACATGAATAATGTTCATGGTCCAAAAGTGTTTCATGATCTTGAACCAAGGTCATCAGATAGGTCAAGGTCACAGGGAAAAATGTTGGTGACAATATGTATTTGGCTCTCAAGAGACAGTTCTAGTTCAGTCTAATAAAACATTTGCTTATCACCTTGAAGTACTGGGTTCAATCCTCAGACAGAGCAGTCAGAGGGGAAGTGGATATTTTCTGGCGTTTCCTTTCTCAAGTTAAGTATTACAGTTCTACTACAATCATATATGCAAATTACCTCTGAATAGTGTACATTTTGTGTATTTTATGTACATATTTACATGTATTTAAAACATTCAAAATTGCTACATTAGATAAAGTCTTTACAAAATTGAAAAAAAAATTGTTGTGTGATGTTTTTGAGAAAAAATTAAGTTTGAACTAGGTTGGAAAGATGGCGACAGATATTTGGCTGTAGGAAAGATTTTAAAGTGTTCTTTTATAAAATTGCTAAAAAATTGTATCCTTTTTTTACTGGGCCATTCAATAAAATTTTGAAATAATTACAAGGATGTTATACAGAGATTTATCATATATGTTCTTATCACAATACTTAAACAGCCAGTGTTTCTGTTTGAAAAGATGACCTATTATTACGCTCCCAAGCATAATACATACACAAAGAACTATAGAAAACTATGTGCCTATTCTAACATTGAATTATTAGAAAAACGTTTTTTCTATAAGTTGCTGTCAAGCATGGCTGGGTCTGAATAATGGGGTATCTAGTTGATAATTATAGTGCACCTCAGTTTGATGTGGGGTATTGTCTGTGAGGTTGAGGGGGTTACCCGATGATACAGAAGGTCATACACAATCATGACAGAACACTGACATTGCTTTTTTAAAGAAAATCCCCATGTCTGCAATCTATTCACTGTCAGTAGTGTTCTGCTTGATGTAAATTGTGTTTGGCGCTTTTTGTCAACTACGAAGGTGAGCGGACAATTAGCACCATGTGATGTGACAAAAGCATTAATAGCATTACATTATTTTGTCACGATATTAGTATTGTCCCTCACAGTCACGGTGTGGCTGAAACAATTTCCAGTTCATCTTTAATGTAATGTCTCCCGTTGTGGGTTTAGACATTTTTTTATCGTTATCAACATTTTCTATCTGAGTTTTAAAGATTGATTATGGGATTTTTTCATGCTACCTTAAATTTTTACGTTAATAGTTATCTTGTTATTTATGGTTTATTTAAGAATTATCCTTTGTGTCGTAATTTTTAATCAATTGGAAAGTGGTCCAGTGTGCTGATAAGGAGAACAAGCAACTGTCTTCTCTTGCCAATGATCAAAGGCGTTCACAATTAATTTTCCA
Source organism: Anadara kagoshimensis (assembly GCA_021292105.1). NCBI lineage: Eukaryota > Metazoa > Mollusca > Bivalvia > Arcoida > Arcidae > Anadara > Anadara kagoshimensis. The sequence goes on along the minus strand of CM037860.1, from coordinate 3,053,541 downwards.
CAGTTATTTCACAGCGAGTGATCTCAAATCAGCGATTTCATTCTGAATGTTATCTCAAAGCCTCATCTCACCAATTTTAAGGCTTATTATAAATTTATTTTTAAAGAATGTTTTAGTATAGTGTTAAATCTGGTCTCAAGTTACCTCAACAAAGCATACACAATATTGATAATCTAACTAGTAAAAACTTTACGCCAAATATCCACACACCAAATTGAGTGATAAGCAAAGGATGAGCTGGATTATAAAATCATAGGGCAGCGATAAAGATAGCGAATGTCGGAAATTGATTTATACGTTATTCCTTTTACTTCATTCATGTATTTGTACTTAAAAGTGGTTCATTAAAATACAAAGGTGCACTTTTCTAGGATAAAAGTACACACAAACACATACAGAGAGGGAGAGAGAGAGAGAGAGTTTGAGAAAATATAACCCAAACTATATTTTGATACAACAGTACAGGAGACTCTGAACCTTCTAAACTTTATCATATAAACTTGATAAAAGGATTGCAGCAGGACTTTCTAGACAGGATTCTGTAGCCTTGTATCAACATAAGCACTTATTGCAAGAGCTAGATTTGATCCTTGGCAGCAAGGGTGAAATTAGAAATAGGCTTTTGGATGCTCTGAGGAACATAAAGACAAAAAAAGGCAGTTAATACAAAATTGTAAATAATTTGTATTTTATTTATTTCATTGACATTTAAAGTCAGATAAACAGTTATTTGAAACATATTTATTTACAAATTAATTGGTAGAAACTACAGAAAGGAGTAACAAGTCAAAACCACATGCCTGAAGTCACACACTCGCTCACAAACATTTATTGCAAATCACATGGTTAGAAAAATACTTATATAAAATTTCTGAAATTATAGGAATTTACAAGACATTGTGTTTATCTTAGAAAAAACATAAGATTTGTTTCTTTTAGAAATAGTCCATCTATTGGAAATATGATATTTATAATGAGATCACAGTTGGTTGTTGATGGGCATTCTACTTAGAAAGATAAGATGACCTAACTTACACAGAATCATAATAGACAAGGATACAAAACCTTATTTATATGAATTGTTCCTCAGGCCATTAATATTCTATATACAAGATTGTTATCTACTGATGCTGTAATATATAAAACATATAAAGGTTGTAGGGTAGGAACCTTCAAAACTTCTGTTATGGAAACTAACATTTGATTGTAGTTGAAGAACATCTGTTTGGGAATAGCCATTGCAACTGCAAGAAAACCAAACCAAGAAGCCCAGACAAGCAAATAAATGATGAGCTATATAAGAATGACAATGAGTACAAGACTAAAGATTCATGACATTTAAATAGGGATAAGCACTCCAGGTTCAAAGTGCATATAGTCTTTGGACTTACTGGAAAACGTATTTATGTAAACAGCTAGTCATAAGTATAAGACCACTCACCAAAAGTCTTTGAGGAAGTATAAACAGTCCTAAAACTTTATTATTTATTTGAATATATATGCAAAATAGAAACAAAGAAATTTGTTGCTCCATTTGTTATTGTTTTAAAATTGGCTCAGAATTGTTGATACAACCTGCTTTAAAGGTCACCTCTCTATATAAGGACCACCTGCTTATAAAGGCCAGTAGAATTGTATCCTAATTGTTTTTTATTCATATTATATAAACCTGTATATAAAAGCCACTTTTGCTGGTTCCCTAGGGTGGCCTTTATAGACAGGTTTGATTGTACATGTATAGGATGTGTTTGTTCATTGCATGTTAACAGATCATTTGTAACATTTGTTCTGTCGTTGTTTCAATTTACTAGAGATATATTATATCTAATTTAGAATTTACCGACTCATTATCTGTCCCATTGACTGACTTAAAGTCACCGAGTTCAGTTGACAAGCTGGTGCACTGTATACAATATACGGGTTTCATTTCAAATTGATACATATGTTTTATTTTAAAATCTTGTTTAAATTATGCAGTTGCCACGGTGGCCAACAAGGAAGTAATCAACATAAAGTAAATAAAGGTTGTATCATACAGTAATTATAATAGGACAGTGTTTAAAATGGGAGTAAATTGGTTACATTTTCAGTTACAATCAATATGGTATTTGATCCTACCATATGCTGTCTGTACCATTCACATTTGTACCCAACATCTGTAAAACCTCACATTTTTCTATTGTTATTGTTTTAGCTCATTTTGAGTTTTGTTTGCCTTCTGTTTGTCACACTAGTTATTACTCAGTTTACATCTTAATTATTTTTTAAATATTTTTAACAGCTCAGAGAAAATGATACTTTAATTTAGCTCTATTGTAAAAACTTAATTGTTATTAGATTTGGAAATTATTCATTATAAGTTTCTGTCATATGAAAAGTTGAGTAAAGAAAAGATTTGAAAAGTTAGCTTGGTGATTTATAGAGAAGCTCAGTTCTAAGGGATACCAGTTTGGTTAAATATGGATCTCTAAGCTGGTGCTCCGACAAACTATTGGATGCTCTATACAGATGAGTTTTTAATCTTTTAATTTTTGCAATGGTTTCCATTTTAAAAACCTACATGTACTAAGTTCTATAAGATTGCATAAACATGACCATAACCAGTAATTTAGTTTGCTTAAAATTATAGTTAAATAAATGTAGTTTCCCTTTGGTTAAAATGACAAAAAATTTCCCAATGTACTAAATTCCCAAAATAAAGGTGGTACAAGATCTTACTTATTACAAGCATGTCATAATTATAGTTACTAGTAGTTAGTGAAATTTTCCCAATATGGAAGAGGTTGGCTTCAGTGATTATATGGCCTAAAGCATGCTTACAGATCACAGTCCCTTAGATCACCTGGGTTCAAATCCTACTTGGGGACAGATCCTTGTGTGAGGCAGTTTGTCAGTTTACTTGAAGAAGGTACACTGGCTAAGTAAAGACCTGAATGATTTTTATATGTTCTGTTTTGAAAAACCCTCACCCACCCCCATCTGGCTATTCACCAACAAGTACTGGTTCCAATACAAGATTGTCCCCAAGATATACCATTAAGATTGACCCAACATTGTTTAGATTGAAGAACAAACCCAACAAGTTCACATAAGTAACAGAAAAATTTGCATTTAAAAAACAGGTACTAAATTTTCAAATTTAAAAAAAATGTGACAGGGTAACAATATTGATCAAATTCTAAAACACATTAAAATATGTAAAACAACTGTTTTTCCATATAAAAGAACTTTTTGTAAGGACACCACATATATTCTAGAAATGTTTTAAGCAGTATTTTGAATGTGTTTGACATTTTAAGTGGGTTGTAATGGATGTTCCTAACTTAAACTATTTTAACAAAAGACAGTTTCCTGGCATTTAAATGGATTGCTATATTTAGACCATAGGGGGTCTCTTCCCTGAGGGTTTTGGAGCTGGGATTTACTTGTCCCAATCTATAAACTCAATAATATGAAAAGACAAATTTAAATTTGACATGACAGAAATTTATAAAAATGTTCTTTTAATGAAAAACTTTGTGAATGTAGACAGACTGAAATTAATTTAAGAAATGCCATTGGTTAATTTTATGGAAATATCTTGACTGGGCTTAATAATAAAAATAAGGTATATTGAATAGATTTGAATTGTAAACAAAGCTTGGTATTTTTTATGGAGGTCTGTAGGAAATGTTTTTGATGAAAAGCACAGTTAAGCAACAAGAATAAGTAAATAAATGCCAGGGTGACTTAAAGAGGGCATTGTTCTTAGTTTTCTGTGGCTTAAAGAGGGCACTGTTCTTAGTTTTCTGTGACTTAAAGAGGGCACTGTTCTTGGTTTTCTGTGGCTTAAAGAGGGCACTGTTCTTGGTTTTCTGTGGCTTAAAGAGGGCACTGTTCTTGGTTTTCTGTGGCTTAAAGAGCGCACTGTTCTTAGTTTTCTGTGACTTAAAGAGGGCACTGTTCTTGGTTTTCTGTGGCTTAAAGAGGGCACTGTTCTTAGTTTTCTGTGACTTAAAGAGGGCACTGTTCTTGGTTTTCTGTGGCTTAAAGAGGGCACTGTTCTTGGTTTTCTGTGACTTAAAGAGGGCACTGTTCTTGGTTTTCTGTGGCTTAAAGAGGGCACTGTTCTTGGTTTTCTGTGGCTTAAAGAGGGCACTGTTCTTAGTTTTCTGTGACTTAAAGAGGGCACTGTTCTTGGTTTTCTGTGGCTTAAAAAGGGCACTGTTCTTAGTTTTCTGTGACTTAAAGAGGGCACTGTTCTTGGTTTTCTGTGGCTTAAAGAGGGCACTGTTCTTAGTTTTCTGTGACTTAAAGAGGGCACTGTTCTTGGTTTTCTGTGACTTAAAGAGGGCACTGTTCTTGGTTTTCTGTGGCTTAAAGAGGGCACTGTTCTTGGTTTTCTTTGGCTTAAAGAGGGCACTGTTCTTGGTTTTCTGTGACTTAAAGAGGGCACTGTTCTTAGTTTTCTGTGACTTAAAGAGGGCACTGTTCTTAGTTTTCTGTGACTTAAAGAGGGCACTGTTCTTAGTTTTCTGTGACTTAAAGAGGGCACTGTTCTTAGTTTTCTGTGACTTAAAGAGGGCACTGTTCTTAGTTTTCTGTGACTTAAAGAGGGCACTGTTCTTGGTTTTCTGTGACTTAAAGAGGGCACTGTTCTTGGTTTTCTGTGGCTTAAAGAGGGCACTGTTCTTAGTTTTCTGTGGCTTAAAGAGAGCACTGTTCTTAGTTTTCGCTGGACAAAAGTAAGGTTTTACATCCCAGTCAGGGATATTTCATTTATATTGAGGTGACACCAGCTATAGGTGGAGTGCCAGAAATTTCAACCTTTGCAGAGTGCTCAGGACAATGTGCACATAGGGTTCTTTAATGTGTAACACCTGCCATGACACGATGACAAAACAAGATTGGTGGTTTGTCCCTGATAACGACCATATTGAGATCATTACAGATCTCTCTAGTTCCCTCTTCAACTCCTCAACACAGCCACTTGTATTTACTTTATATTGAATCCTATTATTCCACAAGGACAATTCTCCCTCCCGAGCAGGCTATAATAAGTCTCTTTACTGTTTACTGGAGAACAGCGATCTTTAACATTTAATTTATCTCCATGGTTTGAAGTAGACCGCCTCATTTCAAATGATCAAGTCTTCAGGGCCCTGCTGCAGTTAGTCGGTAGAAGATTTGTACAAGAGATAATTACAGTTTGTCTTCATTCTCTCTTTCTGATGAATTTGCAGGAAGAGGGAGCCTTTTGTTCTGGAGGACTGCTTATCTTATTAAATATTGTCTGTTATTTAAAGATAATTGGCTTAGAATTAAGGGGAAATCTCTGTCCTCTTGGCTACATGAACTTTGATTTTATAAGGTGGTTCTGCAACAATAGGTTTCCATTTAATTCTCCCAAATGTCTAACTTCAGATTTTCTGGTTAAGAAGTAAGGCACTATGGAGAGAAGTGTCTGTATATTGCCATTGGTTGTTGATAAATGTCAGCAAATGTCAATCTCATTATGGGACTGGGCAGGAAATTTATTTATAAATATTTTTGTTATATTTTTGCTTCAGAATACAAAAAACCTTTGATGATTTTATAGATTGTTTGGGGTGTTAACAGTGTCATCATGGATGATTAAATTTTCAAGAGGAGAAACAATTTTTGTGACCAGTAACTCAGAGAGAGTAACAAAGGGGCATTTTCCATCATAATCTGAACATATTTATTAACCCTTTTGTCTGCAATGCGAGCACACTATTGTAGGTACCAGGACAAATTTTGTTTCCCCACATTTTCATTTATTATGTTAGGTTAGTTACTGGAAGAATGCTATAAAATATGCAAGGACATTTGACAGGTCCTCACTGTCCTCTTATTCCAGGTTCTCTGTATGGTCCTCATTAGAGGAGAAACGGGGGAATAAGAAAAAACAAAAAATGATTCCACTAAATGTCACTAGATAAAATGAAAATATACATATACGGATATAAAGAGGAAAACAAGGAAAAGAAAAAATTGATTTGACTAAGATCAAAGGGACACTATCTGTACCTGTAGAAAAACAACAAACAAAATATCAACAAATAAACAAATTTGATTTGGTTTGATTTATTACATAGTGTTTATGATATGATAAATAAAATATATAAAGAAATAGATATATGAATAAATTCATAAATTATGTAAAAGATAAATGAATATAAATATATATATACAAATGAAATTAGAGTTATTGATACTACAGTGAAAGTAATTTATCAAAATATAAATCAACTAATTATATATTAAATATATATGTATGACAAGTTGTCATCATGTAAGTGTTAATTATATAAATGATTTCTCCTACTGACTTGACCTACCCCTCCCACAGGAAAAAATCACCCCATCTGTTTATAATATTTCATCATAATTATAATATGTCCTAATTGTTCTTCTGATTATGCAAATGTATCTAATCTTCTTCCCGAGTTGGTCTCCCCATCCGCCTTCTCCTGGCTCAACCTGCCTTATCTGACTTGGCCTACCCCTCCCTGCATGAAAACATCACCCCCATCTGTTTATAGCATCATCATAATTATAATATGTCCTAATTGTTCTTCTTACTTATACAAATGTATCTAATCTTCCTCCCGATTGGGTCACCCCCCCGCCTCCTCCTCCCCCTTGTTACTTGCTAGTGGCTCCGTCTGGGAGAGTATTAATACTTTTAGCTGTTAACTAGTAAGATGTTTTATGTAGATAAGTTCAATTCATCATCAATGGCAGAATCAATATTATTCTTTTGAATATGAAGTGAAATGTAAATTTATGTGAAATGTATGCATGATAAATGACAAGTCACATTTTGTATAAGTCTATTGTTCAATGTATTTTTTATCATCTTTAAACGTGATAAATATGAAACATATTGTATAGGTTTTATATTACTGTATAATAGGCTGGAGAGACACCACGGATAGAAAACGGGATTTTTATAATTATGAGATTGTATCTTATTTAATTTTTATATTTTAATTATTTGTAATAAAACCACGGCATGTTGTCATTTCTATGGTTATTGTTTTAACAAGTTGGTGTTAGATAAGTCTGGAACAGGATGGGGTGAACATCAACTGTTATTACAACAACTAAATTTCTGAAAAATGTGTGTTTTTATATTGTAGTTCAATCTTATTGTTAAATGTTTTATTAGGTCAATTATATTTTTCTTATAAAGTATAACATTAAACATTTACATCATGTCTACTTTTAATACTGTGAATAGATATTTTATTTATTTATTTATTTTTGTTTACTTTGTATAGTGGCATGTGCTAATGTTTGAACTTTTATCACATGAAATATTCCAAAAATAACACCTGACAAATACACAACTGCATGGTACTTTTCTAAATTAATTATAATTTCATGTTATAGAATTGTCATGTGCTGATTTTGAACGCATTGTTTTAATATAAACTCAAAACCAGCACATGACAGAATCATAAAAGATGTTTTTCTAGAATGAAGATTCTTGTGGAAATTAGCTGAATTTTTGTTGAAATCCAGTCTGTTCTTGTATGCAGAAGCTTCAGAACTGTATAGGTTCTTACATGCCATTTCAAACTGTGTTGTCATAATTATTTTGGTTATAATAATTGTAAAAAGTGTAAAAAGGGATTACCAAATATTAAGTGAAATTTTCTGAAATTTTTTAGATGATATATTGGTATAAAAACTGTAAATGAAGAAAAAGACTTTTTGAGATAATTCTGTAGTTTTTGTAGTAATAATAATGTAAATTTCATTATAAGTTTTGGAACCAAAAGCTGATTAAATGGAGTAATGACTGCAATTTACACAAAAAACACCATAAGTGCTAGAAAAAAATTGATGAATTCGGCAAAAATCACAAGAAACAAGCAAAAAAAAAAAAAAAAAAAAAAGATGGAAATGGAGGAAAAACTTTGGTAAAAATGATGATTAAGAAAATTAATTTCAGCTCTTTTTTCATTCATGGAAAACATTACCGTAGTCCTGCCATGATGATGTTATTAGAATTGTTTAGAAAAACTAGAGAACACTAGAGAAGAATTGAGAACATGAAATAACCTATAAATTTCAACTTTTATTGCTTTTAAAAGTTTTTAATTATTTCTATTGTTTTGTTATTTTTGCTAACCTTGATGCTTTCAACAATGGTGAGGAGACAGTGATGGATTGACAGAAATATTTAAAGAATAAATATAGAAAAAGGAAAGTTTGAAATGAGTTTTGAATGAGGATTGATGCTGAGAATATAAATATTTCAATGTGAATTCAAAATATATTGTTGAGTCAGTTCAGTCTTTGTTTTCATCATCATCAAACAACATTGATACAGTAAATGTCTGGAAATGTAAAAGAGATAAAAGTATCAAATATTATAGTGTGGGATGAATGTGCCATGTTTTGGGGATAAACAGCATAAAACATTCAATAGATAGAGTAGAAATGTGTTTAACCCTGATTCCAGGTGCGGTCAGGAAATCCCACTGCTCTGTACAGTCTGGTGAAGGTTACACAAACTCTACAATCAAGTGACTTTTATATCATATATGGAGTATAAATTGAAATAAATATTAATATTTTGTCATTCCTAAAATGCTAGAATTAATTGCATTCCACTGCTTCACACTTATTTGTAGTGCTTCAAAAGCCTTGAAACTCCAGCAGCAATATGAACCAATATACTTTTAATTACCTCCGTGATTTTAAAAAAATGCTATATTTTTTGTGTCAAACAGTATTGTTGATATAATATTTGGGTTACAGTTTATAGTAATAAAAGACGAGGAGCATTGCTAAATTGGCTCTAATGTTTGAAGATGACCTTTGTTTACAGTTTTGCCATAGTTAACAATTACAATGTATGTGAGAGTATATTTTCTTTGAAAAGATACATTGCTCTATAAACTTTGAAATTTAACCTTTTTGTTTTAATTAAATATTTTTATTAAAACAGTACATTCCCTCATTGGAGTAATGCGTACATGTATTTTTATTTTTGTGTAGTTTAGAGTTCCTGTGATGTTTTAGCTTCAGTTTCAGCAGCCTTCCAATGTTTTCATCTGTCTTTGAATTGTTATTGTTAAACAAGAACAAGAAATAAATCAAAATCATAAAAAAGAAGAAAAATATATAAATTGATTAAAAAATAAAAATAAATTGATTTAAAAAAAAATTATACATTTGTATGTTATTGATAGTATATTATTATCCGTCTATACGAGTTATAACAATCTTTAAAATGTAAAGAAATTATACATATGTATTATATAAAACAAAGTTTATTGTAACAATGCAATTAAAACAGTTTTATTATGAAATAAAACCAAATTTATCAGACTTTAAACAAAATAAAAACAAATGAAAAACAAGAAATAATTAAAAAAAAAACCCTGAAACTGATATTTGGTGAGCAATTTGTAAATATTGGATGTACCATGTTTTTATGTTATCAAGACCTAGTGAAATGTACACGGGTTATTAGTAATACTATTGTCTTTTGACAGTCGGATCTCCGGCAAACTTTAAGAGTTAATTTCATCTTCCATCTGCCGTTTGATTGGTCTGGATTTCGGGACTATTCATACACGATTTAATTTCACCGTCTATAGATGACCTGTCGATGCACATCATGGTTTTAATTTTCCTTGTTTCACTGGAATTAAATTACAAAGTTTTAAAGAAATCAGACATTATTTGACTTGACTCCCCTCCACTGAAGAAGATTTCCTCCTTACATATTACCGTAGTTACAGAACAGTAGCTTAGATATCTGGATTTCTTATATGTATAATCACGGCTTCTGAAAAAAAAAAATTCTTACAAACAAGGAATTTTTTGTCTGAAAAAAATATCTTTCATTAGCAAGAAAATCTGAGTGGATTATTTGAATGTTTTCTCTCACTCTCTATTTTGAAAAGTGAAAGAGAGAAGAAATAAATACTGTGTAGAAATTTAAACAAGTTTTGACAATAGTGAAACATGAAGTAAATATAATACATATAAAATTCGCATAAAACTGGGTTTTATATACAAGGTTCTGGAGAATAAATATGATATATAAACGTCTACTATCTTGAGGTAACAAGTAAGTGTATTATTTTATTTTATTATTTTGATTTTTAAAGAGCAATGTTTTTATATTTTTATGAAGTGTGTGTGTGTGTGTGTGTGTGTGTGTGTGTGTGTGTGTGAGACAGAGATATTTTGTATTTGAGTTTTTGTGTTTACTTTCTTATTTTCATTTATATTTTAAAAGAAACTTATTTTATTTTTATTTATTAATTTAATATTTTTAAAGAAATGTTGGTTAAAATCATAATTATTTTATACCAGAAAAATAAAATTTTTCTACTATACACAGTTGTTCATTTATCATCCAAATTTTTTCTTTGTTGCACCGTAATAACAAAGAATATTTTTGCAATACTTGCACTTCAAAAATTTATTTCAAAGTATTCTTATATTCTCATGACAATTAAATTGAATTATAATTGTGCTTTTTTCAAATAATTATAAATTGCAAATATTTGAACATTGAATATGATTGCTACATATACTTTTTAAAATGATTTAAATTTAAAAGACCCGATTGTCATACATTGTCAGGATTTTTTAAATTGCCGTTTAAATTAAGATTCTACATGTTTTATTTCTAAATCTAAGGATAATAATCAGAAATTTCTTTAAGTTGTGTTTGACTCAGAACTGACTAATGCTTTCCTGATCCATGTGAGGAGAAAACAAAATTGCAATAGAAAATGTTTTTGTTAATTTCCTTACAGAGCTACAAATTATTCCATATATATAGTCCTGATCGCATGTTACACAACCATTGAGCGCTAAATGAGATCATCGTTAACCAAATTATTGTCCCAGACACAATCATTTTTATGGATTGAAAGTGAGCAGTAAAAAACGGCAAAGCCACGGAATATAGATACGCATTATTATAGCAATAATATACAGTTGTTAGCTGAATATACTACAACATGCTTCCATGTTTATCCTAGTCATAATTTACGGCAGGTTACATTTTTACTGGTGTTTGTCTTCCTAGAGAAATCTATAAAATAAATCGCCAAGAAAACCTTGAAATATTACAGCCTTGGTGATGGGAGATAGCCTTCATAATTACATTACCAGTTATATTTTATTACTCTTGTTTATCGCCAATTTTTCTGTCAGTTTGTTGATTAATAGATCGCTAGTTTGCATGTCACAAGACATTACCCAGTGTTCACTGCTTCTGTACTTCTGCTCCGTCACTGCTGTAAAGGATGGACAACACAAATAAATATGTACATCTAGCTGACTGCAGAGCTGGAATTTAGGTTTTATTGTTCATGAAAAAATTTGGGATGGAATTTTAATGGCTATTTACTGACTTATAAATTTATCTACATTTATAATCTGTTTTTATGTTTTTTTTCTGTTTATTTACAATTTTTAAATTTCAACCGATTTTTTAATTTAAAGTTTTAAGGATTTAACATTGCAATTTTTTTGTAGGGGAAATGTCCCTTGTCCTATAGTTTTATTGTTTGTTTGAACTATAAAATCCATTTTTTTTTAATCTTGGAATATTTTTATACTCTTCCTTTGAAAGAAAGAGGGATATTAAAAGTTCTGTCTGTCCTACCATCTTTCTGTCAATATATCCATCCAGCACACTGTTATCATTATTTTTTGGGGGGAGAAGATGTCTTGTAAAATAATTAATTTTTAGATTGAAAATAAAAAATCTAGGTAGATGTTGATTATTTCTAGATTTAGACTGAATTTACAATTACGGGAATTTATAGTTCTAAAGCTGGAAAATGTTATTATTATTAGGTGTGATATTATTACTTTAGTGTTAGTATATTAATATTTAGTTCTGTTTGATTGAGTTTAACCATAATAAAAGTTATATATATAAAATGACCAGCTATGTTTTATGTACATATAGATTCTGTGGTGATTAAAACCTTTGACATTTTCCTGGGGTAATTTCTCACTTGAGTTGACTTGTAATAACAGTTTAATAGTGGTTCAACATTCAAAGTAGAAGTTTATCAAATAGTACTGTCAGATAGTGTAGTTTGTCAGGAAAATTAACTTGTCTAAAATCAAGGTAGGGAAATGAAAAATATATAAAATCACATTTTTCTTTATTACTAAATTAACATGTCTGAAATTAGGTATTTAACTTTGATTCAGCAAAAACTTGCTTTTCCTGGCTTAAATTAAAAATTATAGCATTCAATTAAAAAAAAATGAGTTTAACAGTATCGCTTTTTTATAATCAAAGATTTTTGCACATTCACAAACTGATGCATATTATTATTATGTACTTTGTATTTCTTTATAAAATAATAAGTAAAATATTCTTTACTTGGACAATCAATAATTCAATCAATCTTGATCACATGTCATGGGTTTGAGCACTTAACCATCATCTCAAGGTTCTACTAACACTGGTTAACCAGGACCAACATTCTCATTAGACTTTTAATCAAATTTTTTATTTTTTTTTTACCCCTCACAAAGAATAAAAATGAAAATTCCCTCTGTTCTGTATATTTCAGAATATGGATGTCTGTGTTTAAAAATCACCATATTTACAGAGTTGTGTCCCCTTATTAGCATACATTGAACTTGTTCCTTCTGTGCATATTATTGCCATCTTAAAATTACTTATTTCATGTATGTTATGTAATTGTAATTTTACAATTTCAAAAAAGGCATAATTTAAAAGCAATAAATGGTAAGGGAAAGACACAAGGAATATGAACTCATTTTGACAAAGAGAAACAAAGTTCTGAGGTTAATGATCCCAAGATGTACAACACCATTAATGTTTTACAGTTCATGCTTTCATGATGGAAAACCTGTAACTAACAAAAAGGAATACCAGGGTTACAAAACTTAATTGTCATTTGACATAAAGTTATTTTGAGGAATGATGTATAAAGAAAATTTGCACATACATTTATTTTTCAGTAAAGTTTCAGTTTAATATGCAGAAGTATTGTCTACTTCGTCTTTGATGTTTTTATTCAGATTTAGAAACGTCTATACAAGAGGCTTCAGATTTGATACTTTATGAGTGTCTCCTTAGCGATGTATTTGTTTCATTAGAATCAATTCATTAGTGTGATTTTTCTCTGGAGACATGACCACATTTCGTATCTTCTTTCACAGGAGAGTTCTCACATTTAAAAAAGCATCACTAGAACGTTTGTCATGTTTTTAATCTAAGACAAAGAAATATGCTTTAGTAATAAAAACAATGTGTATAATTTCACAGATGATAAGAGACACTTAATATTATTTTTTGTGTGGTTTTATTCTTATTTTATCACACTTTATTATTTTTATTTTTTTTATGATAGCTATTTGAAGTATTATATTTTCCAGGAACTTAATTTTGATTTGCTATGCTTTTTTAGACAGTTTCTTCATTATAAATGTCACTCTATTAAATCTTTTTTAAAAAATCATTTTAAGTATCTGAAGGATTAAAAATTGATCTAAACTTGTTTGATTAACTGTCTGGTCTTCTCTGTTATGAGACATCAGTAGGCAATAATTGTGTATTGTCAGAAATATACTATTGTCTAAGTTTGCTGCTAGTTAAAACCTAAAATTTCCTCAAAAAATAAGGTACACTTCCTCTTGCAATGTACATGTATTTCCTTAGCTAAATTTGATAAAATATATTTGGTCCTTTGGATATAGCTTCAACATTTTGAATTTAAAAAAAAAAATTGGTTTCATAATTTTGGTCCAAGCACTACTGATGGAGAATTGTATTCCGAAATGACCAACTAGTGTTGTAAAATAAACACTGGTGTAATATGTAATTTGAAGAATTACTGGACTCGCCAATTCTTAATGTTGAATACATCTTTTGGTCATATATACAGGTTTAAACCACTAGACTCGTCAGTTTCTTAATGTTGAATATACTCTATGGTCTTATGCAGACACTATATTTTATTGTCCCACACACCCTAATTCCATTGTCTGAAGTTTTAGATTTTCATTCAGTAAGTTTGTAATTCAAAATCAACCAATAAAGAATTATTTCCTCACTTCCCTGTTGGAAGTTCACTTAATTTGCCAGTTTCAATGTTTTATACCATTTACTGGGATTGTGATTTAGACATGGATTGGTATGTTTGTTTTTGACATTGGTTTGGGAGTCAGTGTGATTTGGTGTTTGTTTTTGACTTTGGGATTGTGATTTGGACATGGATTGGTATGTTTGTTTTTGACTTTGGGATTGTAATTTGGACATTGATTGGTATGTTTGTTTTTACTTTGGTTTGGGATTGTGATTTTGGACATGGATTGGTATTTTTGTTGTTGACTTTGATATTTTTTGAGCATCTGAAAAGTTGGGATCCGAATCACACTTGTCACAATGCAATGTCGTACTAGGGTCTCAACATGTCAGGTATGTCAAAATTCGATTTCCAGATACATGAAACATTTGGCTTTATTAGACATTGTTGCAAACATTTTAAGTTCATTGACAACAACTTTGTTTTCTGGGGTTAAGTTGTAGATCTATAACTGTATCCAAACTGGCTTTAAAACCTACTTTAGGTTTGACAAAATTGTTGCAATTATTGTTAGAATAAACAAGTTAATGTCAACGTTAGTATTTTATATATTTTTTCATCATTACTTAGTTAGCTTAAGTCAAACTCTGAACAATCAAACATTTCTCAGAGCATGTTATTTTCCATTCTGAATTAGAATTTTAAAAGTAACAATCATAAATAGATTCTGAAAATATATAATAAATTGTGTCTCAAAAATTTATGTGCAGAGATAAAGAAATTAAACTCCATGAAAAATAGTACTTGTTTTATCATTGATATTGTGTATTCACTAAATGTTCCATGTTAAATTGCTTTGCTATTTAAGGATTTTTTCACCAATTATCATATACATGTGTTTTTAAGCTGTGTCAAGGTTTTGGAGATTTTTAGCAGGTCAGTTAAAACACTATATTTAAGGACTTTGGTGCTGATATTCCAACAAGATTTGGTTAGATTGGCATAAAAAACCCTGTACAAATAGACACTACCTGGTAACAGCCAAAACAGCCCAGAATGTCCCCTAACCTTAACACAAAGCTCAAAATTAAGACATATTGAGACCATATAGATAAAATGTCAAAATATTCTTTAGTGATGTGGTACAAGTACTTTTGTACTAACCATCCTACTTATATTAACATATCACCACCAGGTTTGCTTTGATGATTAAGGTACCTTTTCTGTAAAGTATCCTTGGGCAGTTTGATTAAAGGCAAAATTAGTCTCAATTGTACCATTTTAGATCTTATGTGGTTTAGTACCAATATATAAAGTTGGATCTACTTGAATCTGAAACTGGAAATAAGATAAATGTGTGTATACATGTATCAAATTTTCCATGTCTTCAATGAAAATCAGTGGTTCTAACAGAATAGGTTTTGTGTCAAATCTAAACCTTGAAACCATTTTCAAGACTGTCCAAAGATTGTAGTTTCGTAAAGACCAGTACTAAAAAAACATTTAATGGATAACATTTAATGGATATAAAGTTCTAAATATGAACATAAACATATAAAAATGTATTTATCAGGAAAAACTTGGATGTAAATTTTATTTTATATTTTTTGGCATCAAACCCAGACACTTGATGTCAAAATTCCAGTTAATAAACCAATTTTCTATTGTAATATTTGAAGACTAATTTGATTCAATATTTTAATTTTAATCGCTACAATATTTGAATTCTTATTGAGCAGCTGTTTTTGTACGGTTTTTAATGATATCAATACATTAGGAGTAGTATGTGGCAATATTTTAGGGACTCCCGTCTTTTGTGAAACATGAAGAATTGGGTAAGGATAAATTTCGCTTCCACAAAAGACTAAGTTGTAATAGATACAGATATTTAGAATGTAAGGTCAGTAAATAGTTCTATATACCGATGATATCTATAACTTTACTTGATTTTCAGATAAATAAGAATCTTTGTGTCTTTTATGTCATAAATTAAAAATTTGATAGATTTGACTTTAATATTTGTTTAAATGAGTACATCTTGTCATTGTTTAAGTTCATTTACTGACTTATAATGACTTATTTTGATGATTAGAACTTTAGAATTATATTTCTATGAATGGTAATTATTTCTTTTTGGGTAGGTACAAGCTTAAGAACTTACTGTTTACATACCTCTCTATAGTATAATGAAAAAAGGTCGTATCATGTCCCCCATCGAAAAGACGTTTTTTGTGGTACTGGTACTTTAAAACTTGAAGTTAGTTATTAATTAGTCTTATTATAAATTTGTTTATTTATTTAACAATGACAGATGTTTACTAATTAAGAATATGTCTATAAGTAATTGAATTCTTGACATACTTTGTAACCTACATGTAACAATGAACATACTTTATATATTCTTTAGAGGAGAGGCAGGGATTCTGGGAGTGGTGATTGTAGTCTAATTACGCACTGCCAATGTTTAAGTTTTGTGATGTTCTTGAGAAATTCAGAAAGATTGAATTGGGTTTTACATCCCAGTCAAGAATATTTCACTTATATTGAGATGTCACCAGCTTTAGGTGAAGTTTTTTACCTTTGCAGTTTGCTCAGGGTAATGTGCATGAAGGGTTCTTTGATATGCCACACCTGCCCTGACACAGGACCTCTGTTTTTAAGGTCTTTTACAAAGGACGCAGTGGCTTTTATTTTTAAATCCTAAATGCATGGTGAAAGAATAGTCACTACCTATTTTAAAGTATTGGTCAGACCCGCATGGGGTTCGAACCCACGACCTCTCACATGCGGAGCAAGCACTCTATCACTTAACTACTGTAGTGGTTTTAGAAATTCAGAGCCATACTAGTAATTAATAATTTAGTTTGAAATACATGGGGTTCGAACCCACGACCTCTCACATGCGGGTTTGAGAAATTCAGAGCCATACTAGTAATTTAGTTTGAAATACATGGTAAAGGTGGTACTTATTTATATAATATAAAAATATAAATACAAAAAGATATAAAATACAGGGTGAACTCCCGACTTAAGAGTATTTTGTAGAAGCGTTCAGATTTGAATATTTTTGGTATAATTCAGGTTTGAGTATTTTTGTTGAGAGAAGTTCTGGATATTTTGTCATGATAATTAGATCTATATGATCATTGGCATAACTTTCTTGTGATATATATTGCATACCCAGTGTTGGTCTTGTTAAACATTATACAATAACTAGTATGATGAATACCTCCAATCAAGTCAAGAGATGATCATCAAGTGCTTAGTAAGAGTCATATAATCTTCTTTTATTAAGAATACCATGTTTGACAGATCTGAAGTAATCTGGTTTACTGAAAGTATGACATTCCATTCCAGTTCTTTATCAAGCATTTCAAGCATTTTATGGTGTTAAGTTTTGGATAGTTGAAAAAATACATGGTTCCAATGTTTTGTATTTTAACACAATTCTCTCAAAATTTCTATATCAAAACTGCCCTGCTAAATATTAAACAAAGATTCTAAAAATTTTTACATCCCAGAACCATCAAGAGACTCCAAAATGCCTAGAATCTAAGGTTTAATTTATTCTGACACTGCTCAGTAAGAGCATTTACCAAGTATTTTTTTATTTGATTGACCATCAATACAATCTCAGCTGTTAGAAATGCACTGGTATATTATATCATCATTGACACAATATTGTCAATTCATGTAACAGTCATAATAGATATTTTGATCAAAATTCATTAACCATATTAATTGAAAATGATCTACATAGATTTAAAAAGTATTTCCAATCCAGACTTGGGTAAAAAAGATAATTACTCAGTAATTTTATATTACACATATTACATCTATATAGAGACAAAACATTTAATATTTAGCTTATGGATTATTACTTATTTTATTTTTTTTTTTTTATGTATATTTTTTCCAAAATGCTACAGAATGTTTATGTATATTTATGGATTATTGTAATTACATGTACTTGTAATTTGTATTAGATTTGGGGATTTGTGGAGAGAAAGAGAGAGAGAGAGAGAGAGAGAGATTGAATGTTTAGACATTAGTTTAATTCATTTGGTAAAATACATTTAAGTCCTTCTGTTTTTAATTCTAACATCGTAGAAATATTTGGATTTCAACAATCTTTGTTCAAGCACTACCTATAAGGAATTTTATTACAAAATGAAACGAGAGAGAGAGAGAGAGAGAGAGAGAGATTGAATGTTTGAATGTTAGTATAATTCATTTAGTAAAATACATTTTGGCCTTTCTTTTTTTTTCATTTCAACATCTTAAAATATTTGGATTTCAACAATTTTGGTCCGAGAACTACTAATGGGGAATCTTATTACAAAATGATACAGAACAGTTGTCTAGTGATTCAAAATTAAAATGGTGTTAACTATTAGTAATATTTACATATAAATGAATTTTATTATGTGTTGTTTAGTTAACTAACCGAAGACTTTATAGACAAATCCCTGTGTGAGAGTTACTACAATACCTGACAGGTAAATAAAGGACAGATTCCTCAGGAATATATAGATGTATCTATCAACATTAACACAAATCTGTGACTAGTTCCTAGCTTAATTACAGTTTGTATTTTTCAATTTCTCCTGTCAAACTTGTACTATTGTTGTGTGTTCTACAGGTGAAGTTTATTGTCAGTTGAGTATCATACCTTTTGAAGTGATAAAAAATCAGATAGAAATTTGTCTATACTTCAGGGCTGACACAGGGTCATTTATTCCAAGTTGTTTTTTAGTTTATTAAGGGCGTTATTTTTTCTGATACCTGTTAAGGATGGGTACATGAAAATCTACTTTAATATTTACCATAACTTATTTTAATTTTTTTTTTTTTTTGTCTATTTTGCCAAAGACTCTTAGAAAGTCTGGTTAAATGTACCAAAAGCTCTTAAAATGCCTGGTTGAACATACCAGATGCTTTTAAAGTACAGGGCTGAATGTCTTGTTGAACATACCAGCGGCTTTTAAAGTACAGGACTGAATGTCTCGTTGAACATACCAGAGGCTTTTAAAGTACAGGACTGAATGTCTTGTTGAACATACCAGAGGCTTTTAAAGTACAGGACTGAATGTCTCGTTGAACATACCAGAGGCTTTTAAAGTACAGGGCTGAATGTCTCGTTGAACATACCAGAGGGGCTGAATGTCTCGTTGAACATACCAGAGGGGCTGAATGTCTCAATGAACATACCATAGGCTTTTAAAGTACAGGACTGAATGTCTCGTTGAACATACCAGAGGCTTTTAAAGTACAGGGCTGAATGTCTCGTTGAACATACCAGAGGTTTTTGAAGTACAGGGCTGAATGTCTTGTTGAACATACCAGAGGCTTTTAAAGTACAGAGCTGAATGTCTCAATGAACATACCAGAGGCTTTTAAAGTGCAGGGCTGAATGTCCCGTTGAATGTATTTGACGTTTTTAAAATACAGGACTGAATGTAAGTGTCAGTAAATTTTTCATTGTGGTTTTTGTCTCTATTGGGAAATCATCACACCATGACAAGTCTGGTTCCAGATGCAGAATTCACTCCTCTGGTGAAGTATCTAATTCTACCAGTTCATATGTAAGTCTCAAACAAGTACTTGAAAGCAAAGAATGTCAATGGTAGTATCCAAAATAAACTACAGACAATGGTTGTTTTTGTATGTTTTGGACACTTTTAAAATTTTACCATTTAACAACATTTGGTGTAGGCATATATACAACATAACTTAGAATTAGAATTATCATTTCCGCTGGGGTTTGCCAAACAGGTATTGACTTTTTCACTTTGCTGCAAAAGGTTTTGGCGACATACATAGCTAGCAATTACAAGCATTCTGTAGCAGTCATTTCTGTATCTTACCACTGTAATACTTCTTACATCAGAAAATATATCAAAAAACTAATGTAAACCAAAAATGAAGTGAAAAACACCCTGGTTGTGCCAAATTGTGTTGTTAAGAGTATAAAATAAACCTACACTTGCAGTCCGATGAGTGTTGTGTTCTTTCATATTATTTATAATTTATTGCAAAAATTAAAAAATGTGTAAATCAACATCCAATCCAACTTCACATTTTGTATCTTCCTAAAAAGTGTATACCTGAGAGAGAGAGAGAGAGAGAGAGAGAGAGAGAGAGAGATTGTAATAGTTTGTGACAATGTAAGACATAAATTAAGTTTCAAAGTGGTAATTTACAGAAGAAATAAAGCATGACTTTACTGTTTGATTTGAGTTTTTCTGTACAGGGATGAGCCTAACAGATAAATCATAGCAGGTCCTTATCCATAGCTTATAATTACTTAAACTTCTTCTTTATAACTTTCTTACTTGATATATGAGTATTTTTCCTTGTATTAATTCATTTGGAAAAACCTGAATTGTATAGTGTGTGTGTGTGTGTGTGTGTGTGTGTGTGTGTGTGTGTGTGTGTGATTATTGTCTTTTATGCTATTTTAAAAATTAAATTAAAAAAAACTTCAGAAAAAAATGACAGGAAATTTCTGTTTAATAGTTTGTAAGTGTTGATGTCAGAATTATGAATATTTAGAGTCCTTCTTCACTTCATCATGACTCTCCAGCTTGGAGATGAAAATTAATTAAAGACAGTTCTATTGTCTCCTGACACTGTCCCTGTCAATTAGGCTCATTTCTTTGATCAAGTTGATTGATATCGGCAGGATACATCTGTAGAAAATAGCACGAGATGATCATGTCTTCATACTCGTCATTTTATGATTAAAAATTTACGTGTTTGGCACATTGTCCAACATAGAATGCCATAAACAGGTATATTCCACACCTGAGGATTATCCATCACAGATTAGACACATGGCAGAAAATTTTAATTGCTAACACTGATTCGTGGTAAAGTGCGAGCTGTAAAAATAAGCCGAGTTATTGTCTCCAAGGAGGGTTGTTATTGACTACATATGCCAGTCAAGAGATGGCAGAAATTTGTCATCGTTGTCTACAGTTAATGTTGGATATGAATGGAAAATGATGTAGAATAAAAGTGAATTGATTTGGAGAGAAGAAATACAATTAGTTATTACAACAGAGAATTGTCATAATTTACTGTCGAGATAGGTACAAGTCGGGGAGCGAGCGATGGAGCTAGCTGACTCTAAGTGTAAATTTCCCCTGTTGCTCCGCCAATGTCAAGAGTATAATTGGATGGGAAGTCTACGGAGAGATGAGGATGAATGAAGCACGTCTTAATGAAGAATTTCAATTACTTGATTAAAAGACAGAATTCATTAACTTGAACCATTATCTGTAAATAATTTTGTTTTATCATTTCATTAAGTCAGCTCATAATATAGATGTCTTGGTCTGGTTTTATTCTATTTATATTTACACCTTAAGTTTGGTCTTACTGCCTCTTGTCATGTATAAGAAATTTAACCTTTTTACGGCATATTGTTGGCTATTAATGTCTTTTGAAAATTAGCTCCTAGAAAATGTGACAATATAAAAGTACTAGCTCAAAAGAAATTTTAGAATTTATAGAGACTTTTTAGCAAATGTGAGAACTCAGTCTAGAGAAAATTTATAGAACTTTCAAAAAGTAGTTCCTAGCACATGTGACAGTATCCAATACTAGGTCTAAGGAAAATTGAGAATTTTTAGAGACTATTTCACAGCAAATTTGAAAACTCAATCTAGAGAATTTTATTTTTAGAAAAATGTTGCTAGCAAGATTTTACATGTAGGAAAATTTGACAAATGAAATATCTCCTCGTTTTGCTTTATATTTGTGACGTAAAACTTAAAATGTCACTTCAAGTACCGAATAAACATTTTCAACATGTAAAGCCTTCATGGCAGCATCAATGTTTCAATGTGTATGGTTTCTCTTACACTTTATGCAGAAATGGAAATTGGCAAAGTTGTTTTGCTATAGAATTGTCACCAGCAAAAGGTTTTGTAGCAGTAATTTACAGTATATCTTTAATTCATTTGATTGTGTTTTATAACTGTTAATTTGCGATAAGTATGTACAGAAATAAATCCAAGATACAGTCTCAATATACGGAAATTGGAAATTTAATTAATCAAATGAAATTTGAAATAAAGATGTATTATTCAAAGTATAAATATATTGGGTATATACAGTAAAACTTGATTCATTGCCACCTTTTGGTCTATCAAACTCTTGCATTATAAAGGGGTTTGACAATAAATTTAGGGAGGCTTAAAAAGAAAAACATAGGAAAATATTATTTTGCCAGTTAGCAAAGTCATAGGAGGGACATTAAAAACAAGGTTTTGTTGAATACTGTAAATCAGATCATTTTAGCATACATTTGTGAGAGTTACAAGATGTGATAATAAAATTTTCACCAATAGTTTATTTTGATATAATTGACATATATTTTTTAGTGACAATCATCAGTAAAAAATAATAAATATATGTGAATACATGTCATATGGAAATGCTGATTCTTGAGAAAATTAACTGGAAAATCAACAGAAAAAATTTCCTGGTTCACAATATTTTAATGAGAAGACATCCATTGCTTCATAAAGTCTCTTCTAAAAAATAATTCCAAAATGCAGCCAAATGTTGGTTGTCATTAGATGTTTCTGAACACTTTTGTTTGGCATGCTTATGTTAGAAAACTTGTTATAAATATTAGAAATTTAAAAATAAAAATCTTTTTGTGGGAAAATTTAAACGGCAAATTATGAAATTTTAAGTAATCTTAACGGACTTGATATGATAATGTTTACTGCAGTATGAAGCGAGAAGGAATTCTGTTCTTACAATTTAGTGTAACTAAATCTAGGAAAACGACACTATTCTGTATTTAATCTGTGAGTTCAGAATGGAAATATTATCAAATACTATGACAAACCTTTTAATAATATTCTTTTTGAAAGAGAAATTCTCTCTGGAGAGAAGTGATTTATTTAAATCGAACATTATTTTACTCAGGAAAATATCATATTTTCATTGGGGAAAATGACATCTATATGGAGGTCTCAAATTTATAACATTCTCGCTTTCTTTATCGTCATTATATGATGAGGAATGGAACACTGATGAAATATCAGGTGTCAATGACAAAAATCAGCAATAGATTATAACTTATAATATTGTGTCTGTTAATGCAATTTATTTTGAATGGAGTTTTTTTTAATCGCTTCAATTGTTTTTGAAAATTGTCAGTTAAAGTTTGTAAATTATATTTTAACAGCAAATACAATTTGTTAAATGAAAAACTTGAGATGGATGTTATTTGTATGAACTATCAGTTGGATTTTAATTTGTTAACATTTCATGCAATTTCTCTGAGTTTATTATCCTTTTTATTAAAAAATTCTTGAGAGTAATAACTATTACAGTAATTTCTTGCTATAATGCCCCTCAATAACTTTGCCACCTCTCTTAGCGTCTCACCTTTTTCAAAGTCAAAAATCTATTTCTTCTATGTTTTGCCTTAAAAAGCCCCCTCAACTTATGTCCAAAACCTTTTATAATGCCAAATTTTGATTTAACAAACTGTGGTGATGAATCAATGTTTTCTGTTAATGCTTTAGGAGTTTGGGACCAAATCTTAGTTGAGATATAGACCTGTGCTTTCTGGGTTTGTGACCAAACCTTGGGTGAGAAAATGGCCATGGCCGTAGCCTTTATACGGTAGTTAACATCCTCATCTTTCTCTGTTTGTACTCTTTAAGAAGGATTTTGAAACTTTAATACCATTAAATTAAATCAAGTGAGTATTCTTATGAATTATCTAGTGTTTCCCAGAGGATATCACAAACGCAGTAGTCAATAATTGTGTATTATTGTCAGAAATATACTTATTGTCTAAATTTCAAATCCTTCAAAAACTAAGGTATACTCATGCAAAGTTGTTCCCTAGCTAAATTTGGTAAAGTATATTTTGGTTCTTTGGGTATCATTTTAACATCTTTAAAAATATTTTTGGTTTCACAATTTTGGATCAAGCACTACTAATGAGGAATTTTATTCGATGATGCTTTATTTATACATAGATGTGGTAGTGTAAATTAACATTTCAAAGATATAGATACACATAGCACAATAATTATAATCTCCTAATGGACAAAATTGAAAGAAACTAAGTATTTCAACTATTGTTTTATTGGTACTGAAAATTGTTTCCTTTTCATAATTTTATTAAATGAGACTTATTTATTTATATTATTAATTATTTATTTATTATTATTGTTTATCTAATTTCTTTGAATAAAGACTTTGAAAATATTTAAATATTTCAAAATTTGGCATGTATGGTATTTTGATATTTCAATATTTTGGTACATTCAGTGTTTATTTCTGGGGATGAGTTTTAGATGGACAGTTATCTGAGGTTTTGTGAGGTTATAACTGTTCTTGAGACTCTATTAGAAGTCTGTATTTTATAGACTCTCCATCATTAAGGACCAGTAAGATGGCTTCAGGCTAGGCCTAACAGTTTGTCTTATACTCCGATAACTCTAAATCTTGATAGGTTTACAAAACTCCGCCTCCCATTGACTGTGGATCAATGAATGACACATTCTTATCTCTCCACATCAATACAACATATGAATATACACTATGGGATGATCTTTAAGCAGTTTGTGTGTTTGGCCTAGCCCCGCCCACTTTTATTTTGTGTGTAGTCAGATTTCCTCCAATGGTTGTGATGTTTTCAGTACGTTGAATATTAATTAAGGTTTATTAATATACGTTGATCAGAATGATTTACCTGAGAACTGTTTAGAAGGAGGACACATTTTAAATTGTGGGTTGGATTCGTATAACCTAGTCAAGTACATGGATATCTATTTCCTTACAAACAGAAGGATTGAATTCCAGTAAAAAGTAGCCAGTTTGTCTTTTGTCGGATAAGTTTTCACCGTCTGAGAGAAAAGTCGTGGAATTCCGATACCCTCAGGTACGGGGCTTTCCATCTCTATAGGTTAGTAGTATAAACTGCCAAAATAAATCTGCTACTGAATAAGTTAACTGTTTATAATACTTGGGTACCTATGACATAGCTAATTTAAATAGCATAGTGGATCAGTTGGTTGGTTGTTGGTGGTGGTGTGGTGGTGGTACTGTCCAGTTTTCAGTGTTTCGTGTCGCTCTGTCCATGTGATATATTTTTTTCTGTGGCTTGTTTACAAGTCATTAAAATCGTCCTGTTGACTTTTCATTACTGGGATTCTGTGTTATACCTGAATTTTGATCTCTTTGAAAGGTAGGTAAATAATTCTTGTGGTCGTCCTAACGACTTTTTTAACAATCAAATATTAGGATTCCTGATTTTTGTATAAAAACATTGATTTGTTTAAAATTTGTAGGATTTTTGACATTTTGTCAATATAGGATAATCTTCGAATATTTACTTTTTAAGGTCACTTTCGGGAATAATGAAGTCGGAAAAAATTCACAACTTCATGAAAAAAATCTAATTTTTAAATAATATAAATTATTATTAACATGTCAAGGTATATTCTGTTCTGATATAAAAAGCAAGGAAATAATTTGTATATATTTATCAGTTTTAGTAATTACTCTATAATTTGGTATATAAAAGTACACATTCCAGTTTTTCGGTTAAAGAGTGTTAAACCTTAAAGCCATTTATATTCTATATTATAAGGACTGTAATTTTGATGTTGTTAAATTTGTCTAACAATAACACCATTACTCCCCTTATTCTTTGGTTAAAGAAAAGCAAATATTTGATTTTTGTTTGTCTTTTTGGTTAGTTTAACTCCCCAAGTTTTTGTCCCTGGACTTTTATTTATTTTATTTTATAAAAATGACAGAAAAGAATGTTTAACCCTGAACAGAATTTTAATATACTCCTATCCTTAATTTTGTTTTGGTCTATTTTTAAAATTTTGTTTTTGCCCTAATTTTAAAGTGTACTTTTGGAAATTTAAATTTGCTGTATTTTTGAGCCAGCTTTTTTGTTAAATTTTAATTTGTATCATTTGAAAAAATAAGTGACGTTAAAATAATAGTGGTCCAATCAATACATTGTAACATTTTGTAGACTTTTGATTAATGAAACAACGTTAGAGTTGGACTCATTCCGTTTGTCTGATCATCGTTGTGTTTTATTTTTACAACATCCACCTGCTGCCAGAATTATGATACTCGGCAGCTATTTTTTTTCAGCATTAACTTCTATGATGGGATGATACATATTGTGAATTTTTTATGTTAAAATTTCATGATCGGTTTTCCACCATTTAATTTATTGTTAGAACATGTATTTTATAAAAGCCTTGTAACAGGTGCATATTACATTGTCAATTAAAAGATAAAACCGGCTGTGCTCCTAACTTCCATGCATGATATAACAAACACGAAAGTATTTTAAACTTCTATTTAACAATGTAACATTTGTATCAAATATGTTGGTTCTATATTTATATTTTTTTATTTTCAGCCACCTTAAAGTTGTCATTTTATCATTACATATTAAATCTTGTGTTCAATTTTTAACAGAAATTTCTCAAAATGTAATGTTCTATTTAATTTTAGAGATCTTTGTCTGTTTCAGCGGACACATTGATGAACTGATAATAAGAAATTTGATTTGCGTAATTTAAGTTCTCCATATACCGTAATAAAAAATAAACAAATACTGTAATAATGACGGATGGATTGTTAGATTACGGAGATTAATATCACTAAATGTATTTAACAGATACTCATCATACGGTAATTCTCTGTCAAACTTTGATATAGCTGTGTTTTGATTTTTATTTTTTTTTCTAATACATAGAATTTAACATTTCATTTGAATTTAGTTTGTTCTTACAAAATTTGTGGAAAGGTTTTCACTGTAATTAATGAAACAAATTTCAGATTAATAAATAAATTGATTGATAATTTTGAAATTAATTTTGTAAATTCTAAATCTTAATTTTTTTTAAACCATAAAATTAACCGTTCATAGCAATAATTTTCATTTAGTTCCAGCTTTATTTCAAACTTTGTCTGTATTGTTTGACAGAGGAAGGGAGGGGTTTTGTTTACGGTTAATTTAAAAATTAGATATACCGGTTCATTTTGCATACAATAATTATTTTTGGAGTGTATGTCTGTGGGAAATTTTAATTTATCATAATTTGAAAATTTATCATATCACAATCTTAATTGTTTAAGTTAATTGAACCATTCGTAATGTTTTACATTTAATTTGTCAAATGTTTAGAATTAAATCTTAAATCTTTTTAAAATAATGTGACCTAGATCCTCAAATTAAAATACCCACAGTCAGTATGTGTTCTAATATCGGCTTAAAATCAAACACTCACTTTTTTGTGCTAAAAATACCTTCTGTTTTATCGATTTTTTTTTTTTAATTTTTTAATTTAAAAAAAATTAGATCTAGTCAACTGTATAGATAATTACAGAATCTACCAGATATCCCAATCTTGGATTTCTGTGAATTTTCTATTTTATTTTTTTTAATGTCTATTTTGCCAAAGAGACCTAACTGTATATATTCAATACAGACAGACCCCACCCCCACCCCTAACAGCTGATAGGAGAAAAAGAAAAGTTTACTTAATTACAAATATAACAAGTTTTTTTTTTTTTTTTTAAATATTGAATTAAATAAGTATGTAATATTGTAATTAATTACTTTGTTACATTATTAAAAATCTTCAATTAAAATATCATGGGCGTCATATTTATTTTGTTTACGCCAGAGCCTATCTGATGTCAAATAATCCAAGAAAACGATACTTTCCACAAAAAATGACATCATAGTTATATTGCATTGTGAGCATCTTTTTTATGTTCAATTTGGCAGCAAAAGAGTAAATGTAAAATATAATTTGTGTCATTTGCAATTTCAAAAATGTGTTTCTGTGTCTGACCATAAGAAAATACACAATTAATTTGAACTTATTTTATAAATTCATTAATTTCAAAAAAGAAATTCAGAATCAAAACCTTATTTATTTATTTATTTATTTATGTTGTATTTTGTATATTTTTTATTTGTTTTTTATTTTGAACTTTGTAAATAGTTTCATATGGTACATGGGTACCAGTACATGTCATATTGTTAATGGTACATGGGTACCAGTACATGTCATATTGTTAACTTTTAGTTGATTCTCCTAAAATTTTCTATTTCTTTCTGATTAAACATGCATTTTAAAAAATTGAAAATATACCCAGAACCAGAGCATAAATAACTTCTTGCCATTTATGCAACTTGATTATAAATAGGACTAAAATATATATTTAAAATATATGTATTTACATGTAAATATATTTTGATCCTTTGGGTATTTATTCAACAGCTTAGAAAAAAATTTGGTTTCACAATTTTAGTCCAAGCACTATTGATGAGGAATTGTATTCTGAAACGGACGTCTAGTGCTGTAAAACTGAAACTGGTTTAATATTTACTACACAATTATATTTTATGTGGCAAGATTATCATTAAGATTATTATCCCGTTTTCATAAGTGCTGTCATGTACTACTTTTGCATGCATTATTTTCATAAAATTTCAAAAGTAGCACATGACAGTGCTTTGTGAATCCCATGGTTACAATGACAATTTCTATATAAATATTGTCTGATTTATAATTGACTTTCTATAATAGAGAAAATAGAGAATGCTATTCTATTTTAAAAAATCAAAAATGTACCTGATAGTACAACACAACAGTCTGAACAGTATATGTAAATCTACTGAAATCAGCTACTGTTAACTATGAGGAAGAGAAATTTTTAAAAATAATATATATATACGGTATATATCTTAACTAAATAGCATCATGTGATAATTTCAATTTTTGTCAAATATTCTGCATATCTATTCTATTCTATTCTATTCTATTCTATTCCAGCAATAATGTAGTATTAATTGATAATTACAAAGACTAACACTTTTACAAACAGGAACAGATGTATTTAATTATCAACTATCAGAGTCAGCATTTATTTAAACTAAACGCTAATTTTACATAAGATTAGGTCATGACATGGAAAACACACAGTGGGGTGTGTCATACCTTCAAAGGGGGCCCTTAAAGAAAAACTAATTAATAAGTTATTTTGTCTTATTTTTAGTTAGATCATAGTTGGGTACCATCATCAGTTCATGATACTGGTAGACAGACTCTTGTTAATTAAAGTCTTTGTCATTGGGAGCCACACACAGATTTTAAAGAATTATATCCCTAAGACTTTGACATACAGGTAGTTGTCGTAGCTGATTATTAATTTTTACCTGTTATTAGTATTTAATGATTTGTTCCCAGCATGTCAAAATGTACCGGATAATTTTCAATTTAAATGCACAGAATTTAGAATTAATTAAATGCGAATAAAATCTTTAATATAATTTTCAGCTGTACATTTTATTTTTGAAATTTTAAAAAGTAAAGTCATTCCCAGATTGGCATATTTGAAAATATTTCCATTTTAAACTATTGAAATTTTAAATATTTTAAATAGATTTTTATCTTTTTCACCTTCATGCTTTTTATGGAAATTTTGAGAATTTTTGGGATTTTGTTGGAAAATTAAAACAGATCTTGAAGTAAAGAAGGTTATCAATCAACATTGTGTTGTCAATTTTAAATTTCAGCAGTCTGTCTATGTGCTGTTTTCTGCAAACCCTAAAGAATATTTATTTAAGTAAAATGAACGCTAAATTTCTATATTTATCAAATTTTCAATTTTAATATAATTTTAATCTGGGGTTTGTTTTGCATCAGTAAAAGACCATTTTGTTGCCATCTAGCAAACATAGTCCCTGGCATAAATTTTATCACTGAAAAAGCTACATCTGGTAAAGTAAGAACCAACAAAAACAAAACTAGTAACATATTGTGGTATCATTAAACATTGTTTTTCCTATAACATCATATATTTACTCCTGACCATACCTGAGCAGCAAGAATCCTTAGTTAGCCATATTGTTCATCTGTCTGTAAGTCAGTCCATCTGTCACACTCCACAGTTTTGTGACTTCTGTCTGTCATCACTTAAATGATGTCAGGTAGCCATTTTTAATAAAATATATAATTTCATATGATACATTTTCAGCCACTTATTATAGAATTCTTATTCCTGTTAAAACAACAACAACAACAACAACAAAAAACCATTTTACTTTACCATTGACTAATTTATTCATTTCTTTGGTTCTATATTTATGTCATCACATTGTTTTTGTGAGTGCAGTTCTTTTTTTACATGTCACATGTGTCAACTATCGATATTGTTCTGTTTGAAAACACTAACATACCAGCATATTTTCTGTTTTATTGCTTTTTCAACTAGAAAAAATTTAAGTTGAAGACCTTTAAAAATTCAAAAACAAAAACATCACATAAAAAGATTATAAAGCTTTTTCTTTGAAAACTACCAAATGTAGGTTGTAAAAATTGTGAGGATTTTATTTCTGTTTAAATACATACCCCCTGATTTATAAATAATCGTGTTGACATTCTAGATCTAAAATTGGTGTGATTGGAATTATAGAACTAAGGTTAAAAAAGGTATATTTTGAAATAAAATACCACACTTGTCAGATAGCACAGTAAATGGCTAATAATACATTATTGGCTGCGTCAGTAAATTTCAAAAACCTGCATATTATGTTACGATCACAGGCATGAATATTCACACCCTCATTAAAATAATCTACAGAACATAAGTTTGTATCAGTGCAGTTTACTCGCAACTTGAAACAGAAAACCTCAAAGATTAATAGATACACTAGTGGATGTGATATATGTACATAAAAAACGAATATAAGTAATGGTTATATAGTTTTTATCAATGACAAACACAATGAATAATGTTAAACTTAATTATGTTTCAGTGGAGTCAAATTAGTTCGTTTATCTGCTATTTGTATTCAATATACCCATTTTGCATGGAGTTTTTTAATTTGTATTTAATGTAATATAAGATAATTTCCCTTATTACAAATATTACTTGCATTGTAACTGAAATATTCTATTTGTTTCTAATAGGGTAATGTTTTTATCGATATAAGTATGTTTTCACCATTGAAATACAATGTACACTGATAATAACCATATATACAGTTTTTTGTTTTTTATTATTTATAAAAAATATACTAGTATATACATACATACACATATATATATATACCAGTATGTGTAATAATAATAATGAAAGTATTAACTGTTTTAGGGATAATTATTAATTGTACAGTTAAAATTGTAGGCAAGATAGTTATATCATAAACCTATTCAGTTTGGAGTTTGGAAAATGTCTGTAAAATAAATTAATTAAAAAAATTGTAATATTGTTAATATTTTTAAAATCAATATTTTTAACAATAATTTAAAAAATATTAAAATTAATTTCTATTTATTTATTTATTTATTTGTGTTAAGGACAATGAATTCATGAGAAAATGAAAAATAATTTTAAAGTTTTTTGAATTAATATTTAGCATGAATGTTATTTTCAAGTAATTTATGAATTTTGAAAAAAACCTAAAAAATAACCAAATCCCCAAAAACTATAGGACTTATAGTGTGTACATGTATGTATATTTACAGGTGTTATTTACATATGTATCTATTAGATAAATAACAGGGTCAATATAAAAGTACAAATTGAATCATTTAATGGTTTATTAAGTACTTCCTCAGTTGATTAACATTAGTCAATTAAAACATAATGTTTACTTAATTATTTCCTGTGTCATAGGTCAGGCTATTTCCTCTAATCCACCAAAAATGACCAATGGACTTCATATCTTGACACTTAATGTATTCTTAATGTAGATAAACATTGAGATTACCAGTAGATTAAAACTTTTTGTAACCATAGTAACTGCATCTTAGTAAAGAAGGTCCTAGGACCCCTAGTGATTTGAGTTGTGACCAGAGGTATATAGTCCTGGGGTGTTGACAAGCTAACCACATGTGTTCATACAGTTACATGAAATTCTTCATCACAGGGAAGGCATTCCAAGTTAATATTAGGAGGCTGACAGACTGACTGAGCGACTAAGTTAGTGAGGGAACCTGGCATTATGAGGAGTACCTGACTGATATACCAGTCTGTACAGTAACATCATAAACTCTACAACTTTCTTAAAGAACAGCGAGCACTGCTTACTTACTGTATAACACATGTGTTTGACCTACAAATAATATTGCCATGTTTTCGCAGTCTAACTACAAATCCTAGATAGTTTTGTGAGACAGGATTTTTTTGGTTGGACTTTGGAATAATCAGTCGGGACTTTTGGATTTTATGTGCCATCTTGATATGTTCTGATTGTCAATGTGTTCAGTGGACTTGTTAAACATGATTCTGGGCAGTGAGAATCCTAACTTAGCTCAGTATATTCATATTTCACCTCCGAGCTCCCCATTGGTGAGTGAAACTTTACTTGTTGTTTACAGGTCTGTCCGTGTCTGACATCCAGCGTGAGGATAAGTACATGTGATTTCCAACAACATTGTTGATTTCAAATCAACTAAATCCTGAATTATTTTATTTGTTTTCGCTTTAATTTCTTTGTTTAACATAATTTACAGATAAAATGTTTAAGAAATATTATATTGTTGTCACCCTTGTATTTGATATAGTCTGTACATGTGGAGATAGTTACAGGTACATGTGTCTGATGCTGGAATGTGTCACTTCCTGTGACGGTCCATCTATTTATATATCAGGGTGATCTGTCAGTATCTACCGGTAGTCAAAAAGTGTACAACTAATCCAGCTTAAAATTTAACAAATAATATTCAGAAAAGATATTATTGTGATTGCAGAGTTATTGATAAATTGTTACATGTTTACAGCCAAAAACAATGCTGAATTGAAAACTACCAGTAGTTACTTCTTGCAATCTGTAAAGTTCCATCTTTGATGGGAAAAATATTTTGTTCTTTGACAATCAGAGTTTTAAATATGTTAAGCAAAATATTTCCTAAATTAAAGTGGCTATAATCCTGCCATTGACACCTAATGTTAAGATACAGTACATTTTGAATGTTTTTGACATTTTGGTTTTGTATATTTTATGTGTATTGTCTGTTAAATGACATACAAAAATGTCAATAGAAATGGCATGTGTATTAATGTAGGTAGATATGACACTTATTTAAGTCCTATATGAATGTTACCAGACTGGAGTGTTGTAAGATTAATAAAAAATATTTGAGGTTTGCTTTTTTCAACACTTTTTGATAGTTGTCTAATAAACACTAAAATTATATATTTACAATGGTCTGTGTTTTGACTATTGTTACATCTTAAATTATCACCTTTGAACTGCCTCAATATAAGTTAAAGAATCTTGACTTGGGCTTAAAAATTCATTGCTCTACTTCACATTAAGAATACCACATGCAAAAACTTGGTTTATGTAGGGAATTCCAATATGAAGATATTGTCAAATATTCCAAATTTTGTCATGCCAAATTCGTTGTACTGGTTCGTTGATTCAGCACACATGTAATG
Source organism: Anadara kagoshimensis (assembly GCA_021292105.1). Taxonomy (NCBI): domain Eukaryota; kingdom Metazoa; phylum Mollusca; class Bivalvia; order Arcoida; family Arcidae; genus Anadara; species Anadara kagoshimensis. The sequence goes on along the minus strand of CM037860.1, from coordinate 3,020,005 downwards.
AACATTCCATAATTCATTTAGTAGAAAGATGGGGAAAAAATGGTAATATCACGAGGCATATCGGCCATTTTTCTGCACCATGTACATATGACTGCATGTAGACAGACAGACAATCACAATAGAACTGAGGTGTTACAAGGTCGAGATGACTGCACACATCTCAGTGTGTACATACTACTGGTACACAATGCGTTATGCAGCGGCAGCACATCTAGTCTACATATATATATTTACTAACTAGGATTAAAACACTAGATGAATCAGACATACCATAATTACACTTGTATCCTCAACAAACCATTATAAATCATAGTTAATCTTGTCAAGCCTCATCACACTCAATTTAAACTCTATCTTTAACAATATACAGGTGTACGCAGGGAGGGGCACTCGAGTGCTGCACAGGTGTGGAGGGTACATTATTATAGAATTAACTTTTAATATGTTCAACTTTTAACATGTTCTATGAACTAAGAGGTGCACAATAATATTTTGAAGTGTTGAATCTGGTTTTGAAATGGTCTTGGAGCTGGATGAACCTTGTTAGTTAAGCTTATTACATAAGCTATGTTTCCATTCCTGGTAGCCAAAATCGCCATTGGCTATTAATTTCTGAGGAATTCTTTCAAAAAGTAATCTATTTTAGCAAATTTGTGGAAAAATAGTTTAAAAAGGACTATATTTTCACAAATTTTGGAAATTTGGCTACTAATTATTTTAAATTTATGGAAACCTAGATAAGGAGTAGGTAAAAGTTTTTCTAATGTTTATATAAAGTTTGTTTCTTTTTTACCTTCAAATGTTACTGGAAACAACTGTTTCTTTTTTACCTTCAAATGTTACTGGTACCTGTTGTTTCCCATCTTGGAGACCGTTGCTAGAACATTGATGCCCTCTGGTTCATTGTATTTTCTGTAAGCAGTCACAACCACTTGTCATTTGTTTGTATCTTTGCACTTTCTGATTACTAATAATTGTTATTTTGTGTTACTTTTAGGTTAAAAGAGCTAGAAAAGATACAGACACAATAAACGAGAACTCATTAGTGGACACTTCGTAAGTAAATCTTTGGTATAGATTATAGTATGTCCGCAGGCCTGAATTATCTCCCTTATCAAACTTCATGTTGAATAAATGACTTGTCAACCAGGTTCCCTTTATCTAATCAACAGTAAGGTGTCAACCATTATAATACAAATTTTAAACTGGTTAAAATTTTGAAAGCAGTTTTTGTATGGCAATGCTTAATAAGTAGCATGAGAGTGTTTATTTAAACTGGATTGTTGTTCATTTGTCTTGTGTGCTTGAAGTCTTGCTTGGAGTCACAGGTTTGGTTGACAGAGGACAGAGAAGATGTAGTGTTTCTTTTCTTAGGTTTAAGCCAAATATAACAAAGTTACCATCTGAGAATAATTATTTCTAGAACTTTGTCTCTTGGTCCTCATGTGTCTCCGACATTGGCTTAGGGTAAGGGAATTGCCATTTAGATTACATAGTATTATAAATCAGTATTATTTTTGGAATAAAGCGGCTAGTGGAAATTATTGAGGCACGGCTTGGATGAAGGTATCTTATCTTACAGTTCACTGACAACAAACTGTAAAACGTTTTAACTGTCAAAATCTTTTTACTTGTTCAGCAGTTCTCAAAAGGATGTGAAAAACACAAACATTTTGAAAAAACCCAACTTATCGACCAATTGAAACATTTATTTAAAGTTATCAGTACAGCTCTGTAAGCAGTTAACAATTGAATTCTGTAATCTGTAATTTCCATCAGAAGTCGGCAGCTTAATCAGGGCAGTTGTCTAAAGTATTTATTTTAAATCAAAAGTTTGCATTGAGTTAATTCACACAGATAGCAGGCCTAGTCTTCCGCTCAGTCAGTCCTGAAGAAAAGAGCCAGGTGAATGGTCGATGAAACTAATTAAAAGGATTAGTTGTGGTTTAATTCCTAACGTAAACTTTAAACAAATAAATGTCGTTTGTTTCGGCAGGTAGCCAAGTGGAATAGGCTATAACTTCAAACAAGTGCAGGAGATTTTTATTTATCACATGCTTTCTTTAAATAGATAACTCTGAATACACTGAATGTAAGAAATCATCATAGTCCACTAACCCTCAGTTGAGAAATGATTTAAAAACATTCTGATTTACAAAAAGACGGAACTCATTTGTCTTATAGATTTTTTAATTATTGACAGGTTCATATAACTTTTTTTGTTGTGTCTTAAGAATATTGTTATCTCAATAAGTTCATAAAGTTTTGTAAGACAAACCTTTTGTTGTCTGAAAAAAATTAGTTTTGAAAAAAAAATGGAGATGGCACAAAGATTAGAGATCCATTCTAGTTGCTAACCACAAAAGAAAAAATAGACAATGTTTATAAATCTTTGTTTTTAAATAAGAAACTTATATAGTTTTGTTAAAGATAATGCTGTTATTTAAGGACATTTTATGAAGTCCCATTAAACAATCACATTTGAGTTGCCTGTATCTCTCGGACAGAAGTAAACATTAGAATTTCAGTCACCAGTATCTTGGACTCAGATTAACAGTCAAATCTCAGTCACTAGTATCTCCAACTTGGATATGTCGAACCTTGGTGACCAGTACTCAAACTCGGATATTTTAAATATCTGAATATGGGACTTTTTGAAAAGTATTATAAATTCAGTACACTGGTACTACATACAACAGCAGCTGACATGTGTGTCATACAATAATGACCCATGTTTTAAAACTGAGTATATATATGTCACATTGTCACCAGACCTATCATCAACACTGTCAAAAATGTTGATTACTTCAATATAATAACAAGACCTTTATTTTACATTTGATCTTTCACTTCCTGAACTTGAATATAATATGCTCTACCTACAATTTGATAAGTTTGAATTATTCACACAATTTACACACACAAGTTGCACATTGAAGTTATTTGTTTTATATTTTGTATCATTGTTAAGTAATGTGGTCCTTTGCATTGTGGTTAAACCTAACATTTATGTTTCTAGAGTTATGGCTGGTTGTTGAAACATTTTGCATAGTGCATGTTTTTTTGTGAGAGATGATGTTCTGTTGAAGTTTAGGTAATAAGTATATAGCTTATGAGGTAAAGGTACATCTAAACTGTTCTGAAATCATTTATGAGGTAAAGGAACATCTAAACTGTTCTGAAATCATTTATGAGGTAAAGGAACATCTAAACTGTTCTGAAATCATTTATGAGGTAAAGGAACATCTAAACTGTTCTGAAATCATTTATGAGGTAAAGGAACATCTAAACTGTTCTAAAATCATTTATGAGGTAAAGGAACATCTAAACTGTTCTGAAATCATTTATGAGGTAAAGGAACATCTAAACTGTTCTGAAATCATTTATGAGGTAAAGGAACATCTAAACTGTTCTGAAATCATTTATGAGGTAAAGGAACATCTAAACTGTTCTGAAATCATTTATGAGGTAAAGGAACATCTAAACTGTTCTGAAATCATTTATGAGGTAAAGGAACATCTAAACTGTTCTGAAATCATTTATGAGGTAAAGGAACATCTAAACTGTTCTGAAATCATTTTGAACATTTTGCATTCTGTTGTTAAATGGCAAAGTTTTTGAATATATTTTAGAAAAATAGATGTAATACAAAAGAGAAATTTAGAAACTTACAACTGTAAAGGAAATATATTGTTTACTTTATCTTTTACCATTCACCTGGGCTTCGATGGCCAATTGGTCTACATCTCTCACCTGGGCTTCGATGGCCAATTGGTCTACATCTCTCACATGGGCTTCGATGGGCAATTGGTCTACATCTCTCACCTGGGCTTCGATGGCCAATTGGTCTACATCTCTCACATGGGCTTCGATGGCCAATTGGTCTACATCTCTCACCTGCTTCGATGGGCAATTGGTCTACATCTCTCACATGGGCTTCGATGGGCAATTGGTCTACATCTCTCACCTGGGCTTCGATGGCCAATTGGTCTACATCTCTCACATGGGCTTCAATGGGCAATTGGTCTACATCTCTCACCTGCTTCGATGGCCAATTGGTCTACATCTCTCACATGGGCTTCGATGGGCAATTGGTCTACATCTCTCACCTGGGCTTCGATGGCCAATTGGTCTACATCTCTCACATGGGCTTCGATGGCCAATTGGTCTACATCTCTCACCTGCTTCGATGGCCAATTGGTCTACATCTCTCACCTGGGCTTCGATGGCCAATTGGTCTACATCTCTCACATGGGCTTCGATGGGCAATTGCTCTACATCTCTCACATGGGCTTCGATGGCCAATTGGTCTACATCTCTCACATGGGCTTCGATGGGCAATTGGTCTACATCTCTCACCTGGGCTTCGATGGGCAATTGGTCTACATCTCTCACCTGCTTTGATGGCCAATTGGTCTACATCTCTCGCCTGCTTTGAGGTCTACATCTCTCACCTGCTTCAATGGCCAATTGGTCAACATCTCTCACCTGCTTTGATGGCCAATTGGTCTACATCTCTCACCTGCTTTGATGGCCAATTGGTCTACATCTCTCACCTGCTTCGATGGCCAATTGGTCAACATCTCTCACCTGGGCTTCGATGGCCAACTGGTCTACATCTCTCACCTGCTTCGATGGCCAATTGGTCAACATCTCTCACCTGGGCTTCGATGGCCAATTGGTCAACATCTCTCACCTGGGCTTCAATGGCCAATTAGTCTACCTCTCTCACCTGGGCTTCGATGGCCAATTGGTCTACATCTCTCACCTGGGCTTCGATGGCCAATTGGTCTACATCTCTCACCTGGGCTTCGATGGGCAATTGGTCTACATCTCTCACCTGGGCTTCGATGGCCAATTAGTCTACCTCTCTCACCTGCTTTGATGGCCAATTGGTCTACATCTCTCACATGGGCTTCAATGGGCAATTGGTCTACATCTCTCACCTGCTTCGATGGCCAATTGGTCTACATCTCTCACATGGGCTTCGATGGGCAATTGGTCTACATCTCTCACCTGGGCTTCGATGGCCAATTGGTCTACATCTCTCACATGGGCTTCGATGGCCAATTGGTCTACATCTCTCACCTGCTTCGATGGCCAATTGGTCTACATCTCTCACCTGGGCTTCGATGGCCAATTGGTCTACATCTCTCACATGGGCTTCGATGGGCAATTGCTCTACATCTCTCACATGGGCTTCGATGGCCAATTGGTCTACATCTCTCACATGGGCTTCGATGGGCAATTGGTCTACATCTCTCACCTGGGCTTCGATGGGCAATTGGTCTACATCTCTCACCTGCTTTGATGGCCAATTGGTCTACATCTCTCGCCTGCTTTGAGGTCTACATCTCTCACCTGCTTCAATGGCCAATTGGTCAACATCTCTCACCTGCTTTGATGGCCAATTGGTCTACATCTCTCACCTGCTTTGATGGCCAATTGGTCTACATCTCTCACCTGCTTCGATGGCCAATTGGTCAACATCTCTCACCTGGGCTTCGATGGCCAACTGGTCTACATCTCTCACCTGCTTCGATGGCCAATTGGTCAACATCTCTCACCTGGGCTTCGATGGCCAATTGGTCAACATCTCTCACCTGGGCTTCAATGGCCAATTAGTCTACCTCTCTCACCTGGGCTTCGATGGCCAATTGGTCTACATCTCTCACCTGGGCTTCGATGGCCAATTGGTCTACATCTCTCACCTGGGCTTCGATGGGCAATTGGTCTACATCTCTCACCTGGGCTTCGATGGCCAATTAGTCTACCTCTCTCACCTGCTTTGATGGCCAATTGGTCTACATCTCTCACCTGGGCTTCGATGACCAATTGGTCTACATCTCTCACATGGGCTTCGATGGCCAATTAGTCTACCTCTCTCACCTGCTTTGATGGCCAATTGGTCTACATCTCTCACCTGGGCTTCGATGGCCAATTGGTCTACATCTCTCACCTGGGCTTTGATGGCCAATTGGTCTACATCTCTCACCTGCTTTGATGGCCAATTGGTCTACATCTCTCACCTGGGCTTCGATGGCCAATTAGTCTACATCTCTCACCTGGGGTTCGATGGCCAATTGGTCTACATCTCTCACCTGGGCTTCGATGGCCAATTGGTCTACATCTCACCTGGGCTTCGATGGCCAATTAGTCTACCTCTCTCACCTGCTTTGATGGCCAATTGGTCTACATCTCTCACCTGCTTTGATGGCCAATTGGTCTACATCTCTCACCTGCTTTGATGGCCAATTGGTCTACATCTCTCACCTGCTTCGGTGGCCAATTGGTCTACATCTCTCACCTGCTTTGATGGCCAATTGGTGTACATCTCTCACCTGGGCTTCGATGGCCAATTGGTCTACATCTCTCACCTGCTTCGATGGCCAATTGGTCAACATCTCTCACCTGCTTTGATGGCCAATTGGTCTACATCTCTCACCTGCTTTGATGGCCAATTGGTCTACATCTCTCACCTGCTTTGATGGCCAATTGGTCTACATCTCTCACCTGCTTCGGTGGCCAATTGGTCTACATCTCTCACCTGGTCTTCGATGGCCAATTGGTCTACATCTCTCACCTGGGCTTCGATGGCCAATTGGTCTACATCTCTCACCTGCTTCGGTGGCTAATTGGTCTACATCTCTCACCTGGTCTTCGATGGCCAATTGGTCTACATCTCTCACCTGACTTAGGTTTGAGTCCTACTTGGACAGATACTAATGTGAGAAAGTTTTTCAATGTGCTTGCCAAAGGTTGATGGTTTACTTTGGCATTCCAGTTTCTCCCACCATGTCAGAACTAACCACCTTGATAAAGTGAAATCATCTTGACTTGGGGTAACACCATCACTGATTAATGTGTGTGATAAGTTGTTGATTGTATTAGTTGTTGTGATGGCTATATTGCTTAATTGTTTATATATATTATTAGGATAGGTCAATAATGATGGTATATATATATATATATTGTTGTCCTAGTGGGAGGAGGGAGTCCGTCAGGGGTATAATGTTCCTACCTAATTGTTTACCATAGTGATTAGTTACATATTGTTGATGCTGGTGGTGGTGTATTTGTTTTGATGGACCATTTCAACTTTTGTTTTTTTTTTCCTTTACAATTTCCTGACCTATATAATGTGTCTTTTTACCCCAGTTGATTACAGTCTGCACCTTGGACAACAGGCCACATGTAGACGACAATCATCACCCAGTTGATCGTTAATGTAATGTCTGGTCACAAACTTTAATTGTCTATTCTTAATTTAAAAAACATAATGTTTTAGTGTCAAGAATATATAGATTTTAAGTGACATCCCCTCTGTTTCTGTCAGATATAAATGCATGCATATGTCACGTATGCAGTGAACATGTCACATGTATACACTTACATACACTTTCAGAAATTTACCCCCCCCTTTCTGGTTTCTTACAAAGGCCATTGTGGCTGAGTGGTCTAAAGCCCCAGCTTACATTTCTCAGTGCCTCTCACTGTCAGGGTCCAAAACCAATTGAGACAGAACCTAGTAGGATAAAGTTATTCAGTGTGCATGCCAAAAGGTGGGTACTCAAGATATTCATAAATGATCATTCCAGTATTAGTGACATGGATTGTCAGAAACCATTCCATGCAATCTTTCACACACACACACACACACATGCACACACGTACACACCCTTTCTAGAGCCAGTCCAATTAGTATGCAAAAAAATAAGTACCTCGACGACCATCACATTCTTACTTAAGTTAATTTGTTAATGGTAAAGTATGTGATGGAGTCTACAGGTTGGGTGTAAATGTTATAAAATAAAGAACAAGTTCATGTCTAATTGTACTTGAATTCTGAGTGTTTGAAGTACCTGTATCTTGTGTTTAATAAGTATACAATGAATTATAAAGGATATATATAGGATATCCTCAATACTCCATAATATACGTATCACATGGAAGAAATATTTCTGGCCTTAAACCACAGTCCTAGTTTTAACTTGAAAGGGCAATGCAGCGCATTATATGTACTTAAACTGCAGTTCAGTACTAGAAAAACTTGACAAAAGTCTTTAAAAACAAATATTGTGCATTGATAGAATTTCAAAGTGCGAGACTTGCATATCTTTTGGATATTATAAATCAGTTTTCTACAAGGTTACGGATGTCATCCCATTAAATTGGTAAGTCAATCTGTTTTCAGTTTACAAGAATTTCAAAGAATTTTTTTTTTTAGAAAACTTTTAGTTTTAAATACTTTTTGTAATGGTTTTATGAAATCATTTGCTGTGTTTTGATGCTGACTTAAATGGTTTGTTTTTAAAAATTTTCTTCTAAACAGATGTTGATTTGCAAAATTTTTGTGATGGGTAATATTTGTGTAAAATGTTTTAAAGTAACTTTTTTTCTATATTTCATGCAAGTATTTTGAATTTACTTATTGTTACAAAATGTAATTTTTTTTATTTAGTATTTATATTTTGAAAATGTTTTAAGATGACTTTTCTAACAAATCAGAATTTTTACTGACCGTTTTTTGTTTAAGCTAGCACTTGTTGTTATTAGCAGTATTTTGGGTGTGTCACTTTGCCACCAAAGTGTTTTTAATTAATATTTTTTATCTTTGATCCGACATGCTACTGTTTTTTGGAGATTAAAGCTGTCATTTGGTATGTGTCGTTTTTTTCAAAGTAATTAAAAGTACATTAATGTCAACCAAATTTCAAAAATTTGGACAACCTTGATAAAGCCGTGTCAAGAGAAAATTGAAAAATTAGAAGAATTAAGAGTTTGATTTGAAAAACAAAATCTGATCAAAGAGGCATACTACAGACATTTTGTCAACAGTGGTTTATGTATAATATTAATTTAACCTTTTTTCTAAAATTTACTTTTTGTTAAATTTAAAGTACCCACTTCATTCTGTAGGTCATATTTTGTCTCTGATAAAGAATAATTTTTTACTTATTTTGGAAGTTTTAAGTATATAAATTCGTCTCAGTAGGTGCCACTTTAGTTGATATAGTCGTAAAGATAAAGTTGTAACCTTTGTGAGATAAAGATGAAGGTCTGATAAAAACACCATAAGATCGGGAGAGGCCTTGAATGCCCCGTCTTTGTCATAGGCATGCGTTTTGATCATCATAAAAATGGACTCTTTGTCCCACTTTTAAAAAGAGCCATATGCCATGATCAAGATATAACATATCTATACATTTGGCAAATTTATCATTGTGTTTAGTGTGAGTCTTGTTTGTTGTACAGCATGTGCACACGTAAGATGGAGTAGCAGATTAGTTGTTTGGTCCTCGTGTTACGAAAGCCTGTTTGTAAATATGGGTTTATTAACATATTTATATGTTGAGTTGTAACAAAGCTAATTAATAAAAGTGTGACAAAAAGTTAGGGCCACTTAATTCATGCTTTTTTAAGACATGGTCTGTTTTTGTTTTAAATAAAGTCAAACCAAAGTTCTTATTTGTATCAAAAATATGTAAATTATTTGAAGCATCAAGAGTCCTTACCTACTATAATTATTTATCTTTTGGACAGTTGGATAGCAGGGCTCACACTGTCAGTCGCAAATGTCACAATTTCGACACTTTTTATAGATTTTGACAAAAAAATCTCTAATAGAAAAAATATTCTGGAAGACTTAAAGTTTCTACTTTCATTTAAAATTTGCGACAAAAAATTGTGGCCTAATGGATATAAGTAGGGCAATAAACAAATATACTACGGATCCAATAACTATCAAAAATATCTTGGATAAAAATTTGTAAAAAAAAAATAAAATCTGCTACTAATCTTTAGACATTGAAATATACATGTAATATTTCAGATTGAAGGTGGCTTGTTTCTATTTTCTAGTCAGATCATGTGACAATGATATGTCATGTAACATACAGATGATTGAACCAATGAGCAGTGATTTGATTATACAATTATTGGAAATGCAGAAATCTGCAGCTAGGCTCAATTAAGCTCAAATGTTTAAACCAAAAAAAGAAATGCAAAGAATTGGAAATTTCATGTAAACATTATAATCAGAAAGAAATGTCTGTCTCCATTAATGCTGTCAAAATGACTGCCATTATTTTAACAGCAAAACTATTTATTTATAGGAAAACAATTAAATGTGTTCTTAATTTGTCTGATGAAGCAATGTTAAGTGAAGTATATCTGGACAAACGTCTAGTTGATGACTTCCGTACAGTGACAAATGAGTCTGAAGTAATAGCCATTCAACAGTCTTGGTTTATATCTACAGCACCACAGATTAAAGCTCCCTAACTCTGACCCACTATAGTCAAGATAATAAATTTGATCTACAATATAAATTGTGATTTTCCTGGAATAAAATAATCAATATCATTTTCCATCATTTTTTTCCTTTCTGTGGACAGCTTGAAAGAGGTCACCATGTGATTGCTCCTCTCATTCTGTTTATTTTGAATAATAGTTTTTCAGAGTTGGATATAATGGATTTTGACATGGAAATTATTTTACTTCTCACTGAGAGCAGATTTTCAATGAAAAATGTCATATTTGGTTTATAGTAATAAGGTCCACAGTGCATTGATTGTTCATTTGTTGTTTTTATGATGATTTGAAATTGTTTTATTGTCGCTAACTTAATTTTCTTGAATTTGATTGGTCAGTTGGCAGTTTCGTAAATACCACCTGGTGGAGAAATTTGTCAATAATAAACAATGATTTTTGCATGTTTTGATAAAAATTTAAATTAATTCAAATTGAATAAAAAGCAGTAAAAAAGGACAAACATGTAGTAGAGTGGTATGCATGGGAACCTAATAGTGACAACAGAAGTTTATATCTAACAGGTGTAGCTAGCTAAATAGGAGGTGCTTACCCTTCTGGAGCACCTCCTATTTTTGAGCACCTGGCCTCACTTCCCTGGTGAAAGTTCACATGTCTAGCCTAATTTGTCAGATCCAAAGTTTTTAGTTCGCTTCTGGATTGTGATTTGGACATGCATTAGTATGTTTGTTTTTGATTATTGCAATTTTCACACTTCATACATGAATTATTTGTGCATTGCTATGGACTAAAAGTAGATCAATGTGACCTTTGGGTGCAAAAATCTTTAAATTGGCCCAATGGGCCTGATATGCTCATCTGGTAAATAATGGTAAATAGTGGTAAATCTGGTAAATAGTGTTTGCATGTTTTAGTTTCAAAAATAAAATGCACTTTATTGTATTTTTGTTTGTTTTGTATATTACGAAAAATTAAATTAATAAAACAATAAAATAAAGTAACAAAATACAAACTACAGTAAAGTCAATATATCTTTGTTACAGCATTCTGGTAAAAGTATATGTTACATGGAATATATTCAATATGTATAATACAAACCTTTACTTTCATATCATATTTACAAATGACAATGCCATCATGCAGGATATATTTCCACACCCGGGTATTGTTATCTTCCTTATCTCCAGTCCTCAGTATCTTGTTTCTCATTAGGTTGTCTTGCAGTACTTTCAGTGCTTTGATTATGGCTTTTTTTTAGTGTTGTATTTTGATGGGATATATTATTTACTTACCATAATCATAAGAACGGTTTTAAAGAAGCATGTTCAGGAGCTCTTTGGCTATTCCAGTGTTTTTTTCCGGTGAGCTGATGATTTTTGGAGGCTATTTTAGTCTTTTGTTTTGAGAGATACTGCTTTTTGAAAGGTAATTATGTTGTTTTGGTCCTTTGTTTTGGAGAGTGAGTTTTTGGAAGTCTTGTATTTGTTCCTTTTATGCAGTTTATTTTTGGAAGTTATTGGATTTTTGAAACCTGAATATTTTTGACATACATAGTTTTAACTACCGATACATGTAATAACAGATAAACTGTTGATAAATTATACAACACACTTTTCATCTATTTTTGCAAGTCATCATTGGATTTCTTTTTTCTCGTAACAATTAAATGCATAATTTAAAACACATCAAATTTGGTAGAATATCGTGAATAAACACATTTCCTCAACCATGCTATATATTTATGTTTTAAATATACCCTTGCAAGTCATGTGTTTAAAGTTTTAAACCAGGCTGGTTCTATACTTTGCTTTATAAACTGTGATTGCCCTACACCTTGCCATATGCCCTACATCCTTTTCAGGACCTGGGTCCTTTTGTTTACTTTTTTTTCCCTTTTTTATTTTAAATCTCTGAAGCTTTTGTTCCTATCATTTTAGACCAAAATGAAATGAGTTAGAAATTCACATTAAATACTGTGTGTGTGTGTGTTTGGATAAAACCATTAAAAAGACATTTAATGATTGTTCTTTACTGGGGGTAGTAACACAAAGGGTGGCTATATATAAAACTTTTTATATTGTTTAGATGATCTTACAAGAAAAGCTTGCATGAATATTCTTAGATAAAAATCTATTTAAATTGTTTGTTTCATTATAGAACATACCCATTTTATTTTAGGCTGTAAAGTTTATTCTTCAGCTGTGTGCTGGATTGCTATGATCTAGAGTAGATTCATTATCTGATTTTATCAATCTCTCTATTTTACGCTGTATTTTCTAAATCCAAACAAGGACACAACTCTCAGGACTGTGATTGTCATAGCTGTATAAAAACTATATAAAGCAAAGACAAAAAGTATTCAAAAAATAATGAAATAAAAATAAAAATAAATAATAAATGAAATAATGAATGAATAAAAGAAAGAAACCAAAGGAATCCACCCCTTCTTTACTTTCGGCAGGGGTGGCGAGACTTGCACAAGTTATTCTTGTTGATTATTTTCAAATTAAAGATATAGAAACTGCTCTCTTTTTATCAACAATATTCAGCACCATAATTATATGCATGTTGTATAGTTAGATTAGAAAATTAATTTCCTATTTGTTTTCTTCTATTTACAGAGTTCCAGATTTACGACCATTATCAGAAGCCCAGATACTTTACATAGCAACAGTAGCTTCACCACTAAACCAAACTTCAGTTCTAGAGAGTTCAGTTAGCCTCACACCCAATGGCACCCTTGATGGTAAATGTTTAATTTTTTTATGTATTTTTGTGTGGGGGTGGGTGGGAGTTCAGTTGTTTCAGCAAAGCAGCTTGCCTCGATGAAAGTTATATCAAAAGATAAAAATATGCTCAGTTGTTGCCTTGCTGTTTCAGTTTTGCAAGTCTTTATCATCTGCCATAGGTCTATTGGGTTAGAAGCCATTACTTTTGATTCACACTGTTCCTTTGTTCAGTCAGAGATAATCTATCTGTTCATAATGCCTTGAATTTTGTCTGAATTGTGTGACAAAATGAATGAAAGCCTGTTGTGTTTATATAGAGCAGTGAGCCATTAAACAAATGTCATATACTAAGAGAAGTGTGAGCAGCAGGACTTTGACAGGAAGCTTTCCTTTTCTGTAGAATATTGGAAAAAATGTCTATAAAACTAGTATGTTTATTTTCAATTTCCAGAAATGTAATTAGTTTTCAACTAGACACACCAGACAGAAAAAAAAATCTTTGTGAATTATAATTAGCATGTACCACCTCACCTCTGGTATGATAGACAGGATATTAAAAATAGCTCACTGACTTCTAACTCACGGAAAATACACAGAGAGAAAAACTAAAATCACACTGATATTTTTTTCTGTTATTTTTATTCAATCATAGCTTGATGATCATTGGTAAAATCTCCATGTTATAATGGCCGCCCTTAAACAGTTGTGTATTTTGTGATGATTTATGGGTAATTGTCAACATACCATCATTGTCGTCATCTGATTGCGAAACTTTTTTTTAAAGTTTGTGAATATTGATGGATGATATAATTGTGTTGTTTTTTTAGTATTGACCATCACTATTAATTGGTGTCCCACTGATGTAACACCGTATGTTTGGTGCCAGTCTCCAGCGACATCACAATGTATCTGTCGATATATAAATCATTCCATTTTTTTGTTATTGATTGTGATTAATTTATATAGGATTGTTATTCGTAGTATTTTTGAAACTTTTTTCATTTATTTTTTTCACAAAAATAATTTCAATGGTTACTACTGAACTGCATTGTTTTTAAAGTTATTATGATAAAATTTAGCATACAATACATTATAAAAAAATAGCGCAATTAAGATAATACCAGCATTTCATTAAATATTGGTATATACTGTAAAGTGAAAAAACAGTCTAAAAGTCTAAAAAAGAAAAAAAAAAAGATCAAAAATCAAAATATAGACTACTACATATATTAAACTAATAACTTAGTTAGGCCAGTTAGAATTTTAATCTTGCTAATTCAGTATTACATGTATAAAAAGAAAAAATTTTCAAACGAGTGTAAGAAGTAAAAAAAAATCTTTTAAAAATGTTTTAGATCTAATGATAATATTGTTATAAGTTGTTAGATAAGTTTATTTGTATGAGATTGGGGAAGGTAGCATTGGTACAGCAAGTTACTTGAATTGTGACAAAAGGGGACTCATGGTACCAATAGGTACAAGGTAAGGGAGAAGTCGAGTGAAGTGTGACATGGGGCTATTTTAAAAGTTCTTAAGATTTTTTGGAACATTGGTTCAGGGAGAAGTTATTCTGACCAGTATTTTAAGGAACATATTTTAACTGGTTTGATCATTTGATATTTAGGTTAATTTTCTCAGCTAAATTAACACATTGTAATGACGATGAATTAGTTTTTTTTCACAATAGCTAAATAATGTTTTTTCTTTAAATTGTATTCAATGTGTGTTTTTACCGGTGATAAACATTCCTCAAAGATAGATTTTTCTGAGATCTTGGTCATTGGTATAATTTAGAACTAAGAGATAACTTTTTGAAGAGGTATACTGAGTTATACTGGGATTTCATGAGGAAAAGATGCATACCTTTTGACTAGCTTCATTCTACCAAGTTACAAACTTTTTGCTATTTTACATCAAACAAATCTTCAACTCTGGTCACGCTATCAGGGTGATTTTGGTTAATATCTGATACAATAGTATCGGTAGTCTAGTACCTCTGTTAAATATTGAGTAAGAAGTCAAAATTAGATTTTAAATAAGTGATTGTCAAATGAGGTTGTTGTAGATTTATACAAGAGGTTCAAAATTAAGTCAGATGAGGTGCTTTAAAATTTATATTACGTTACTATTCATGCAAAAGATTCAAAATCAAAAGAATGTCAGATGTGGTTCTTTATTTTGCAATATTTGTCCAAAATTGTTACAAATTAAAAGAATGTCAGATGTGGTTCTTTATTTTGCAATATTTGTCCAAAATTGTTACAATTAACCAATTAACTTTTTTTTTTTTCTTCCTAAAATTTTTTTACAGCATAATATATAAATCACATGATGTAACCAGGCCGTGACAATGGTTTTAATTATACTACTGTACAGGATTATGAAATGAACTTATGACCAGACATGGCATAATCAATTTTTTTTAGTTACAGCCTTTTAGTTCTGTCTGCTACAGATCGTAAAAATAACGAGAAAAAAAATTGATTTTATTTCAAGGATATTCAGACAATTTGATGAGTATTGAATAGTTTGATAATATTAAAATTAAGTAACTAATTTATATTAGGTTTTAATGACAAATGACTTTATTTTATGATTTTATTTTGGTCCATATAGAGAGATGCTACCCGCATACAATGATCATCAATTAGGTTGCTAAGTGTGTGTTGTCGCTTAATAATGAGTCAGTTAGTAGGTTTGGGGTTTTCGTCTGTAGGTCCTGAACAAAGTGAAAATAAATGTTCAATAAACTATTCTTTTCAGAAATTGGTTTAAATTGACCAGCTTTGACCCAGTAGCTTCAAGTTCATTTACAAATAAACATGACAAAATTGTTGTTTGTTTCACCAGATAAAGATATTGTTGTCATGGAAAGTGATCTATTACAAGTGACACAATTACCAGCACCAAGAACCTGGTCATGGTCACTTAGATGTTTTATTTTACTCATGTTTCTTTTTTCTGTGTGATATAGGTGGCCTTGGAAACCTTACAACAAGTGATGGAAGTCAGTTTAGTAGTACGGACAGCTGGGTCATGTCCGCTGTCACATCGCCAGTAATCGGTAAGTACATGTTGTTAGATTTAATTGTCTTTATATAGTCTAATGAAATAAAAATGTGAATCCTTGTTGGTTTTTGCCTTTATTACCATAGTTCATTTGTAGTGATCACTAGGAGTCAGTATATTTACAACATTAAATTCTTTCAAGTTGTAGGATAAAATTCCTGCAAAAAATTTATATCTGTGAAAAAGAGGAAATATATATGTGGATAAGTTGAATTTCATATCGATTGTACTCTGTTGAAATGTGCAGTCTCAGTGCATACAATTTGCATTAAAGGTGGTACAAGAAAGAACCCCAGTAGAAACTATTGAAATAAAGCCATTGAACTACATTTTACAACTCTTTAAAAATGGAGTGGCATTAATGACATTTTGTAAACTCTTAAATGTCCCAAAATGACATGGGAATCGGGACCATTGGGTGTCCTTAGTTTACAGGTTTTTGTCCTACAGACCTTTATCTCCTACCGACCCTTGGGTGTCCTTATTTTACAGGGTTTATCTCCTACTTACCCGTGATTTCCTTATTTTCTAAGAGTTTAATCTGGAAGTGATTTATTTTTTCCCTTGACTTAATACATAAAAAACGTGAGCTTATTTGTACAGCATGGGTATTGTTACAGCAAAAAATATATCATGAAGAAAAAACGAAGAAACAATTTGGCAGAAATAATACATCTTGTTGGTTTTATTATTTGTTGAGGATCTTAACTGTTATTACATAAAATGAATGTTTTTATGTGGCTCTAAGCAACCAGTGGATATTAGGGACTTGTTGTAAACATGATAATTACATACAGCCTTCATATCCATTAGACTCCTTACTGCTGTAATTTCTGAAATTATACCTACAAAATTCTCCTCATGTTATAGTTATTGGATTAAAGACCGTTTGTAATTCTTGCCTGCTGTCTTCGATAAAGAGATAGTGATTTAACCCCCCTCCCTCCCTCCCCCTTGTTACCATTCTAACTAATTACCAAGACTTATTCAAGTGCTCTTTCATTTGGTTCTGATCCTGAAACTAAGTGTTATGTTTTAACCCTTAATGAATGCTTTAAGTATTACTTGATTGTAAAACCAATTTCAGCATCACTTTTTTCTGGAGTTTTTATAGACATTGCGTTGGCCTCATAATATGGGCAATAAAGACAGAATTATTTACAGCTGATTTGATGGACTTTTTTTCTACTCTCACTATCTTACATTTGGTAAAATTTAGGGTTGAATAGTTACCTTTTATGGAAATAGTTCACGGATAATAGTCTGTAATTTTATACATTATATTGTCAATAATTACCCTTAATTATCGTGGTTTTAAATATAATTAACTTATTAATAGATGACCTCTGACTTTAGATGTACATACTTATGGAGAAAGTTAAAAATTTCAAAACAAAATTTTTAGATTTAATCTAGATTTTTCAGAAGCTGCATGAGAATGATAAGAATTGTAGTATTGCCGTACTAATCGTTTTCACGAATTCTTTATGCTACTAAACCAAAAACAACAATTAAAAGTACAAAAATGATTCAATTTAAAATGATCTTTTATGTCAGTCAGTGTATAAAACTTTACGGAGATTTTACTTTCATCTAGTTTAGATTTAAGTACACATGTACTTCAAGAACCTTACAGAGGTACACACATGTCAAACTAAACCTTAATTTGCAGACCATGTACTTTTAACTGGCCCTGAAAGTATACAAGACTCTAATATCAAGTAGCTTTATGCTGAAAGTATAATTTTTACCAATACATGTTGTAATTCAGTAAATAAGCCTTTAATCCATGGCTATTTGTCTAGGTGACATCATCCTGAGGTTCTAAGACATATTTGTCATGGCTTTTATAGAAAATTTTTTAAATTTTAAATGAAATATGACTACAAAAGTTAGAGATACATCGCATGTTGCAAATCCTGGCTTTAAATTGTTGGTGAAACATTGCATGGTGTGAATGTCTAGCTTGTATTACTGTAGAGTTAAATATGTAACAAAGATACATATTTTTATATAACAGTAAAAAGTGAACCACCATCAATACCAAGTCCGGCAGATTCGCCGTTCACTTCCACATCAGGGACAACGGAGACCCTGGAAAATTTTCAAGGTACGTCATTCTGTGGTGGTGTCCCAGTATCTGTATAAACCGTTAACAGTGTTTGTCTTTATTTTCCATAAGGCCATTTAAATGTTACAACACCTGACAATTTAATTTTTCCACTTGATGAAATTTTACCACAACAGAGTATGAATGGAATCTAGGACCACCATTTTCCGATATTTGTACAATATTTGTACCTACCATGAATACAATAAATTATTCATCATATATTAGGTAATACATCATTTCTATTCTAAAGCACAAAAATATGTTAAGAATGAAAAACATTCATCACAACACAAGGCTTCAATTTTTTTCTGACTAAAGCATAATCAAACATTGAGTTATTCTGTCTTATTTTGGTGTGATACGGGAGGTTTATTAAAATGAATCATTAATTTACCATTCTTATGCTCGTTATTTTATCATTTTCCATTTGAACACAGAATTTAGTGTAAATGCACGATTTACTTGAGTGCTGGTATTAATAAAATAACGACAGAATTTCTATTAAGTTGAAGAACACTTTTCCTGTTGAATATTCAGAATTATCCAGGGAGCCATTACAAACACACAAGAATAGCACAATATTCAATATCATTTAAATTTGTCATGTCATAATGATGACAAAAGTACACAACGCCACCTGGTGTTCTTTTCATTGTGCAATAAAAAAAATACTTTAAAAAAATGAAAAATTTCAATTTGTAACATATTGAAATGTGAGATACAAACAAGAGAATAAATGTTACTTGTTGTTGTCTCTGGGGGTGGTGGAGACAGTAGATCTGGACTGTCTGTCAGTGTTTATGGTATAACAACTCTGACAGAATTTAGCAATTAATTCTAACTTGGTACAAGTATTTACCACCATGTTAATGTCACCTGCTGGTCTGAATCAGAGGTACACATCTTGATAAAGTAAAATTAAACTGGAGAATTTCTTATATTTGACTTACAAGTGTCAGAGTGATCAATATCAAGTAATAGTGTTTTAGGCTACAGTCAATATTTGTTCTCTTACATGAAGTTAGTTAGTCCTGGGATGGTGGAGGGAACTGGAGTTCCTTGTGAATACCATCAACCTTCAACAAGTGAGCTTATAAAAGATAAAAAGTATCTGTCTGATCAGGATTAAATCTAGGTGGCACGAGACACTGTGATCTGTAAACACATGATTTAGACAACTCGGATACAGAGACCCAAATACCAGAAGTGGTTAAGATGTACATATTCATGAATTGTAGATACTAAATATATTTGGATCAAACTTAAAAAATAAAAAAGATTAAAAAAAATCAAACATTTTATCATTGTTTTGGGTTTGATGACTGATTTTTTGGTGACCAAAGAGATTAATATATCATTTTGGTTTGATGCTGCTTTGACCCCAAACTCCAGGCAGATGTTTTAACGTCTTAGCCAGAAAAAGAGAAAGGATGGGGAGCTATTCTGGCACAATGATTTACCATACTGATCATTGAGCTGGTATCTCCTTCCCGGACCAAACATTTAATTTTGTATCTGAATGGCAGTTTAGTGGTATATAATTTATTGTAGTTGTAGTGTTCTGGGTACAAATGGCTTTAATTATCTTTTCTTTTAAGAACAAAAAAAATCTTATGGAAACTGTGGGATAACCTTCAGTAATAAATTCTCACAACTAGAGATAAGAGTTTTGAAATTGGCAAATTTGTTGTAAATTATCAGAGTTAAGCAGGTGTGTCCTGAGTATTTTTAAGAAACACTACATAAATAAATCTGGAAATAATTTTACCATATTATGTGGGCCATCGCTGAGCCTGGCTGAACTTTTAAGTCAGAGGTCACTGTTCAATGTAACTATTTATTTTATATAAATCTGAAGGAATGTCTAGATAATATTTCTTTTAATGGGTTCCTTATATCCAGAAATTACTGTAATTTACTCAAATTAAGAAAATATGACTTGAATTTTAATTTAAATTCCTCAATAAAACTGTAAGATTACAGACTCTCTCTCTCTCTCTCTCTCTCTCCTCTCTCTTCTCTCTCTCTCTCTCTCTCTCTCTCGTTTTGACTAAGTTATTTCCCTCTGCTCTCTTGAATAATTGATTACATCCACATCACAATGATGGGGGATGACCAACACTATATAGCATTTACTATCACATTTAAATATTATCAAACTTCTAAATGTCAAAATATTCAAAAATAATCTAATATATTGACTAATATTTGTTTTATTACTTGTAGGAGATTTGTCAAAAACAACCACAGAAATTGAGAATTCAAATTTAGAACACTTTTTCAACAGGTAAGTAAAATAAACTTTTAAGAAAAATCATCTATTGATAGTCACAGTAAAGACACCTTTGGGGATGTGTCCCTACAGACACTTATGAGGCAGAGAATATAATCAGGTGTAAATACACCTGTATAGTTTTTAATTAAAATGTAACAGGTGGAAATCCCAGAGTTTTAACACACGTAGTTACAGCATCTACCTGACATTTGAAACCATGATGACATAACTGGTATTCTGGTGTAAAAATATCACCAGTGAGCATGATAACAGTATCACACAATTTACAGAGGTGGCTAAACTATCATGCTGATTATGTAGACATAACTGTTAATGTTATGTATAAAACACCTTCTGATATAGCTCACCTGTCAAAAAGCATTCAAGGCTACATGATAATAACATCACACAATTTGAAAGGTGTTCATATGATTATGTTGGTATTAAACAATCTGTTAAAGTCATCTTGGTGGTACACCTGGAGTTAAATCCTCTGAAGCTATGCAAAAGATTGTTACATACATGTGAAATGTTTATTATTTATATAATTAAGCAATTGGCTCCAATATAAATGATAAGTTTAATTATTTTACATGGATTCACATACACAAAAGTATAGATTGCACAGTCAGGTTTCTTCATTTGATATCCCTGGGTTTACAATAGAAGTAACTTTTGAAGAAGCTAGCCTTGTTTTTTCAAGCCAATGAAAGTACATCTAAGCTATTTTGAATTCAATGTTACTGGTACTTTTATTTTGTATTTATTACTTGCATCAGTTTGCATAAAAAAAAATATATATATATAAAATGTACAATTTTTTATTATGAAACAACATTTATCCAGTAATTTGACTACTTGTAGCACCACAGCAGTCACAGTATTATCCAATATAACCACCACACAAACACAAGCAGATTTATCTACCATTGTAACTACACCACAGACCACCACCACAACAGCCAATATGAATGCTTATTTAGGAGTAGGAGGCCAAGGATTCCAAAGTGCTGGATTTTACAACACGCCAACTGGACAGTCTACATATGGTGTCATGTCTGGTTATCCTGTCACAGATTGTAAGTTAAAATACCGGTATTAGTTATCTCCCTTATCAATGTCGTCTACTGACCGTCTTCGTGTGTTTATTACTTTTTGTTCTCATTGAAGATTTAACAGTGACTCGGACTAGTTATACAATATCCAACACATTTTACCATAAAATTAAAACTGTTGTACAGTGAAGTTCACCAGTATGCAACATGGTACTCAATAACATTTGTTTGGAATATTTGCCATTAGATATGCTGTAATGTAGTCTGTTTCAATATTCCACAATTTGATGTTAAAACAATCTGAACACATTTTCTGGTGGCCAATGAAAACCATAGTTCCTGGGCCATTATGTTATTGTAGGTACTGGTACTGGTATGATGGTGAAATCCTGTGTTGGTACAGCAGGGTCATCTCCATGATATAGACCATAACCTTGTCATTTTTTGTATTAATATGTTTTCATATTAATCAGTTTGTTTTATGCCAATTTATTAGGAACTAGTTAGGTCTCTGAGGAAATGATTCGGTAGACAATTTAAGAATTACACAGCAAACAATCAATAAAAATGACTTCTTTTTCATTTCATTAGTTGTGCAATATTGATGAAAATCAAATAAATATATCGGAAATTTTCCGTGTTTAACATTGTTCTTGTCCTATAGAGATAAAAAATGAATTTATTCTTCCTGAGCTAATGCATTTGTTGTATAGCCTAATTAATTATTAATCAAAGGAAGGTATAATTTATGACATGGAGAAAGACTCGCTGCCGAGACTAACGCTGCCTAGCCTAACACTTATTGACTTATAAATCAACTTTACATTATGCATCACAAAAAATAATTCAGCCGTTACAAATAATGGATATAACTCTGATAGGATATTTTATGTATTGCAGTGAAATTTTAAAGATAATTTAAATAACATAATACTAATTTTTCAGTAGGTAGCACATCTATGTACTCCATATAATCACTTATTATAAAGTTCTGTTTGATGTAGAAAATTGATACATCATTACAAATGTACAATTTTGCACAAAAAAGGCATAAAATACGTTTTACATCTTAAATATTGGATAACTCTAAATCAGGTCAAGGTGTCTGGTAAAAAAGTAAAAAATCAATTTTGAAACAGTAACTTTTTAATTTATAATATGATGGATGTTTTTAGGTAATTATCTGGGTTACAGCTATAATAAACAAGTAGAGACTGTTATGGTTACTGTTATAACAACAATCATAGCTAAAAATAATGGTAAAACTCATAAAAATAAATAAATAAAAGTAAATAATCTGCTATGCTAAAGATCTATTTTAAATAATTTATAAGGAAACATTAGAATTATTGATTTTCATTTAAAGAAATAAATAAATAAATAAAATGATCTTTGAAGAAAAAAAGGAAAAGAGTTTTGTCCTGCTGAAAATAGACATCGCAAGTTAAATATAGAAAAATGTATAAAGGATTCAAGTAAGATTACCATTTACATGAAGGGGCTTAAGGGAGACTACCTTTTACATTAGGGGATCAAGGGAGACTACTATTTACATTAAGGGAATCAATGAGAGTTATTTCTATACATGCTGCATGCCATATGATATATTAACATTTAATATTTAGGTTAAATTCTACATTCTTGTGGTGACTTTATATGTGCCTTTATTTCTGCATGGTCAAATTTAATGGGGGTCATGGTATATTTGTGCCTATTGCTCAGATGAAATTGACTGTGGTACATTTTTCATAATTTTCTAAAAATTTATCCATTGTTGTGAACATTATGTGAAAGTTATCACCGTATAATCACATAAAAACGGTGTAGTTAGCCTACAGGGGAAAATAATTTGGGTAACTCTAAATTATGATACTTGATTTTACAGTATACTGCAGGTGGTTAAAAAAATCATTTATATGCAAGATTTTTATAGCTGTAAATAATGAGAAGTATTTGATGTCAAGTTTGTCATTAAATCGGGTCCTGGGTAGCTGGTTTTGATTGGCAGCTTGTCATTTCATTTGGAGTTTTATGAGTTTAGTTTAAGTTTTAAACATTTTTTGTGATATTTCATGATGGGGATCTGTGATATGCACATTTAGGCGAGAACTTTAAACAGAACAATCATAAACTATATTTTCTCAAGGTTTTTGAAAAAAATACATTTTTAGTTTCCGATTTATGCTTTATGAATTACAATCTTGATTTTTATATTGACTATCTCGCTGAGGAGGGTATGTTTCAGTAAAAAATAAAAATAAAAACTCTGCCCCCTGACTAATTGAATATTTATGCCTTTGTGGATAAGCATAAAAGCGTAAAATCGCAATTATAGAATATATGGGTTTTATGGATTTGACTGAATGAGTACAAAATTTGATTAGATTGATATCATTTTAGTGAAATTGACTCCAAGGTTGTAAAAAATAAATGTATGCAGAAATCTTACAATGATACCTAACCAAGGAGAAACAGTTTTCATGCTGTTTAAGTTTGATGTTACATGTGTCTTTTTAAAGCTTTTATAACTAAGAATAACTTAAGCAGTAGAAATTTGTTACAGTTATCGACCAATTAAAATTCTCTGGATTAAAAATTTGTCACAATTTTTGTCCAACAGAATTTTGTGACATAGATAACCAACCTTAAGTTAAATACCTTTTTTTGCAAAAATTATTAATGGCTTAATGAATGCCATGTTTCCATTTCTTGTAGCCAAAATTACCATCGGCTTAGTGCATTGGTTACTTATTTCTCTTGTATCTAAAGCAACACATTTTTGAAAAAATACTTATAATAGGAATATATTTTCACAAATTTTAGAGATTTGGCCACTAATTATTTTACAATTGTTGAAACCTAGAATATGTCCTTTTAGATAAACTTCAGTTTTTAGCCATGGCTTCCTAGAATTCCATCAGACCAAATAATGTCCTCTGGACTGTTTCAGTTTTTATTATGTATTTCACTTGGCTAAAGTATGATCTCTGGATTGATAAAAGAAATGAATCAAATTTGTTTTTAACAAAAAAATATTGCAATAACTATTTTTTTATTTCAGTAAAAATAAAGTCCCCCAGTGGTCAAGTTCCGAGTTATTTAAACAGTTATGGTCAAAGTTTTAACCAAGCTGGACAAGGTTCCTATGTCTGTAAGTATTGCTACACTAAAATCTTTGTCATATAGCCATAAAAAATAAATGCTGTAACAAAATATTGAAAATAAGCTGATTTGTAAAGGCAGATAATTCTATGTCTGACCAACAATGGCACATGTCAAAAATGTCAAGTTGAAATAAACGAATCTTTTTTGGTTTGAAAACAGCACAAATTGAATGGACACATTTTATTTAAAAAGAGATATATTTTTGGCGTTCATGTATGAAATAATGCATTTGTATTAATTTATTTTTCAGATCCTACACAAGCACCATTTACAACAACAAATCCAGGTAGTGGATCAGCGTCATACACAACACAACAAGTAAGTAAAGAGTAATAATACGGATAGGTGTGTGGGTAGGTGGTAGGGGTGGTGTGGTGGAAAATTTCTTTAAAAAAAGTCATAACTTTAAAATGAACCTTTTCTGGAAGGCCAAGAATTTACCAAAAATTGAAAATATCTAAAAAAAAATGTGATCTCCATTGATGATGTGTATCTTGTCAATCATAGACATCTCAAGATGGTTCCAAATTAACCTTGTTAAATAGACTACAAATTCACCCAAAGAAGCGAAATTTTCAGAAAAATCTACTTTTGTTGGATCTTTGGTTTTATTGAAGGTGTTCATCTTGCCATTCATCACAGTCTTCATATGGTTCTCATAACTACCGTAATGCACAGTGTTACTTGAAACATTCATATCTGGATAGATAGTTTAATCTAGAGATAACTGGTCTCATTTTCATTCTAAGACAGTGCAAAACTAGTACAGTCAATCTTGCCTATTAAGGCCACCCAAGGGAACCATTAAAAGTGGCCTTTATGAGCAGGTAACCTTTATATACAGGTTTAAATAATATGAATAGAGAACAATTGGGATACAATTCTATTGGCCTTTATAAGCAGGTGGACTTTATATAGAAGTGACCTTTAAGGCAGATTGGACCATAAATAAGTTTTGGTATTCAGTATAGTTGAAATTGAAAAAGACTTCAAATTAAAAAATCTATAGTTTGTTTTTAAATTAAAGGGTTGTCTGTTAAAATTTTCTATCATAGAACCCGAATCATCAAAAATCTTGAGGACAAAGGTTTTCAAATACACAATCTCTTCATGGTCTATAAGGTGTGTTAAATTTTATTAGAGTTTGATAAATATCTAAGGTAATTGTCCTGCCATTAACAACCAACAAAGTCAACAATTTTCTAAACTTTTCATTTAAAAGATGGTCTACCCACAATCATAACAAGAGCTTAGAATGGCATGATGGGAAATCCATCACTGAGATTTTGACATTTAAGGCACAGAAAAATGATGGTTTATCTACCCCTATCTAAATATAACAAAAGAAAAGAACTTAAGTTTATCATTACCACAATGACACCTGGTAATTGAATACTGAATCGCCAGAGGATAGAAGAAATAAAAAAAATACCTATAACTTATAATTATTTAGAGAAAAAGACAGTTTTTATCTAAAACTTTTATATTTTGAGTTTCCCAGTTATCACCATAATCAATTTAAAAGATTTTTTTTTTTGAAAAATGGTAATTGGTTACAAGTTAGGTGACAAAAAGGTTTCTGGTTTCCTTGCCTACTTTCAAAATAATTTTATTTTCATATTAACTTAAAAATCCATATATTGTTACTCACCAACACCGGGTTCATGTCCTTATAAATTAATGATTTCTGTCTTCCCTGAAGAAAAAATTATTTTCAAAAACATTGTAACATAGCTCCTGATTTATTCCTTGTATTTTTTCTAAATGTAATTTTTTTTAAAAACCTAGCTCTGAGATTTTAATGTTAGCATGTTATTACATGTGACATGCTACACACAAATGCTTTCATTGAAGACCTTGTAGTGACTGAAGAAAATAATATCACAGTGATATAGGCAGATGGTAAAGTAGTTCAGTTTTAGATAATTCATACTTGCTTTTAAATAAATTATACAGTAAAACCTGGATTTCGTGCAACTATTTGTTCAGTCAAATTTTGATGATATAATTGTGTTTGGCAATAAATAGAGGGAGGCTTATTTAGGAAAACAATGAATGGATTCTTACCACTGGAAACTAATGTGGCAATAAGTGAGGTGGAAAAGTTATCAATTGGTATTATAATGAAGTTTTACTGTCCACAATCAATAGTTCATTTTAGACCTGTATAAAAGTTACCATAACCAAATTAGGTCTCCATTTAGCCTGCCGGGTCTGGTAGGTAGTCTTTATAAATGTATTTGACTGTACAAACTCATTATCTTCATGGGATATTGTTAGGTAATAAAGGCATTGATGCAGGAATGAGGATCCAATGGTGGATATTAATCTATATGTGCATTTTATAAGTGGGGGGATGGCCAGATATTTCTGCTATACAGCGATGAAAATGTAGATCTATTTTATTTATTAGCTGTCAAAATTTATACATTGCCATTAAAATGCAAATTGACTCATTATCATGTCCCCAGAGTTTTACAGCAATTGACATGATTGTGACTTAAATCTTCACAATCTAATTTTTATCTAGATTTTAGGGTGATATGCAAATACAGAGTACATTAAACTTGTGTACTAATGTAAAAAACTGATATACCATGAAAGACTGGAATGAGCTTATTTCAAATATTTCTAGATGTGTGTAATAAATCATTAAGTGTCAGCATTATAAATGAGATATTGACATTTTTCTCACCTGCCTTTTACAATTTTGTTCAGGTAATTTCTGAAGTATGTATTTCATCTAAGGGAAATAATTACTGGAACTTTTTTAATTTTTTATAGAACAAATTTACTATACTCAGTTTGATTGAATGATTGCCACATTATATGACAGAATAAATAAATTAAAATTTAAAATTCCGCCAGATATGTAGCATTTCCCATTTTTCAAGGACAATGTTTTTAGTCATTCTGATAAATGAACCCAGTGTTGTAAAAAAGGGAACTAATGCATTTTAATGCAATTTAGCACTTTGAATAAATTACAATGCTCATCACCTGAGAATGAAGAGTGGGATATACGGTAATGTCCACCATCATCCAGCATCGAACACCTTCTAGACAATTGAGCATATATTTTACAATTTTAGCAGCCCTTTCCTTAGATGTTCTCATGGTGTTCCTTCCAAGCACAAGATTCTCTTGATCACATGACTAACTAAAAATAAGCAGTCATTAGTTCCAAATTCAATTATCAATAACCCAATATTTGTGACAAATTAATTTTGATATTTCTGCTGGCCAAACATAAATTCATAATTCAATTTTTTTTTATAAATTTTACGGACATCAGATGGATATTAACAGAAACCCTTATCAAAATCAACAAATAATTAATAATTAATTTGACTGGCTATATGACAAGGCAGTATAAATGCCATGCAAACATTTCCCTGATAAACTATTAAGTGATTTGTTTTATATTTTACAGGCATTAGATGGATATTCATATAACTACCCAGGAGGAAATCCGTATTATAATTATCTACCCTCATCAACAAATAGTTCTACCCCAGGACCCAATACCACATATCAACTAGTGGATTTACCTACATCAACGCCCGCAGGTAAGGATGAACTTATCATACATATCATGTTTTACTAAGTAATTAGTGTTCCAGTAATGCTCATCTTTAGCAAATGTTTACATGTACTATTTGTGTGTTCCCTCAATGTACATCTCTGCCCACTGTGTTCCTTTAATGTTTAACTCTGGCAACTGGGTACTATGAATGTGTTTCCTTAGTGTTCAACTCTGGCTACATATTATGGAGGTGTTCCCTTAGCTTTGGTTACTGTGTTCTTTGATGGTGTTCCCTTAATGTACAAATCTGGTCTCTGGGTACTATGGATGTGTTCCTTAGACATGCAACTTTGGTGTCTGTTCAGTGGAGGTGTTTCTTAAAATTAAATTGCAATGTTGGCGTTGGCTTCTTTGTAAAATGAATGTGTTCCCTTAATTTACAACTTTGGCCTCTGTTTCATGAAGGTGATTCTTGTAGATGCAACTTTGGCTTCTGTGTAAAATTAATGTGTTCCTTTAATGGACAGACAACTTTGGGTTTTGTACCATTGACATGTTCCTTTAATGTACAACTTTGGAAGGTGTGTTCCTTTAATGTACAACTCTCATGCTCTATAATGAATGTAACATTGAAATTTTAAAATTTTCTTATTATATGTGTTTCCCATTTCTACATGCCTCATAGAGAATCAGATTAGGTTTGATAATCCAGAGTTCATTTAATGTCAATAGTTAAACCTAATGGAATTTTGGCAGCCGACCATTTTCCTGAATTACTTTATATAAAAAACCTAGGAAATGTAACAGGTCCTTCATTATATGTGTGTAGTAGTCATGTCAAGAAGTTAACTTTCCCATAAACAGGGGGTACAGCTTTCACGCTGGGTCACACACCATATCCTGTTAAAATGTCAAAACTCTGCATAAATCCCTCATTATTTTGTACAGATACTTGAATATGATTGACTTTAGCATGTTCATAATTGACCGGTTGTGAAGTGGACAATGCAGTCACTGGTCATTACACTTTAAACAGGATGTTTTGACCAAGATGGCTTATTATTTGACCAGACTTTATAGCAACTGCACACATTCAAAAGAACATTAGAATATTGTTTATGTTCCCTGAAGTGGTTTTTGTGCATTGTGTTTTTTAAGGTCAATCCTTTGTTTGACCACTGCTTTAATGGATAATAAACAGACACTGAAGGCTATTGTTAACAATTTTAAATGCTGTTGGACTTTTGAACAGTAAAACTGTGGTCATGGAAAAGGTCAAGCTATATTTTAATGTCATACCCCTAAAATTTAATATCAATATATTTGGAAATTTTGTTTTAACTTTAGGGTCTTTTTCATTGCAAAAGATGTTCTATGGCTAAACATTTGTGTATTATACTCTAACAAAAGAATACCCTATCTATATAAATCTGGTTTTTGTCAGTATTTGGTATTTAATTTTATTAGACTTTTTGAAGCAACTTTATGAAATTTTGCATTGACTGAATTCACATCTACAAAAATTGAATAAACGTCCAATTTGTTATAAAATGCTCAAAGCTTCTGATTTGGTTGACTAAAAACCCAATACAAATTACAATATTGGTTAAATCTCAATACAAATTACAATATTGGTTAAATCTCAATACAAATTACAATATTGGTTAAATCTCAAACTTAGACGAAAGGTGGCATTATGTAAAGTTATTGCAAAAAGGTTGGTCATTTCAGTTGACCAGTGACAAGAGCAGAACTATGTAGTGTCAATAACAATTTTAATTATTTTAATCTATATTTGGGAAGGTTTACAAATACATGTATGTAGTATGATTATTTTTGTTGTAGATGTCATTGTCTATGTAGTAACACACCTGGTTATGGACCTAATGTTTTACTAGCTGACTTAATGGCTTTACTCGTCAACAAAAGGAGGCTATTATCACTATTTTTTGGTCCTTAATTTAAGCAATATTTTATTTTTTAAATCTACACAACAGGAAGTAGACTGCCTATATGATAAAAAAAACGTGGAAATAAACCAATCAATGAATAAAAAATAAAAATTAAAGGGAATTTGTAGAAAATTTGTTTAGTGTTCAGCAATTATCTTTATCCTTTAACTCGTGTTTTAATGTTACATTTGTTAACAAAAAACACATAATTTCAGCTAAATTAATTTTATTCACAATTGCTCAAAACTTTGATAATTACAGACATTCAAAATATCAATTGATCTTGATTTAACAAAGAGAATAATTCCTTTGATGTCCAGCGGTTGGTTGGTTTGGGGATGTAATTGATGTAAATTACAGTCATTTTGAACGGACTGGGGTTTTGACTTGTGTTATTGTATGAACAACCTTTTGGGAATTATGTCTGAATTCAGCAGGAGTTAATTCCTTAATTCGACAACACAGTGAAAAATGTTGTTTAACAAAATAGCATTGACGTAACTTGTGATAATATCATTAATCTTTCTGCTGCTTTTACATGAAGAATAAGATGCCAGAATAAAGGGTTTTATTTTATTGTCAGTCCTGGTATTGACCTGTGTTTGTTGAACGTAAAATTTAAAATTAGGATTTTGTTGATGTTCATTAAAGCAGGCTTAATTGTTTTTCTTTTGAAACTACTCTGAAAGCACATATTTATTAAACATGTATGAATTGAAGTATACTCTTTAACTTGTTGCCACCATTTGTTCAGTCAAATTTTGATGTTAATAAAGGGCTTTGGCATTAAAGTAAGGGAGATTTATAAGAAATAGATTTTCAAGAAAATCAGAATGTCAAAAAACTAGAACAAATGTTTTATTACTGAGATAATTTGTGCAATGCTATATTTTAAACTGTAAAACTTCTTTAGGAAGACCAAAACTTCATCATCATATGACTTTTAAATTTTCTTGAATGCATTTTTTGCAAGATTGTAGCATTTGTTCCACAGATGCCATGTTGCATGGAAACCCATAATTTGCATGTCAAAAATTTAGAGATTTCAGATCATACTTCCAAACTCTATAGAATGAAATTTCAGCTTATCAAAAGGAAGATTTTTAAAATGTAGTTATTATTCTCCAAGACTTTGTCAAAAGTACCTGACTGGGAACAAACTTTGACCTTTATGTTCATAAATATTTGTGACCTTTGACCTGCTGGCAGAGATCGCTGTCAAAGTTTGGAATCTTACATGTATGATTTATCTTTAAGGGTACCCCTTTATTACTCCTTGCTTATTTATTCGTACAAATTTTTAATTTATTGAATAAAGAAAAAAAACCATGATCAAAATTAGCCATTGGGTCACTGCATTTAAATCAGTTAAACGAATCATGATTTATACATAGTTATGTGAAAAACGCATGGTGTAACAATTTTTTCTCCCCTTTTTCAAAGAAAACTTACAATAAAAACCTTATGTTAAGTATTAAACTGTATAAAAATTTCATGGTTTTTCTACTTTGGTAAAGTTAATGATGTAGAACAATTTTATAAGCAACTATTTAAAGATAGGAATATTTGATTATTTTCTATGCTTTATTTATAGTCTTTTTTTTCTCTCATAAAAACTTAAATTCTATTATAATTAATCTGCCAGAATTAAGAAGAGTTTAGATAAATTAAATTTTATCTTTTTTAAGAGTCTATTATGTGTAAGATATATGGCTTTAGATACTGGTCTTTTTAAAGGGGTGTGGGTGTAAATCAGGTTAGATAACTCTTTGTCATTTTTGTTCATTTTAAGTAACAGTCAACTTTTTTTTGTACATTCTGTTCATTAAATAATTAAAAAATTCAGAGGAGATAAATATATACATTGTATATGTGTTCAGTTATACTAGATATCCATTAAGAATTTTTAACTTGCTCTATTAAAATTCTTACAGAAAAAAAATAAATCAGCTCTCAGCTTCCGTTTCATTTCTTTCAAGAGTTTTAAAATTCAAACTCAAACTCATAATTTAATAATTTAAATTTGTTACATCATGGTGAATACAAAACATCAAAAAATTTCTAAATTATCACAAAATTCTGGTTCTGAGCAATTTCTGAAAGTAAAGAGTTATTTCACTTGTTTGACTCGTTCGCACTTGTGAAGTCACTGAAAATATGGCTGATTTATAAGAAAGTTCTGTAGAATTATTTCAAATAAATTTCTATGTCATCTTTTTACATTTATTTCCATAAAAATCCAAATACTGGTACACAAAAAATACTTTGAATTTACTTTCTTCTGTTTTTCAGAAAAAGTCTTTCATCTTGTGTAATTTAAAACGGCACTTTTCACATGAACATTTCAACTGCAAGAGGAAAATCTACCAAATAAAAAATGATTTTATTCTTTGTAGAAATTATTGGCAGTAAGGGGGAACACATCACATTTGTCAGGGAGAATACTGATATCGTTTTGCTCTGCTTCAGCGAGTTTTGATAGTTTTATAGCTTAACAAATTTAAAAGTTATGCAAATTACGGCACCTGCACCGCTCGCATTAAAAGCCTTTATCGCAAGTGTACCATATCAGTTTACAGATAAAAAAACTTCGCTCCTTTCATTGACTGATACTAGTTTTTAAGTTTTTCTGGAAAGATTGATAGCTATTTTGGTTTTGATTAAGACACAGGCAAAGACTTAAGATATAAGTGATTAAAGGTTTAGATCATATGGACATTAAAAATTTTCTGAGGCCTTTCTTCTTTTTACAAAAATAATATTGTGCTTTTATCCCAGATTCCTTAGTGTATTGCCATTATGTTATTGCTTTTTTAGCAATTAAATAATGAAAAAGATATATAATGTGTGCTAGGATTTATGGGTGTTTTGACTGACCATAAAATGTGAGAATAAATGTATTTTGAAAAAAAAAGAAATTAAATTTTTTTTAGGATATATGTGAAAATTTAAACATGCAAAATTTTGATATTTCAAAATTTCTATAATACTTTTCTATTTTTTCTTTAGCTGTTAGTGTCAGTCATCGCAATGGTAGGTTTTTAAATTTGTACTTTTTTGAAAAAAAAGATTGTTTTGGTTTAAAATTGCTATGCATTTTTTAAATTATTATTTTACATGTTATTATGCCTGCCTGAACTAGGGACATTGTAGTAACTGTTGTAGTAGTTTATACAGATTTAGAAATATATCTTGAGTTTTAAAATACTATAATGACTTATCAGTTAGTTGTTAATTGGCAGGGTCGACAAGCACTGCATGAGCTCAAAAGGCAAAACTGGCTCTTATTACACCCAAACAGATCCCACAAAATTTTAATTTGGTTTTAGTTGAAAAGCATGAAATATTAAATTTCAAAACATTTTGAGAAATGTTTTCAAATATTGTGTAATTGGGTATTGATATACATGGTGATAATATTAAGTCGCGTGGCCAATGGAACATTATAAGGGGGGTTATAACTGGGCCGTAATGGCAGAATTCGTTTACTTTACAACTTGTTCAGTTGAATTTATAACTGGCCTGTAATGGTGGACTTGGATTTATAACTGGGCCGTAATGGCAGAATTCGTTTACTTTACAACTTGTTCAGTTGAATTTATAACCAGCCTGTAATGGTAGACATTTCAGTTGATTTGATTCTTACATTTAAGTTAGAATACATATATTTTTATCCCACAATAAACACATTACATTGTGATATGTATTACGGTAACCATTTTAGTACACCATATATTGGTTGAACTATGGTAATATATTTCTTATAATTTGTGTTTTACTGGTGCTTTAATTAGAATATAATTCTTTATGTTATTGAAATAATTTTTATGCATATTTGCTTATTAAAAATTTAACATGTGAATTTATTTGGTAGGTCTTTTTCCCTTCTAATTTCTTTTCATAATTCAGTGGATATATTTACCAAAATATTTTGAAACTACTGTAAGTGTAATTTTGAAAAAAGTTGAGAAATTATATTGTTGTACTTATTGTTATTTATATATATATATAGGGGTGGCAGAAACTCAGTACAATGCACAGATAGCCAGCCCTTCACCACCTATACGAGATGGAACAAGTAAGTTTATTCTCTCTCTCTCTCTCTCTCTCTCCTGAGTTTAATCTAACTTTTCCCAATTTAGAATTTAAATTTTATTTTTTTATTTTAATGAGTACCCAATGTTTATTTCAGAATCACGAACAAACAGAAGTCGGCCTGGTAGACGGCAGAACCCATCACCTGGTCCAGAGTCAGATTTAGAACGAGTTTTTGTGTGGGATTTAGATGAAACAATTATCATTTTTCATTCATTATTAACAGGATCTTATGCTCAAAGATATGGCAAGGTAAGAGACATTTTATTTATTTTTTGCAAATATCAAGAATTTTTATTTCTAAAAAAATGAATGTTTTATGAAACAGATGACGTGATATCATAGGTAGAAACAAATGTTGAATAACTTTGTGTAATGGAGTATGAAGTAACAAAACCATTTAGCTAGAATTTTTGTTTCAGATGGAAAAATATACTAGGAATGTAAAACTGCAAATCCTTTTTGATTGTTCAATTAAAATTTCAGTGAGCAAAAATTTTTACAGTTTACATGATGAATAATGGTTGTTTTTCGTAATTAAATAACCATGGAAAGGGAATCGTCATTGCTGTAGTAATCTATGTTTTATATATTTCTGTAAATTCACCTGTATACAAAGGACACCTGTCATGTTTTAAGTTACAATGGGTGGTCTTTTCTGAAGTGAGATTTTATAATATACCAAATGTATACTAATCGGAAAAATTGATTAAAAAATATATTAGTAGGGCGGCCAAAATAAAAAACATAAAAATTGTATAGGAAGGATCAAGTCACTTATACAAAGTGTATTGTCTGACGTGGAGATATAATGGTATTTAATCGTTTATATACCCGGATCTGTCATCTATTTGATTAGACAATTTTATAAATTCACTAATTGTACCAAAAGTGATTTTAATTGGTTAAAAAGTCAGCAATCAAGATTTTTACAAAAAACAGCATTGATTTATCAATTTATTTCAATAGCTAACTTCAGTTAATGAAAAAACTCTTTGATAATAAATATAAATGAATAAATAAAAAAAACTCTGTGTTAATTCAGAAAGATTGGCAGCTTTAACTGAGGAAGCCATTCACAAACATTTGAATTGCATTGTCGGTACCACTTGCTGTTTTGTACGGAATTATTGATCCAATTCATCACAGAATTACAATATAGAAATAACAATTTATTTTCAAATCGTTTACTGTCTTATTATGTCTATTAGAGGTGAGGCCAACACGATGCTGTAGGCTGGAATCATTTGTTAAGTTTCAAATCTTGATCACCATGGTGGTTGTCTACAAATGCTACAGAAGTAGTAGCTACTTTTTTGTCCTCTCTGGACAGCAATTGCAAATTTTCACCTTCCCGTGCTTGATCATCACATCCTTAATTATAGATTGTCACCCAGTCGCTAGGCGCTTAATTTGTAGATAACTTATAAAGTCAGTTCCCTATATTTGATTAGTAATTATTTAATTCTTTGCCAGCCGTTATTTCTTTCACAGTATGGATTTTCCATTTGTTTTTCACTTGTCAGAATTTCAGCGTTTTATGAAAAGAAAACAGAGGATTAATTATATTATTTGTGAACCCTGATTCTTCCTAATATTTACAGTATGGATTTAGGCCTAATAATTTCAAAAGGAAATTACAAATTTACTTAATTTGGGGTTCCTTTGGGGCTGATTACCGGTAAAATTGATCAAACAATGAAAAAAATAACTTTCACACTATAGACAGACAGAGAAGAGGATGATAAAGATTTTATTTTGTCCTGAAAATGAAGTTGGGCACTTATAGTATTTGCATTATTTCACCACCATTTTGTCCGCCACCACTTTTCTCGAAAATTATTTAACAGATTTTTATGAAACTTCATGTAATCATTGCTTATTTAAGATTTATCACATTCTAAGTTTTTCTGTCTTAATTTGTAACACAAAAATTTAACTGTGAAAAATCTTGAGTCTGGGGTGGT
This sequence comes from Anadara kagoshimensis, assembly GCA_021292105.1. NCBI lineage: Eukaryota > Metazoa > Mollusca > Bivalvia > Arcoida > Arcidae > Anadara > Anadara kagoshimensis. The sequence continues at coordinate 2,983,787 of CM037860.1, read as the reverse complement.
AGGTAGGGTTGGGGTGCCAGATTTGTAAGGAAATTTCACCAGACCCTCGGCATACAAAAATGGAAGTCAAAGGGACTTGCACATGGCACATTGATTTCTGCTACCTTTGGGTTTAGCTGGTCAATTCTCAATATAAGCAAAATATATTGACTAGAATATAAAATTGAGGAGTATATTAAGTTGATTCATATAAAAACCATCTGTTATATGGTTTAGTATAAGATGAAGATATTTATAAAAATAAACATTCTATCAGGCATGTTAATCTTGTATATTTTGGTGTGACAAAACTCGTGATTTTAAACAGCTGTTTTCCTCATGTTAACTTTCAAATTAAACATCATTTGACAGATTTTCCACTATTTTTTCGCCTGCATTTTATGATCTCTGATTTCATAAGTAGAATTGAAAGAAACCAGATTTTTGTGGAGTATCTCTCGATAAATCTTATACAGAAAACACCTTGTTTGTTTTTTTTTCTAGTAGGTTATTTTAGGAAATAAAAAAACATATAAAATGTACCCTATAAAATATAGAGTGGATTATCAAGTTTGAATGAGTTTATAGCAGATGTGAGAGAACTGATGTTTATCAGTGTTCACTTTAGATGAGTTTAACAGATTAAGATGGATCATCCGGGTAAAAGAATTTACTATTTTGTGTAAATAATTCAAATATTTAACCATATATATAAGTGCTTGCAATCTGGTCCTAGTTTTGTTCTTTTTTCTAAAAGAAACTTTGCTTTTAAAATATTAAAATTTAGTGAAAGATAATACATATGAATTTTATTTGTTGAAAAAAAATCAAGTTACCCAGTAGCCTCCAATATATCCAGGAAATAATATATACGATATGCATGTTTCCATTCAACCCCACACACACCAGAGAGAGAGAGAGAGAGAGAGAGAGTTGTGTGAGAGAAAGAAGAGGAAGTGAGACTCTTCTCAATCTCTCAAAAATAAAACACTCTGTAACCTGGTCAAACAAAACTTACTACACTGACCAGTTCATCATTGAACACTTATTATCCCATATGTCCGTGAAGGGTGGACATTAATTACAGACCAAATTCCACACTGACCGCCATCCCATCCCAGAGGATTTGTTTAAATTGAAGTAAGGGTGAGAACATACTGTAAAGTAGTTGAGTGGTCAGTTATGGTCAGTTCTGGTCAGTGGTCTGATATAATAATTGAATTGATTATCGCTCCTTAACATCATCTTTTACTACATTATAAATCGAAAATATTAAAAATATTATTTTATTTACTACCAATTACAACCAACAGCTTAGTAAAAACTTTAACCCTAATTTTTTATGTGTGTAAAAATTGTATTGGAACATTTTAAATAATTAGAATTGTACAAATCACTCAATTGTACAAATACCCCATTCTATTACTATTCTGTTGGATATTTTAGGATATTTCAGTAAAATATTGCTGTTTCCTTACTTGGAAATAAACTCTGTAAAATGCTGAAGTTTCCTGCATTTTAAATATGATAATATTGACAGAGACTGGTAGTTATTCTCCTGGGAATATCATCCCCACTTTGTACTTGTGAACGATAAATGGTTGAAAGCATCATCTAGTCCTAATCAAATATTTGAGAGAAATGAATTAATGAATTCCAATTCCATTTATCCAGCTTTTAATTTTTAGGAAAACTGCAAACTTTGTTTTCTGAGGTGATAATAATGTTCACACGTTTTCTACATTAGATTCAGAATGGAACCTCACCAAAAGCTTTCAAGCCTTCACACAGTTGTACAGATAATCAGTTTATGAGAAACTACTTAATCCCATGTACCTGTATAATCATATTTTATGAGAAAACTTTTAATGTAGAAATTACCATATTTTTTATTTAATATTATATTTTATAATGCTTATTTAATTCTAGGAGGGAAATAAAAAACAATTGATAGTGTTAATCTGTTAATGGCAATTTTATCAGATTTACCGATCTCATTTCTACAAATCGACAACATTTTTCCAGTTTTTTTCCCTGCTAATCCATTGTTATGGTTTAAAACAAAATAAATAGCCAGTAAAAAGGTATTATATCTATCCATTAAGTGTATTATCCTTCCCTGACTTTCATGTAATAGAAAATAAATTTGCCAGACTTGAATGTGACAGCTTATTCTTTCATCTTTCAATTTTTAAAACCAAAAATACAGTAAAAAAGGATGTGGATATTTGCGCCTTAATTTCTAAATTGCCTTAACACTGAATAAACATTACAGTTACATAATAGCAGTCAGATACAGAGTGTTTTCATGTATTTACACCATTATAACATTGATGAGAAACGCTGATTTTGATGGCCGATAGGACTGATGTAAAACAGACAAGGGTCGATAAAACGTCAGTATCAAACACCAGATGAGAACTCACTTTAACGATTTAATTATAGTCATTTGAATGTTTTAATGTTATATCCTCACTTTTAAAACAAAACAACTTCTGTTTTTAAATGATAAAAAGATAATTGATTCATTTAACTGTGTTCTCTCTCTCATCACACAAAAAATGCATGTACTTCTCTCTCTCTCTCTCTCTCTCTCTCTCTCTCTCTCTCTCTCTCCTCTCTCTCTCTCTCTCTCTCTTCGGTCTATTTACAAATAAATAAGAAAAAAGGGAAAGTCATGCCATCTTCAAATTAAGACTGTGTACAAATTATAGAAGACTGCTATTAGATCATTGAACGTTGATAAATTAGGTCTGTTCAAATTGGCAAAATTTTAAATTATTTAAGGACTGGTAGTTTAGTCGTACAATTGATTTTATGCACGTTATTGACAAATGGTTTTCCTGTTCAACTGTAATTCATTATCTTGTTTTTCCAAGCATTAGAAAATGCCTGTCATTTCTTTGCTAGGACTATATACCCCAGGGGCCAACAAAATAATTGAAAACTCAAATTGGCAAATCTGATTTTTACAAGACGGCTGTAGTTAAGAAAGGTCCTTATTATTTTTGATCATTAGTAAATGGTAAAATAGATGATTCTCCTACTTTAGTGGAAACACATCAGACAGTTTTCACTTGATTGAGGCAGAAAGGAACATATTGGACGTGTGAAATTATTTTAGGGACTAAACCGCAATGCGACTGGGAATATTCTGAGGTTTATTAAACCTAATGAATTGTTCTTGCCATATTTTGAAAATGATTTATAGATTTTAAGTCCAAAAGATTATTTATTGAAATGTATTCCTATTTCTTGTTTACTAGTATCTTCCTTTGTTTCAATTGTATATTAGTTCTATTGTGAAATGTTTATTAAAATTGAAATCAAATTTCATGTTTATATAAATTGCCAATTATCTATGTAATTGTTTTATGTCAGTTTAGAAACCGTCTTTAAATCAAAATTTTTTTTTTTTTGAAGTGGAAAATCATTAGTCATGATTTAAAGTGAAAGTTAAATGATTTTCTTGTGTTTTTGGCTGTGTAAAACAAACTAAAGTACATCTTTATCAATTTCCTGGAAATATAAGTAGGCAAAGATAATATAAGGGGTGTAAAATATTCAGTAGAGGACCGTGTGTACAGGGTAAAGGGGTACTATAGAAGGGAATTTGGTGTTTTAGTGGTCAAAAATTTTATTATAATTTCCTGAAAAAGATGGTTTTCAGACTTTAACATCTACATGTGGCCTGTCAACCAATGTGCATTTTTTGTTTCTGAATTTTTTTTACCACCCACACCCTCGCATTTAAGGGTAACAGTTCACTCTCATAACGATTCCAAACATTGATGCTTACCATCTTTATTTCTGAGACTTGTAAAATGAGTTTTTACCATTCAGGCAGATGACAAAGATAGGGTTAAAGTAATATGTTTGACCTTATAATTGACCTCATCAGCATTAAGAAAATGTTTGAAAATTTTCACATTGTGGTCAGTTTCTAGTTTTATATTGATACAAAATACTATTGAAATGACAATATATGAATTGATATCAAAGTGGATATAATACTATTGTACTTGTGATATTGTTTGTTAGAATTTTATTATATTTTAATTTGCTCATATCTGCGGTTTTTGATATGATATTGTTGAGATTAGTGTATTTGTACCAAGGATAAGTACTTACTTTTAATATAATAGATCAGGTGTCAAAAAGCAAACTTCTTGTTATCCCAACTTCTGTATTCTAGTTGTCATGGATATTTCTAATCAATTCTATATTTTCCAAGAGCTATAATAGACTCTTTGTCATAGAACTTGGGAAGGATTTTAATTTTGAATGTTTGGTCATATCACCATGGTAACAAGAACTATTGTTATTTTACAGGATCCACCATCATCAGTGTCACTAGGGTTACGTATGGAAGAAATGATATTTAACTTAGCAGATACTCATTTGTTTTTTAATGATTTAGAGGTAAGTTTTGTCATACGTCTGCAACCTTGCAGACCGCTATCTCCACCCACTTATCCATCCCTGCAGAAAGGGACAAAGGACAAAGACATTGACAAACAAAAGAACCAACAAAACAAAACAAACAAAAAACAAAATTCCGTAGAGGTTTTATTGAATTGCCCATTTGACTGTTTTTATTTGACTATTGACTGTCTAGAAATGGCGTTTATAATGCTATAACTTCCACTACCATGCAAAACTGCTAGCATGCATTATTCAGTTTGCTTTGCATGACATTGAAAGTCCTAGCATTATTATAAATGTCATTTCTAGACTGTTCAATGGTTAAGTGTAAAACACTGCCACTGAAAACATGAATGATGCCACAACCAAGAAATATGACAACAATGAATAAAAAACAATCACCACTTAATGATAAACTTCAAATCTAGAAATCTACTTCTCCGCCAGTCTGAGTGTTTGTTATGGTTGTTATGTGTCTTCTTCCCATAATTCCCTGTGATGATATTCTGACAGGGGATATCATACTTAATAACGGTAATATATGACACTAACAAGCTCTGATCAGAATCTGTCAATTAAATCATTCAAATACACTAAACTTTATCCCTCTGTGAAATAGGCTCACTGGTTGGCTTGACCAAAGATTTCCCATAATGCACTTGGCATCTTCTGCTTGTGACTTGTAATGGAAGTATATTTGATTATAATCTGTTATCAAAATGTCTTGGGATGAGAAGATTATTGATAAAGATTCACTTGAGGGTTGAATTAAATGTGTTTACACATTGTGGGGTACTATCCAGCCACTGATAGTTAGTGATCAAAATATGACATATGCAAATTAGGCATCTTGAATCAATATTAGCAGTCAATATCAGTTATATGAATTTTCAGTTTTCATTGCATCAAAATATGTTAAGGTTAAGAAAATCCATCACATGACTATATGCAAATCTTGTTGCATAGAAACAACCAATTTAAAAAACGAAAAACAAACATAACTTTTAGAAAGTGAAGGTTTAAATCAGAAAGAGTGTCCAAGTTGTTACCGGTATATCTTCTCTGTTAGATTGTTTTAAAGGGGATTGAAAACATCGAGTAGGTGACTATCTGGTTGGACCCCCTGTGGTAAGAGTTTGGGTGGAGTTTTCTCTTAGGCAGGGGGAGATACAACAAGCATAAGTCTGTCCACATGTGACAGGTAGATGACCTTTGTCCACATGGCTAATAGTCTCTATAATATCTACTTATCATTATGGTTTTTTAAACCACATGTTATTTGTCTGGAAAAATTATTTCCTGAAATTAAATCCAGCTGACAAAAATTCTTGACTTTATAAGACCAATGGTGGGAAAATGTCCAGTGTTATTGGAGAGTAAATATGTGTTGTTTTGAGAGCTACATCTGTTTCTAGTTGGCTTTCAAAGATAGCAGTATTGATGCTTGTAACCATGATAAGTCCTGAAGGGGAATGATGTTTATTTAACAGTCCTGTCCAAGCAGTCAGATTGACAGACAAATTCTTTAACTTAATTAAGTATTTACACATGATTTGGCAATGTGTAAAATAGCGTATGATTTATTAACTGAATGTTAGTGGGAGACTGACAGAAGTTTTGTTTGGAATAAGTCTGAAGATTGATGATCTAGATTCAGGGGATTTCATGGAATTATTTTAGTTTATTTTACACCTTTTTAAATAATAGTTACACCAGACAAATTTGATTGTATTATGATTGCTATCTGATTAATGATCGACAGTTTAGGAGTTTCGGAGCAGTCCAGCTTTAAAAAAAAAAGTAATTTTGCAGAAATTAGCTTTAATAATATACATGAATCAGCTGTAAAAACTTGTTGAAAAGTCTAAAATGAAATAATGTCTATTGTAAGTTTTAATTTTTCACCGAAAATTTATGGCACATCTGAATTTTACTGGAGTATCGTGAAATTAGTTAAATTGTAAACACACACACACACACACACACACACACACACACACACACACACACACACACATTCCAGTTAGGTTCCAACATGCCTAGGCTTTTCCTGCTACTGTTTACACATGTATTGTAGACATCTAAAAGATAAATAAAATAGTTATATTGTGTTAGTAACCTTTTGTTACTGATGGTGTCTCTACCACTAAGATTTGTCCTAAATCTGTCAGTTAAAAAACTCAAATAAATTCACAACAATCAGCCAAGATCAAGTGTGTTAATGTAATTTTAAATAGCTTACCTCAAACAATAATTACAATCCAGCATTTAAATTTGAAAAAAGCCCTAGAATATATTGTATAATATAAGTTTATTGTCCTTCAGATTTAATTTTAGCTGTTAGAACATGATTGGCTTCATATCTATGTGAAATAAACATCTTCTATTGAACTGAATTTTTTACCCATCAAAATTATAATTAAAAAACATTAAAATTATTTTAATTATTGAATAATATTACCGTATATACACAGGGAACACACATAAAATGTCGTTTGTAATTAAAATGATCGTGAGAATGCTGGTAGACACCCTACATTAAAAAAAATTATATAAAAATTTTATACCAGTACCAGAATTGTATTAAAATTGGATCTGAAACTGATTGATAAACTTTGGAATAAATTGTTAGTCATTTAAATGTTTGATTTCCTGGGGGTATTTTTGGTCCACCAGATTTATTATAAAGGATAATGATTAGAGACCGGGACATGATCAGTTATTTAGCCTAAAGCTAGACCTTAATTTGTGCTTCATTAAATACACCATGCCTCCTTTGTGGCTGGTGATGGCTTATAAAGGCGAAAATGATAATGCACTGATAGACAACAAACTGTTCCACGGACAAATTAATGCAGTGCTTGACTGCAGATCTTAACTGATTCTGTTTATGGGTTAAAGTGAAAATTAGGTGGAAAATGATATTGATGATCTGGTAGATTAAGGATTAAGTTAATCTGATCACTATAAACACTTGTTAAATGTCAATTACTAAAGTTTCAAACATTCTGATTAACAATTATGTGATATATCCCAATATAATGTTAAATTTGATGTTATTTATTTGGGATGCATGTACTTTCTTTTTATATCATTATGGTTTTGTACTTGTTGGAAATTTTTGCAGAATTTATCTTGAGAATATAATTTTACTAGATTTAAAACTCATGCCAAAAGTATTAGGTGTCTATAATGGAGCGTTTCTTAAACATATTATCTCTCTCTCTCTCTCTCTCTCTCTCTCCTAAAAATAAAAAAAATGTCAAAAAACTTTATTTATTTACTGTACTTTGACATGTTAAAAACATGAAAACAATTTTAAGTAACTGTTTGAAAGCTCCGTTGAACTTGACGAGTTATCTGATTTTAACAGACAGAAGAATTTCAATTAATTTTTGAAGACAAAATTTTCCTGACATTAAACAAAAAACTTTTTCACCTTATCCTTTATTTATATAGACTCTGTCTGTATATTATTATTTTAAGCTACTGAGTTTATAACACTTGATAATACCTGTCATTTTGAATTTTAAATTAAAAAATTTTAATGTTTATTTTGTATGGTTATTTACCTGAGTTTTACCCAGGTAGTGACAGAAATCTCCTGGACACACCTGAATAATTTGATTGTTTTTCTCGTTTACAGGAATGTGACCAGGTACATATAGATGATGTGTCCTCCGATGACAATGGACAAGATTTAAGGTACAACTACACTTTTAGTATTTTCCTGTACATTTTTAGACAGAGAGATGAATCAGATAAAATAATTACGGATCTATTCATTATGTTAGCAAGCACCCAAAATGCATTCCGTAGTGGCAGTTAACACATCAACCAGTTAATAAATGTCAAACTTTTATCAGCAGGGGAATGAAAAAATATAAAAAAATATGTTGGTGTATTAATCATTGTCAATTAATGTTTATTGGTCGTCTTCTGATTAATAGATTAAATTTATTAATAAAAGAACTGTGACACCTCTCCAATATTTAAATGGAAAATGCCAGTTTTTAGGATATGACAGTCAGAACAATGGCACAATGATATATATAGGTTCCCTACTGTCTTGTTCAAATCCATGGTGTTTATTTATAAAAGACATAAACATAAATTTATCTGTCTTGCATAATGTATTTTTACTGAGGGTAGGCAGAGGGTAGGCGGGATGTTTAAACACAGAAGGTGGACGGTCCTTAATATGTATTTTATCAATAACACACGAATGAATAAGGAAGAGAAAAAATACATATCATGTGCATATTTAATGAATAAATTACTAGTGTTTGAATATAGGAAAGACAATTTAAAAAAATCACAAAAGTAGGTTTTAAAAAAAAAAAAAGAAAGAAAGAAAAAAAAAACAACTGGTGTGAAAAATGAGAAAAAATATACAGGAATGAAATGATGTTTTAGCTTGTAATTATGATAATAAGAATTTTATTTTATTTTTTAATTGTGAAAAAAACCCAGAAAAGACATTTTCCCTTCAAGCTTGACATTACTTATTAACATATCACTTTTATTTTCTGTACGTTATTTTTAGAGAGAGGAAAAAACCCTAAAATATAATTTTGATTCTGTAAATGTCTGTATGTTTTTTTCTTGGTATTTTCATCATCATCATACATACTGTCACAGTTACCAGTAATTACAGTGTGTAAGTCAGGTTAAATATTGTCCTCAGATACACAAAGATCTGTGTCATACTGTAGACTACTATTATAGAGATGATGAAAAATCTTTATGTTTGTCTTTGATATAATAGTCAAAGAATTACCTATTACTTTATGTTACAAATATTATAGGTAATTTCTCCAGATTTTTCCCCCTCAGAACTATGACTTGACATTTTGTTTTTTATAAGAAAAATAAAAGATGCTTTAAAATAACATTGTAGCTCTGTTACTGTGTAACATTTTATTTTTTCATTACGCACATTACATATAAGAAAAACATTTAAGAAGAATTTGTTCACCATGCCAGCTATACAAAAATTCCCTGGCAAGTTTTAAAACATTTTTGTATGTAAGAAAAAAACTTCAAACACTCCTGCTCAGTGGTAGATAACCGACACTTGAGGGGTCACATGGATGGAGATAAGGGGACACATCGCTGCTATTAGACTTGTTTTTTATTTATAAAGCTCTGTATCTTGTACATGTAGTTTTTCCTGGGCAGATGCTGTTGATCACTAATTATATCGGGGAAGGTTTTTATGTCACCTTCAATAGAGATGTTAATTGCATCTCTCTACTAAGTATCTTGAAGTTGAACAAGCTTGCCCGCCTTCGTAAATTACTGTCAGACTTTAGTGCATTATAAGTAATTACTTACCTCTACGATATGTCCCTAATTTAGTACATTATTACTTTTATTTCTATCATAACACCACTAAGTTGTTTGTAAGTTTTCTGTGATGTATGGTCGTTTAAGTAGTTTTGTCTCTTTTCTTGTGAAATCAGCAAAATACCAGGAGACGAAAGTAATAAAAATGTGTTAACTTCTTAAACTGAATCTGCACACACACAGTGAGAGAGAGAGAGAGAGAGAGAGATGATCAATTTTATCATCAATGACTTTTGAATAAATTTCAAAACACCGATTTAAAATGGTTACCACACCACAAATTCTTTATAAACTGCATTTATTGAAATAACAAAGTGTTTTATTAATATTTATGTTTGTTACATTATGTCCAGCAGACACATTATGGACTAATGAGGTTTTGTTTTTTATTACAGTACATATAACTTTGCAGCAGATGGTTTCCATGCCGCTGCTACCAATCCTAATATCTTAGCTGGTATGAGGGGAGGTGTAGACTGGATGAGAAAATTAGCATTCAGATATAGAAGAATAAAGGAAATATATAATAGTTATAGAAACAATGTAGGAGGTATGTCACACAAACACACACATATGCACACACACATACACACACCAGCACACATAAACACACACAAACACATATGCATGTGCACACATGCATACACACACACACACACCAGCACTTATGCATGCACACTCACACAAACACACATAAACACACACACAACAACATAAAATTATAAAAATCAGCATGTTGATACAAGGGAGACAACCTGAAATATAAAGGGGAGTACCTGTACATCAATAATATTAACCTGTCAAATGAGAGAGAGTGAGAGAAAGAGAGAGAGAGAGAGAAGAAAGAGAGAGAGAGAAGGAAATTGTTTAGACTTTTTCAGAAATTCTTCATTTACGCTAATCAGATAGATATTTTATTTACAGTTAAAATCAAATTTAAATATTTTGTTTTATAAATATTCCAGGGTTAATAGGACCACAGAAGCGGGATCAGTGGTTACAGTTACGCCAGGAGATTGAAACCATGACAGATAACTGGCTAACGCTAGCTTTAAAATCATTAAGCATAATTAATTCCAGGTCTAATTGTGTCAACGTCCTAGTCACAACTACCCAGCTAGTTCCAGCATTAGCCAAGGTCCTACTGTATGGATTAGGGGGTGTATTTTCTATAGAAAATGTCTATAGTGCAACAAAAATAGGTAAATATTCCACAAAGCCATCATTGTCTACTTCTGAAATCTCCAATCCGCATATCAGGCTTCTACAGATTATGTTATAAGATACATTATCTACATCCATAGATTGGTGTTATTATTGACCAGTGCTAAGGTATAATAATCTAGTCACAAGAATTATATTTTATATAAAAGCTGTAAGAAATTAGAAACCTATTTACGTTTGAGATGATTTGATCTACAGGGTATTGAACTGTTTTCTTTAATTAATACAAGTCTGTCAGTTCTAAAACAATGTATGAACAATATGCCAAAACTAATGTTAAACATTTCAACTTAAAAATTAGAAACCAAATAAGCGCTACCAATACAAATGCCACCTGCTTATAAAGACCAGTATACTTGTATAATATAAGTCCTTCTTTATACATGTACATGATATTTGAACCTGTATATAAAAACCACATAATCATAAATTCTACATGTACTGGTATCCATGATTAGCCAATTTAGACAGGTTTCCATGGGTACCCTGTGTAGACAGGTTTCTGTGGCTAGCCTATACAGATGGATTTTATGGATAGCTTATGTCAACAGGGGTAACATGGTGCACACACACACACACCACACACACACACACACACACACACCAGTATATAACCTAGGATACACTACATATAATAGCTATACATTTTGTGTTGCAGGTAAAGATAGTTGTTTTGATAGAATAGTAGCTAGATTTGGTAGAAAGTGTACATATGTTGTTGTTGGTGATGGAAGAGATGAAGAACAGGCCTCAAAACAGGTAAGACACACACATCATACACAAGCATGTTAATGTGACTTCAGTCTGTTACAGAAAGCATGAAATTCCTGGCGATTATCAGGAGCCATGTTTGTAACCATTTCATAGTAATACACACACACACACACACACACACACACGCTTAAACACATGTCACGCCTTCAAAAATAAGGTTTTATAAACCTTGAAATATTTGTTCTTTTCAGTGGGATATAATGATGTAAAATCTCAAATCGTCTGTAAAATTGTATAATAAGGATGTATTCATTTATTGTTTTCAGATGAATTGGCCTTTCTGGAGAGTTACAAATCATTCCGATTTGGCGGCCTTGCACCATGCTTTGGAATTAAACTACCTCTAAGATATAGCAACTGCCATTACAAGGAATAGACATATTGATATAGGAGATGTTCAGAATTATTTGGTGGTATTGAAAATGATAAAGATGGTATCTGAGAATTGACTGGAATTGACGACCATTTCATACTTATAGGTAATTGGAAATTCTATTGTGTACACAGTGGAAAGTGGAACTTGTTCAAAACAAGCAAAACAATTTGAAGATTATTAACCAAAGTTAAACCAAAGTTAAACCAAAGAAAAATGAATTATGGGATTCTGAACCGTTTGGAAATGCAAGGGACTTTATATAGCATTGCATTATAGGTGATTTGTGCCATGGTCTTTTGCAAAAAACATTGCATTATGGGTAAATTTGTGTGCCATGATGACCTGTAAACTGCCATGTTTGGGATGTTTACAGATTAAACACAGCAGACTTGATATAAGATGGCTGTATTATGTACTGTGTTCTTACTGTCCCAGGTCAGTAGTTTACGGAGGAATTTTTACGGAGACATTTGTGAGAGGTTTGATTTTCCAGAGATTAACAATGAGGTGTGAAAACTCAAGGTTTATCACACAGAAATTCATATCCAATAACAAAGTGTATTATTTATGAAGGAAAACACAAACAGTTTATATTGAAATAAACAATTTTAACCTTGACTATCCTCAAAAGATAATCATGACATTTTAGCCATATTGTGACACATATTTCCCCATATTTTTGGGACTTTCAATGACCAATTGTTCCTAATATTATTATTATTTGTGTTTGTAACCCAAATGTTATCATTTGAAGTTTTTGTACAATTCTGTGTCTATGAAATAATTATTATATTTTACAAATTGTGACTAGTGATAATGGTTGGTTGTGGACCTGGTTCGAGAGTATATACAAGCTTCCTGTTCACTAAGAATTAACTGTAAAGAAGAAATGTCTGTTGTGAAAGCATGTCATTATGAGCACTGTTAAGTGCAGATGTGTTGTGTAGTTATTCAGGCATTTTGGGATTCAAATTTATTGGATAAAATCCAAAACAGATGACATATTTTATATATATACAACAATGTTATAAAGTCTTCTTACAGTTCATATTGAAAAAATCGTTATAGAATTACAATTTTGCCACCATTTTTAACTTCAATTTCTTTCATCAGGTGCTTCTACGAGATGAATTCATTTTGTTAAAGAAAATGTTTTGTCACATATATCAATGTTTCAGTGTGGGAAGGTGATGTAGCTTTAATACATTCTCACTCTTTGGCATTGAAATAAATTTGAATTTAACATCAAGACTTATAAAAGCAGAAAATACTGCTTTATTTCAAATTTGCTGCAGCAAAAATATTTATTATAAAGTGGAATACATCATTATTGAGATGGAATAAGGAAGAGAATGGTGTCAAAACGAATAAAAGTAGTAGGGAACTATGGGTAATGTGATATTGTATTGTTCCACACATTTTTGTTAAGGTTATAATGAGATATATGTTAGACAAACAAGAAATGCTTCTTATGACATATCATCATTTAATTTACCTTCAAACTGTTTATAAATGGTTTGGAGGTATGTATGTAAAAAATTAATTTATATCGTTTCCATGGTTACTAGCAGTATTCATCAGAACAATTAAAGCTAGCAGATGACAATCGGGGATTTTATTATTAAACATAATATTGTATGCAAGTTGGTGAAGCCCTTTTCATTTCTGTTTTTTATTAATCTGTTTTATTTGTAATCTTCTCCTAATAAATCCTAAGGTTATGTTGTATTATGGCTGTGGTGTTTTTATCATTTCTCGTCTTATGTGACTTTTATTATACTGGATATATATTTATATATTCTATCTCTCTATCTCATTGTTTATTGGTTACTGGTTGTGAATGGATTAGGTCTGTATTGATTAAATTTGTAAAAGAATGAAAAATAAATAAGGGAAATCCTACTGGCTAAATAAAAAGGAAAAAAAAAAACAAAATTGAATGTATTTTGGTTCTAAATCATAGTAAATATGGTGGGTATCATACAAGAGTTTTTGTCAACATTTATAAGAAAGGGATATTGACATTTAGATGACACATTTTGTTTCACATTCACCCAGATTAGACATATTTCATTTAGATGTAATTTCAATATATCTGATACAAAAGGCGAAAAGGAAGGATGGGATAGGGCTATAAGATTTGCTAGAAGTGGCTGGGTATTATAAATTTGCTAGAAGTGGGTGGGAAATTATAATATTTATAGAAAGTAAATAATATTTCTTCAATTTACTGTGTACATGGACTGCATACCACTACTAACCTATCTGACAAACAGACATATGGACAGACAGATAGACCAGTATTTTATAATAAACAAGTACAATCAAGGCTTCATCTTCAAATTGAAGCACACGTTTGTGCCTACTATATAATCATCAAATTTTTACTCTCTTATTTACTTTGTTTCCTGAATTTATTTTAAAAAAATCAGCAAATTGTTAGAATATCTTTTAATCTTTGTTTAAAAAATGATTTTTTAAATTTTGATTACATATTGTACTTTTAAGTTTTTTATCAACAATTTTAGAAGATGGTTTTTACAATGTTACATATTATTAGCAATGAAATGGCAATTTGTATGTTTTGTTTGCAGAACAAATAATTTTTAGAAAACTTTTTATTTAGAATAGATTTTTTCCCCACAAAAATGGCCTAAATATCTGTTGAATTATCAGTTTATACAAAACTAGCTGTATATTTTATCTCCTGGTAAGAAGACTGGAAATCGACCAATAATTTGCTTGTACAAGATGAATATTATAGACAGTACCTAAACTAAAACTAGAACAAACTTTAAATTTATGGTAGATCTGCATTATAGATCCAAAAATCCAACTAACAAAACAAATGAATATTATGATGGTGAAAACATTAGTGTACAAAAACTATATTAAATCTATAGAACACGCACATTCTATTATCTATCAATGATTTTTAGCTAAGCTTTTCAGCTTTACAATGCAGCATTTTCTGTAAGCTTTGCTGCCATGATTAATCTCAGGATTCAGAAATACTTAAATTAAAAAATATGTTGGTGACTGTTCATTGCTAAATTTGAGTTTTGGCTAATTTCAATGCACCATCACTCGCATGCTTTTATTTCTGCATATGGTGTAAAAAGAACTAAATTATATTGAACTGAAGTATTTAAACTCTAGCCACTCTTTGGTTCTTGAACAGTTGAATGCACTGAAGGAAAAATAACCAGTGTTTTACAAGACACATCAATTGGATACCAGTTGCTCAGCAATTTTAAAAAGCTGTACAGAAAATGCTGCATACTGTGTCACTATTTTCAACATATTAAAGTCTAAAGGGCACCTGTTTTTTTAATCAAGATAAAAATTACCTTATTTTGTTAGTTTGATGTTTTGTTACGTAGAATCTATCTTCTCTTTCTATTGTTTATTTGAGTGTCATATTGAGATTACTTATTACTGCATCAGCAAAAAACCAAAGATTTTAATTGTTGTGTAGCCAGCGTCTACACAGCGGCCATTTTTTTCATTATATGATTATTATAGTTATATATATATATATATATAAGTACGTACATTGGTTGTTTGTCATTTGATGATTGGTGCTCATTTTTACGAGTACACTCAATTTATAAATCAAAAAATAACTTTTATCGCTGTAACTTTTGTTAATTGTAAATCTTTTCAGGTTATAATGGTGTATAATGATTCATACATGAGATCATCATTCAAAATGGTTTATATCTCATCAGAATTGTGTCAGAATGTTGGAACACATGTACAACTGTTCTCTGTCAAAATGTTGGAACACATGTACAACTGTTCTTTGTCAGAATGTTGGAACACATGGACAACTATTCTCTATCAGATTGAACACTTGTGAAATTTACTTCCTTCTCCATGAGAATAGGAAGGGCTGCAGCTGTTCTGTTTTGAAGTAGAACACTTGTTCAACTATTCTTCACCAAAATAAAGCAAACATACATCTTTTCAGTGTAGTAGATTTCATGTTTAGTAGAAAGGAACAACTTCACAGATATTTAATAGGATGGAATAATTGTGCATCTGTTCTTTTTCTGAACATATAAGTTTACATTAGTCTATATAGTAACAGGAAACAAGTTGTCTACTGATCCTCAGCAGAATGTCAGTTTACATGTGTTCTGTGTCCAGATGGAACATGTAACATAAACACAGATCAGTGTACATTTGTCATGGATAAGGCTTTGGGCAAGAACATCTGTATATCTGTTCTTCATCAGGATAAGTTGGGATATACAGGTGTTCTGTACCAGATTGGAACATATTTATCTGTTCTTTATCAGAAAGATACTGTTCTATAGTTGCTCAGTGTCTTTACGGAACATTAAGTACATCTGTTAAACATGAATACATGATGAGTTTAAGCAATAAAGAATGATGTATGGAAGTATATTATTGTCTTCTTTATTTATTTTGAACTTCCTCCTACTGTGTAGATCACCAATGGTTTAGATTATTTTGTTCTGTATGTTCCTGTATTAAGTGTTCTTTATAGTACAAACAAGAAACATATTCTTTTTCAAACTGGACAGGGAGTTTCTTAAGTTGGAACTTATACACTAGACCACATGTTTAAGTTGAGTGGAGTAATGGTGTGTTGATTCCTGTCAAGATTCTTTCACTATATCATGACAGTCAGTTCTAGGATGATAGAGAAAATGAGCCAGTGCATGCGAAAACCTACAACTTGGCAATTACGTCACAATTGAGAAAAATCGCGACGAAGTTACGTCACAAACACGGAAGTCAATTGCAAGTATTGTGCGTCAATTTACAAGTTTGACGTTTTAATGTTTAGAACGAGTTAAAGTTAAAACTGATTTTAACGGAGTGATTTTAAGTGTTGGGGTGGTAAGATATGGTAACTGAAAGGAAGACAGATGAGGTTGAGTTTTTTAATTCATCCATATGTTTTTACAGCATTTATACGGGCTTAAAGTAGATGTGGACGAGCACTCATTTTCGGTCATGTATCTTCGGAGTATGGAGATGGTTGTATTAAAAATATTTCGAAACTGATATTGGTCACGTTTTATAAATATTTATATCAATATTAATAATATAATACAAAATTATAATAAATACAAACATCTTCCCAATTTTTTCTAAATAAGAGAGAGAGAGAGAGATGACCCGGGAAGATTATGTGTGTATCACCCGGGTTTTACTTGAGTTATTGAATAACATACAACGTGTTTAATAATATGTGTCTTACGATTTTATATGTCTTTTTAATGACGATATAACAATTACATTAAATATTACCCTATCGGTAACAAGATCCAGCAACAGTACCGTGGGTACGTCTGTGAATGTAAACAAATGAAGAGTTACTGGCCTTAGCGGTGACATAACAAATTTTATACATTGTATAACATTACGCTGCATAAGTGGTCGTCGTGGTGTAGTGGATACAACCTCGGATTTACACTTTTTATCTAACACAGGCTCCGAGAGTTCGAATCCCACTGACGTTTTTTTTTTTTTTTTTTTTTTTTTTTTTTTTTTTTTTTTTTTTTTCACCATAGCGGGAAGGTTGCATGATAGGGTCCATTAGTATGAAGTATAAGACAACCAAAGAATACAAACAAAACGAGGAGAGAGACAGAATTAGCACCATAATTTCACCTTAAACGTACAGTAATTTGTCGAGTAGTATTTAAGATACGGTATGCCATCAGAGAAATTGTTTAAAGCATGTGAAGAATAATTTAAATGATCCAAGAACACATGGGAATAAGGTTCAAAAACCTCATAATGACTTCAATATTAATGGCTTGGTTGGTTGAATGTTGCTTAACGTCGGTATCAGCAATTTTTCAGCTATTTGCGACGAGAGCTATTTTATTAATCTCTATGGATTAATCTATGAACAACTTCATGTTTGCATGTGAGTTGCGAGTGTGTTGTATGGTCTGCCTTGTACTAGCGCGCACACAGGGCGGCTTTTAAGGTACTAGCGCGCCGAGTACGTCGCAGACAAGCGTACCATTCCCCCAGTCCATAAACTGATACCAGGTTAACCAGTAAAGGCCAACAGCAAAGAAAACTTACTTTCCCACATGTGGTCTAAGCGGGATTCGAACTCAGAGCGGTGAGAGACCCTGGATTTGTAGACTAACGTCTTATCCATTAGGCCACCGCGGCCTCTTAATCAATATTAATGGCGTTGAAATAATTGTGAATTACATAATTATTTATGCAGATGAGAACGAGGTGCCATTTCTTTCCCCATTTAGAGGTCGAAATGATATTCCACCCTAATGAAAGTAGAAGGTCAATTCATGAGATATATCAGAAAACGTGTTTTGCTAAAGCATACAGGGCCATTTGCCTATGTTATTCATATAGTTGTTGTTTAAATTTTATATATTTAATTATAAACTATTTGTTTTAAATACCACATGTATGTACTTTGTATCGGCGGAAAAAAAACTTGGTCACTTGCGCATGCTATGCTAAGAAATGCATTAGGGCATTTTGAACATTCCTTGACCAAAAACCCAAAACGCCCACATCTGTTTTGTTTTTAATTTTGGATATGACGGGAAAAACAGTAGGAGTACAGCTTTTCTAAAAATGAATTTCCGTTTCTTTTTTCCCTCATTCTTGTAAAAAAAGAAAATGTAATCTTAAGACCTGTCTTACAAAGACACAAGAAGAACTATCCAAAATCTAAATACCAAGTGTACCAGTTGCGCCTTTGTACCAAAACAAAATGTTTCTTTTGACTTCGCACAGAATGTATGTATACAACGGATGCTTAGTTGGTAGAGTGTGCGCTTTTTATGTGAGAGGTCATGGGTTCGATTTCAGACAGGGTTTGACAAAAACTTAAACAAGTTCGCCAAGCATTCGGCATTTAGAAATGAAAGTCACGGAGTTCTTCGGAAGAGACCTTAAATACCGATGTCCCGTGTCATCGCAGGCATCGTTAAAAATCCTCCCTGTACATTGCACTTGGTAATTCAATTCAAGCTTTTTTCAAGCTAAACCACTTGAGATGGTACAAGGGGTATATTCGTCATATAACATACACACTACAAAGGTAAAATAATATTGTACTACTTTACTTATAGCTGGAGACGTCCTCAATATAAGTGTAATATTCTTGACTAGGACGTAGATCGCCTTTCAATCAATCAATTAATTAATCGATCAATAAACCATATTTTTATAGACAGATGGGTGCACTTTATTTTCTGACACCCTGTAAAATCCAGGTTTTTTATGTACGATTATGTTTTCAATTGCATCTGAATCACTTAATGGACGAGAACCAGGCACTGGATGAAAATGGCAAACAGTACTGAACTCGTCTGTATTTTTAATAAATGTATTAATTCTGATGTCTTACATTAATAAGGGCGAATTCCAAATATACAGCAGTTTGTGTTTGCTATTACAGAAATTTAGAATATTTTACAAAACAGAACAAAAATATATATACAATGACTTATTTCGAATGGTGCATTTTGGCAGGACTCAACACTGCAGTCACTTTTTTAATAAATGCAGATTGCAGGACATGCACCGTAATGCTTCATAGACAGGAGTTCTATAGGATTTGCGCAATTAAAGCGCCAATGCTGTCGGATCAATGTTGGCACTTTAGGATACTAGTACTGTTACAAAATCGGCATATAACAATAAAAAGCATTGTATACAATGTTTATTGGCCCAGAAACTGGGAATTGAAAGATTGGAAACCATTTTAATCAGCTCATTTCTGATCAGTCCTGTATCATTTTGGATCATTTTATCAGCACATTTATAAGATATAAAATTTAACTGAGATAAAATAGGTCAAAGTATCAAATCGATAGGATGTTTATTGGAATGCACAAGCACCAGAGCATTCAAGAAGTTTATTTATTTATTTATTTTTAAATCTAGAATTATAATGCACTCGATTCATTTAAATGACCACTTATAAATTAAGTCAAGAATTATAAAATACAATGGGTTTAAAAAATTGTAAAAAAATGTTTTTAATAATTGAAACTACTTTTCTTGTAAAATGACCAATCATAACTAAACTTTATGGTGGGTGTCGGCATGATATTGAGTTTGTAGGGAGATTTAGAAATGTAATAACATTTATCAGTAATAAATATTCTGAATTATTTTACACAAACATCCAATACATTTGAGATTTTCAAGTACAGAACCCGGTAAAATTTTTGTGAAGATCAGGGACCGTAATATCGATGATTCTGAGACTACCTTTACACTTGTAAAGAGGTCTGTAGGTCATGTACCTTTATGGACCGACCAGATCAAGTCGCACCAAGTCTATACGACAGAGACCGACAATTAAACTCAGTTACACCATATCAGGTTAATGTATCAAGATATCACATGTCCAGCACCGTCGGAAGAGTGACAATCATTTTGTTAAACGATGTTCGAGTATTGAAAATTGAATGCAAAATTGAAAGCACTCATGAACACTTGACCAATAAATTGTGACGTCATCCAAGTTTTTATGACGTCATTTTTACATTTTAGGATTTGTGTTTTACTTTAAAAATTTGTTTACATGTATAAAATATTATGGAGTTTCATAATATGTAAAAATGTAGGTTTTCGCATGCACCGGCTCAAATGGAGTTTCTGTACAAAACCACCAAAATCAATCACAGTTTTCAACCTTCAGTGCTGGAAAAAAAAAAAAGAAATTATATCAGTAATTTTCAAATATGCTAAAATTTGAGATGTTCATCTGGTTGGTCACCACCAATCTTAAATACAGGCATGGACATACCATCGTAAACAGTTAAATGCTTCTACCTTTGTGTGCTTAGTAGAAAAATCAGCTAAAAGGAGGAATATTGCCAAAGTTTTCTGAACACACAAGAAGCTAGTAGTACAATAACACTTGTACTTACTGATGGACCAGTGAAATGAAAATATGGAACTCCCATCTTAGTACGAATATGTAAATATTTTTGGGTCAGCATATTAATGAAAACTTACTCGGCAATATTATAACCAAGTGTTTCCAAACCTTATATCTGAGATTATAATGAAAATGTCAGTCATTGTAGTACTACCAGAACCAAAAGCTTCTCGAACCTTAATCAAAAACAAACATACTTATCCTTGTCTGAATAACAATCCAGAAGCAAAGTGAAAACTTTGGAACTTACAGGTTAGGTTAGACACGTGAACTTCCACCAGAGAAGTGAGGCTGGGTGCTCCGGAAGGGTAAGCACCTCCTGTTTAGCTAGCTACGCCTGCCACGTGTGTAATCAAAATTGTGTGAAAGGAACATGGAACTATGGGGCGTCAAATATATCCAGGGCAATCCTGGACACAGAGACATCAAACTTATCAACAATACTGTGATGATGGCCAATGCCCATAAAACTTTCTGAGGGCTTTGATAAGTCTAGGCTTGCAATATCCCTGAGTCAACAATATTTGCAAGCATACTCAGCAATAATTATAGTAAAAATATAGTAACATTTATAATCACAATATAGAATTCAAAGTAAAAGATTATTTAGGAGCTAGATTACCGCAATTCTAATCCAATGGCCCAATTGTAGTGAACCAGTATTGTTTAAATCGATGACACCAACACAAAGTGTTTACTAGTTCATTATGCTATAAGAAACATTGAAGGTGTATCAAAAGTATACTAATCCATGTCCGAATCACAATCTAGATTGAAAGTAAAAACTGACAAATTATGTTAGACACGTGAACTTTCACCAGGAAAGTGAGACCGGGCGCTCCGGAAGGGTAAGCTGTTTAGCTAGCTACACCCGCTACGTGTGTAATCAAAATTGTGCGAAAAGAACTATGGGACGTCAAATATCCAGGGCAATCCTGGGCACAGAGACATCAAACTCATCAGCAATACTGTGATGACGGCCATAAAACGTAGGCCTAGGCTTGCAATATCCCTTGGTCAACAATTTATTTGCATGCAGCAGACGAGATCATAATTTCCTGGAGTAGCATAATACAGTTGTTAGTCTCTCTCCCTCAGCACCTACCAGCCTGTCATTAGTTTTGTGATCAGTACATGTTTTAATCCTTTCGACAAACAGCATTTATTCAGCAGTTATTTTTTCATATATTCAATGTTTCTGATTCTGTGTTAAGCAATGCCTACACCGATTTTAAATTTTGGAACTAACGTCGCATCCACCCATAACATATATACACATTATGCACATTTGAATTAGTGGCCATTTTGGTATCTACTGTTTTTTCTCAATTGAAGAATATTTTAAAGGAATATGAAATTTATTGAATCAAAAACAAACGCTAATTCATTGTCCAAATCACAATCTATAAGCAAAGTAAAGTCTTTGAAAGGGACAAGTTAGGTTAAACACGTGAACTTCCACCAGAGAAGCGAGACCGGAAGTTCCAGAACGGAACAGAAGACCACGTGTGGAATCAAATTTGAGCGAAAGGAACAGGGAACTATGGGACATAAACATATTCAGGGCATCCTTTGACACAGAAACACCAAACTAAACAGGAAGTGTTTAGCCTTCTGTAGCACCCGGCCTCACTTCCCTGGTGGAAGTTCAGGTGTCTAACCCGACTTGTCAGTTTCAAAGTTTTTACTTTGCTTCTGGACTGTGATTCAGCCATGGGTTAGTATGTTTGTATTTGATTATCAACAATACTGTGATGATGGCCACTGATAAGCCTAGCCTGGGTCAACAATTTATTTGTAAGCAGCTTGCTTCGTTTTACCAGATCGTATTAACTGGGAAACAAATAGACCATAAGAAGGAAAAACAGGTACATTGCTGCAAAGAAAAGGAAAGTTGACAATAGAAAAAAATAATTAAGCACGTTTATCGTACAGTTGTATTGCTACTGTTGTAGCCTTTTGTGGGCGTCAAAACTGAGGTATAAGTCTAAATATGAAGCAGACCTTGGACATATTTAAAAACGTTTCAGTTTCGAGTTATTCATTCTTAAATTAATACACAATGCACCCCAGATTAAAACACTCTGTCCAATAAAAAGATAATAAATACAAACATATTACCTGGTCCTTATTCAGGGAAAAGTGCTGTGGAATGGCAGCCTCTGATTTAACAACTGTTACGTGGTATTAACCAAGAGTTAACCACATGTTTGATAATTATTCCATTTGTTTTACCGTATATGCACGCGTCATGTCACGTGATAATTGTTTAATTTTAATGAAATTAATTATTGAAAAATTAGCACATGACATTTTTATATACATTATTTTATTTAAAAAAACCAACTGATAATTTTAACCACACCGTTAGACTCAAGTGTGTTCGTCCAAAACAGTGCCCCTCTCTGTTCCTTTTCTTCATGTTTTGTGTCTTTCAGTGATGGCTTCTAAACCATGGTCAAAAAACTGTAATCGATATTGGATTTTAATTAATACAGGTATGTATGGTAGATATTTTTGCTCACTTGAGAAAAATCTACCCATGTAAAAATTACAAAAACTTTATAAAGTCGTGGTGATAACACGTGGCCTTCACACCATTAGATTGCCGTACATGCGTTCAAGCACGCTGTGTTGTTCAAATGATCAAAACTTAATGAGGCATTGATATTTAAGTGTGAATTATAAATGGGGTGGATTGGGCATGTATGTTTTAAGCCATAATGTACTGTACATCAGAAAAGTCTTTTAGTGATAAGTTTTAAGACTTCAAACATTTAAGATTATAAAATATGATATTATAAGGCAAGTTTCAAACTACAGACACTTTAACATCCAAAAGTAACAAATCAATCCATGCAAGAATTTCTAATGGTTCTAAACTATAACACTTCTGACCCAAAGTCACCCCTCCCTAAATAAGTATCAGAACCCCCAGGAGCTGACCAGATGTACGGTGCAGCTGCACTTCCATGTGACAAGATGTACCACTAAAAGATATAAATCCTTATGATCCGCGGACAAAAAATACCCACGTAATTCACAACATCAAAGGCAGAGCTAACAGCTTCGTTATCAAACTTGTCAAAATATTTGAATGTTTTAGCGTTTTTATCTTAACAACATACGTCCAGTTCTGTCTAAGTTAACTGGGAGTTGTGTTTATATTTAACCATCAAAGAAAAACCCGTGTGTTATAGAAGGATGTTGCTTTTTACGTGATTACTCAAACCGTCTTCATTCTGACACGTATAATTTGAGGGCGAAAAAGCTATAAAAATTTAGAACTATAAAAATGTCTTTTATTATGAAAATACTTAATAAACTCATGATTTATGTTTATATTTTAAATATAGTTTATATAATATACACCAGAAGTTTAAATTTTAACCATTTTAAAATTGGGTTACTTATCAAAAGACAGCCAGAATGCTGACACAGATTTGCACTACTATAAACTCGAGTATTCTTACTAAAAGTTCAATTAATGTTCAAATTCAGAATGCATTTTTCTTGAAATAAAATATTTTGCAGTCACCTATTGCATTTTTTTCTACAAATTCATTTTAGTTGACAGTCAAAAAAAATTAATCGTTGATTAGAACTGACCCATGACCAGAAGAACACAGTAAATCACTTCCTGATGGATAAGTCTCTTTAATTCTTGTCAAACTTAAATTAGGTGAATGAAATCAAACACAAACATGCAAATATATGTCTAAATCATATTGAATCACAAAGGCAAAGTTGAAAATTTAAAAATTTGCAAAGGCAAACTTCCACCAGGGAAGTGAGGCCGGATGCCTCAGAAGGGTAAGCGCCTCCTTGTCTGGCTGGTTACACCCGCCATGTGTGTAATCAAATTTGACAATGAAAGGAAGATGTGACTATGGGAAGTCAAATATCATACTTTTCAACAATATTGTGATATTGCCATGACGGACATAAAACTGTTTGAGGACCTTATAAGTCTAGGCTTACAATATTATTTCTACACAACTTGCTTCGTTGTATAAAGTTCCCGTAACTGGTACAAACTCTACTTTAGAGTATTAAGTGTGAATCAAATGAATCAGAAGGAGAAAAAGTAGGTATACTGCTGCATATAATAAGAAAGTTGACAATAAAAAATTGAAATCATTTTGTTTGTCATATGAACATGTGGATTCAAATGGAGCCGTTCATTGGTATCTGCTTGAAGTGTAAGTCCAAATATAAAGCACGATTTGAAGATTCGGTCGTATCTCTTATTTCAAGCTCACTAGGATGAATGACATTCACATACTCTCCACATTAGATATAACATTATCTAGATATCTGTATGTGAAGTAGAATTTTTTAAGTCTTCTTTCCAGACTAACAAGGTTCTGTGCAAAATTCTGTTTTGTGCAAACAAAGAAGCAAACAATGGTGTAGTTTATGACCATTGCTATTCCGGTTGTTTGTTGGAATGTTGGAAAATTACATTGCAAAACAAATGCTGCCTATCAAAAACTCTAACATTTTGTTAACAATCAGTACAAACTGTGCCCCATTACTTGCTGATTTGTTTCATTATTCTTATGAAAAAAGAATTTATGCAGAACCTTGTTAGATCTCGACAAATCATTTAACTCTACATACAGATCTGTCTCTTAATAATCCTAAATTTGGAGACTATGTGAATATCAGCTATCCTAGTGAGCTTGCAATAAAAGATACGACTGATTCCTCAAATTCTGCTTCATATTTAAACTTTATGACACACACGAAAGGCTATATTTGAAACTTTATGACAGAAGAGATGACTTCAATTTTCTATTGTCAACTCTCCTTTTCTATATAGCAATATACCTGCTTATTGTGTATTTGTTTCCCAATTAATACGCTATGGTAGAGCTTTATCCCACTATGGGAACTTTATACAACGCAGCAAGCTGCTTACAAATAAATTGCTGACCCAGGGAGGGTTACCAGAGCCCTCAATAAGTTTTATGGCCGTCATCACAATATTGTTTAGTTGTCCAGGATTTCCCTGGGTATATTTTACGTTCCGTGTTCCTTATACTCAATTTTAATTACACACGTGGCGGGTGAAGCTAGCTAAACAGAAGATGCCTACCCTTCCGAACACCCGGCCTCATTTCCCTGGTGAAAGATAGTGTGTTTAACCTGACTTGTCAGTTTCAGTTTTTACTTTGTTTATGGGTTGTGATTCGGACATGGATTAGCGTTTGTTTTTAATTTGTTGATTCATTTTCAACATATCTTTATTTGTAGTCTGTGTGGTGACAAAATAACAAGAATCCCTGTTCAATATTAGATAATTATATCTTGGCTTATGATGTAAAACATTCCAGCTGAATAACAAATGACATTTTTCAGCTGAATAATTCTTGGCACAGGGTCTTTGAAGGCTAACTGGTCAAAATCGTCACTTGGACAGGCCAAAGTGTGAAAGAGATTGTAAATTTCATTTGACGGATTATTGGATATTACAAGGTAAAAAATTGCTATGATTTATATCATTTATTGGTTTATCGGGAATATATGTTATAAGCATAGATATACCATAAAGTTAACACAGACCAAAAGAAATATTAATAATTGGAATTATTCTGCTTAAGGGAAGTCTGTTCTCTTAATTCCATTTTCGCTATTTTGGAAAATCATATTTCTTTAAAATTTATATCAAATAAAAATAGAACGACACCAAAGTCTTACCTGTACTAATTAAACAAAATTAATGAAATTAAATTGATAACTGTGCTTTCAGTTTTGTGAATGTCACAGGGCATAATGGCAAACAGTGGTATACAAAGTAAGTACTAACCATGTTACTTGTCATAAAAATCATTTAAATACTAAAATTGATCACTGTTCCAGTAAGATATTAGAAACATTTCACAAGACTGAACTGTTTCATGGGAAATTCATGGTTTCATGTTTTTGGATAAACAAACACAGGTTCTGTTAACACATTAAATCCAAGCACAGTAATAGTAAAGTAAAGTAAAGACAAAACAAATCCAGTTTTCAGTTATTGAAACAATTTTTTAATGACAACACTATAACATACTAGACATGTATAGTAACACTAATGTAATAATTGCATGAAAGATTTAAAAAACATGAAAGACATTATCTAAATGGTAAAATGACCATCTCATTTCTAATGGTCAAGCAACCATTTTACACATCACTGTGGTCAACTGACCAACAACTCACAACTCTCTCCACTTAATGACCAACAACTCTCCACTATCTTATCAGTCGAATAACTGAAATGCAACAAATATTGTATCAAATGCTTTCCAAAAAGTCAACAAACAAGTATTAACAAAGTTGTATATGATAAATGATAGTGTATATACAAGTACAATGTATAGTCCAACAACTGTGTCCTGACTGATTGGCCTTTGTAAATATTTATTACAGACACTAACTTAAATATACATAAGGATTTAAAATAACAGACTGTCAGTGGAGCCGAGTTTTAGTGGTTGTAGTGTACATAGCACTTTAATATCAAACCCTGTGCTGGTAGACAGAAGATATCATAGGAACATAAACTGCATGAATATGTAAAATTCCATTTTTAATTGTAGGTCAAAGGTCAAGGTCACATTTGCTGGACTATAAAAAAGTTTGGAATGTAAAGTTGGACCTTTTACCAATTGGGATCAATTAATTGTCACTACATTTGGAATATTTACCATAAAGTGCATGTTATGACAGAATTATTGTATGGACTAAATAAATGGAATATTTGGCTTTACAATTGTGAGCTTGTGAAATGTGATTAGCATTGTGACTGTACAATTTGATGTGAACATGTTTAAACTGTGACTTTATAACATGATGTATACATATGAAATGTGATTATTTTGACTGCAAACAGGTGGGAGGGTGGTTGATAAGTGTTTTATATTGTGATATTTTAGTTTATAGAGTATTCAGTCCATTTTGTTAATGATTTTGACTAGTTTGGCATGTATAATTTTCATATGAATCATTTATGTAATAGTGAACTGTACAATGAAATATGGTAAGGTGTCGGTGTGTGTGCATATTTTTCTGGTTTTTTTCATATATATTTTAAATCTTTAAATGTGTATTTCTATATAACCTATGCTCTGGTTATGAAGTTTTCTTGCTGAAAAAAACATGAAACAAATTAACATGGTTAATGACGATAGTTTCTTCAATGGTAGATATGGCAAAAAGGAATAAGCAACTATTGCATTTCTTCTACTAGATAAGTGTGATGCATCAGAAGAAACCAGAGAAAGTCAGCAGTGTGTGCTTACTTATCCTGGTGACCCCAGTATGAGGTGACCAAATAGTACACCAGAGCAAGTCAGCAGTGTGTGCTTACTTATCCTGGTGACCCCAGTATGAGGTGACCAAATAGTACACCAGAGCAAGTCAGCAGTGTGTGCTTACTTATCCTGGTGACCCTAGTATGAGGTGACCAAATAGTACACCAGAGCAAGTCAGCAGTGTGTGCTTACTTATCCTGGTGACCCTAGTATGAGGTGACCAAATAGTACAAGTCTACCGCTATATATTTGCTGTATATCCAATTAGTGAAAGGTATTTTTGAGAAAGCCAAAGCAGCTGATTAGCCTGTAAACTGAGTCTTGAAGTGAAATATCAGCCACATAAGGACAGACTGTGGTTTTTCCTGTTTGTAGATTCAGTTACTC
Source organism: Anadara kagoshimensis (assembly GCA_021292105.1). NCBI lineage: Eukaryota > Metazoa > Mollusca > Bivalvia > Arcoida > Arcidae > Anadara > Anadara kagoshimensis. Next base: position 2,955,049 of record CM037860.1, on the reverse strand, counting down.
TATAATTACAGATATATACATTAAAGTAATCACAGTCAGAAAAAATACAGTTCAAAACTTCCTGTTAATGGTCATTGTTCAGTTCAAATTCTAGCCCTTACTTCATCACAAGTACGGAAAGCGGTCAAGCTTGTTTTTTCTTTAATGAAACATTGTTGTCCTTTTCTTCTGATGAAATTTCAACTTATTAAAGAGTGTTCTTGCTTTTTATTATGGAAAGATCTATGTCTGACTTTTAAGTATGAAACATTTCTGGAATAAAGGTGTGGTGTATGAATAGTAAAGCTGATAATAAGTGAACAGGTATTTATTATTTAATTAGTGATGTGATGAAGTCATTTTAGCATTTAATGCAAAAATGTTCCAAACTCAGAAAACCTGTAATGTGTGTATACTTTTTTGTCATTCTTATTTAGTAATTTTTATTTTGCAGTTAAATATGGCATTTAAGGTATGTTTTGTCATAAATTTTATTTACATGGTAATTTTTTTTAATTTTATAAACTACAAAATGCAGTGTCTTTAAATTTGTAAAAAACAAAATTTGCAAACTCTTGGCAAACAAACCCCCTAGAGCAGTTACCAAATTTTAAAAATGGAAAACCCAAAAACTGTTGACAATAATAACAAAGAAGACTCATCAATATGGTCTGTACAACTGGTCATGGACCATCATGAAAGAGCAAATTTTGGGTAAAAGACTATAGAAATTGTTAAAATGACATCACATATCATATTGAATTTTAACATAATGTAATGTCTGTTTTAAAGGAATCATTTATAAACGAGCACAAAATGATAATGTTTTGTAATCAAAGAATTTGGACAAAAAATACATTGTCATTTTACTTACTAGTAGATGTAATATCAATAAAGTGTATATTAAATAATTAACAATTAATTACTAATCAATATTGTAATTAAGATGTAATATTGCACCCACAAAATGTGAATGAAAATACCATACACATGTGACATAAAATATTGCCATTATCCAGTAGTCATACTGTGTCCGAACAATAAATAAATAACGGTGTATATATTTACATAGTGAGTTAAACGTTTACAATGTTACTATTTACATGGCGATGGATTTGAATGACCAATTAAATATTAAAAACCTTCGTTACATTCTGAAAAGATTAGTGGATATATTTGATTGTAACATATGCATAGGCAATGAGCTTTGAATTCGTTTGTTCCAGGAAAAATACAAATAATTACAACAGCCAATGACCGAACAACAAAACACTAGTATTTCCTTTATTAATTTTACATTACAGTAATTTTAAAACAGTTGAACAATAAGTGTGCCTAAGGATTAGATGTAGGTGAAATTGAGAGCAATGTGATATAGCCAGGGAGAGAAAGAGAAAAAGAGAGAGAGTATTTAAAAGAAATGCCTACTAGCCAGTGTTCACACATGTATGATCCAATATTATTTAATTACATGGTGGATCCATTATTTCCATTTGATATAGAATGATATGATTTGTTTTATCCCCATAAATATCATATTATTTGGGAAATTCCAATAGGGGCTTTTCCACAATAAGTGTAGTGTTGAGAAATTCCAGCAGAAGCATTTTCCTTAACAACTAGAAACAATAATTTGGAACAACCTTTAGCTGGTAACATGACATAAGACAAATGTAACTGCCATTACAAAAACAGTTTTATAAACTTACTGAAGTAACAATTACTGTACAAAGAAGTCAACAAATTCTATTTACATTCAAAATGTCATAATTAATATATACATAGACAATCAAAATTTAACAATTATTACAAATAACAAATATCTGCATATAACAAGAATGCTTCTTTTTCTTATCCCATTTCTCCCCACCATGATGGTAAAGTAGTGAAATGATCTGAAAACTTTTCTTGATAAATATAAATGATTTCACTAAAACTAGAGCCATGAAGTAGACGCCCAAAAAGCAACACCTACGGTATGTCCTGCACATCTACTACTTACTTCTTGGTGACAAGACAATAAGTTGATGGTGCATGTGGGCCTTTTGTTGTTTATCAATGTGTACTATAGAGATGTAGCAAAGCTTTGTGAAAAAAATAGTCAAAACTGTAACAGTAGAAGCAATGTTGGCGAGATAAGCCATAAGACATTTTGATAGGTCATCACTTACAAGGGCAACCTATACCCGGCCCTGCTAGATGGTGTTAAAAAGGGGCATATTAGCTTCCTACAGGTACATAGGGCCTTGTATGTTTAGTAAAACACTAAAGGAAATAAATTTTACCCTCAAATTAAAATTTACAAATTATATTGATTTCTATGGTGAAAAACAACTGAAGCAATTTGTTACATTTTGTGACCAAGTCTATTAAGTACAGAACATGCTACGTGTTAAACAAAAAGTGAACTTTATTACATGTAATGAATAAAACTGGCTTTTACAAGAATGGTGATATGGAATTAAACATGGGATATATACATACCAATATTTGTGCAAACTTATGTCTACAACGACTAGTTATGGAAATGGTCTCCCTAAACCATTTTCCAAAATGTGTGTACTTTTACAGAAGATCACTCGTTGAAGATAACACCACCACACATGGGGGTGCTGTGGAACAGAGTAATGGGATTCGCTGCTGTACCACGTGGTACCCTCTAACGTTTGTGCAGATCTCTTATTTCCAATGGATATGGACTCGCTAACGATGACGTTTTCCTGTAAAAATGACATTATTCCAGGAATTTGTGACGTTAACGTTTTCCAAAACGTTCCACACTAAGGTTAAGAGGTATTGATCACATGGTACATTGGCGAACCCCATTGGTATTTCACAGAGATTGGAATGTCACAGTATCAGTAAAAACTTCAAAATGTTGCCATGGAAACCAAAATACACATAATAATTGTACTGTTTCCATACATTTTGTATTACATGTATTATTTGTTTTGCATATAGATATCCTGATTGTATTTTGTTTTCTAACACAATTACATATTAATTACAAATAATGATAAAACCTAATAAATAGATGTATATTTACACTGAAATGAGAGTCGATATGATGTGTGATGTGTAGTGGATATGTCAACTTATACTACCAAAGTCTCTGTTCCGTGACCACTGCTACATAAGTACAAAGGTATATATTTTGCACTATCGGTACTGTAAATCTGCAGATATTCGAGGAAAATATTTATCGTAGTTTTACTTGTTAATTACGACAATCACCTGAGCCTGAGATCAGTTATGAAGTAAGGAGGAAGAGATGGAACTGGATTGGTCATGTACTGAGGAAAGGACAGACAGACAACTGTTGCCCTTGGGTGGACTCCTGAGGGTAGAAGGAAAAGAGTCCACCCTAAAACAAACTTGGCGGCGGATGGTAGAAGCAGAAGGGAACAGTGCAGGCTGGAATACCTGGAATGCTACACATCATGTAGCCTTAGACCGACCGACATGGAGGAATGACGTCCAAGCCTTGTGTATACCTTCTGGCACTGAGAGAATTAAGGTTAAGGTAAGGATCACCTGAGCCTTTATTAGGATATCATTTGTGAAGAAATGGTTGTGGATTATCACAAACATTAACCAAACTTGAAAATTTACAGTATGTGCACTTTTTTGTCACTGAGACAATTTTTCATTTAAGTTCAAAAGCTGATGAAAATTGTAACTATAATGCTGTGCAAAAAACAGAAAATTTGGCATTTTTTTTAAATTTGGATTTTAGTTTTGGCTGACCTGAGGTTCAATCAGTAGCCAAGGAAGTTTTAATTTTGTAAGTAGAGTGCCGAGCAAGTATTGGGAAGGTCTCAGTTTGTGATTGGTTTTATTTTTACGTCATGTTTATCATGTGTGATTTTAAACAAAACGGAACATGTAAACATGAAATTTCCCCAATTTACAGTTTAATTATATTGGGAATGTGTATAAGTTTTTCTCCTTTTATGTGAGAACACTTTGGCTTTAATCTACAAAAGTTCTTTTGACCTGGTCTACACAGTATTATAATATAGTTGGTGAAAAACTTGAAGATGATGTAACAGTTAATGGATTATTATTGCACTTTTTATACATGTGAACTGTTAGTGGTTTGCATGCTATGGATGGTCTAACAGTGACAAAACGATCTTTTAACTCATTATATCTGACCGCTGTATACAGTTTCCATCTTAGACACCAGGTGGCTCTGTCTAAGCTCCGAACATCTTCTTTACAGTATATCCTGGCATTGCATAGAAGAACAAAACCAGTAACGCAGATATGAGGAACACAATTAAAATCTTCAGGATCATCCATTTGTAATTACGCCATAAGATGTATCGTATTGACTTCAGAGGACTCAAAAACCAGATAAATGACGAATCAGGCCGACTGAAAGGGAAATAAACCAGACAATTATTATTAAACATTATGTACGTATGAAAATATAAACTATAATTGTCGTATAGAGTTACCTACCCTGAAAGTTTTTTTGTGATTACTTTAATCATGTTACATGGATTAACAACAAAGTCGGGTTAATAATGTCGATAAATGACGGAAGATTTGTCTATATAGCTCGATATAAACAAGAAATAGTCTAGTCAGCGTAGCCGGAGAGTAATTACCACATCTTTAGTCGAGGCTAGTTTCCTACTGTCTTAAGGTCTTTGTTTGGTTTATACTCAATATATATATAGTTTCTAAATCATTTGGCAACAAGATTTTCCTTTAATTAACATTCCACAACTTTGATATTTGATTAAGGGAAAACAATAATTTAATGTAGCCTTTTGAGTAATTCTAAGATCAATTGATATTTACATGTGAAACTCAAATTTGAAATTTTATGTATCATAAATAATGACCAAAAATCTGACAAGTTGAAAAGATAAAAAACAATGTCATTGTATTTCAGTGTGTTGGTAGTTACTATATAACTGACAACACTGGTGGAATAGTACTATATAAAGGGTTACATTGTTGGCAGTAAAGTTTTCAAAAATTGCCAAAAACAACAAGAGGCCCATGGGCCTTAACGCTCACCTGTGACCTTTGAACCCATGAGCTTCATTCAAATATCAAAATGATAATTCGGCCAATATTCTAATATACATCCCTATACAAAAAGTTTATAGTTTTTGAGATAAATAATCATCTCAGTACTTGTTTGTATCTGTGATCTTGACATTTGAACTCATGCTCTTCATTCATCTATCAAAATGACCACTGTGCCCGTACTAACAATATTCTAATATACATGCCTATACAAAAAGTTAATAGTTTTTAAGATAATTAACCATTTAGGTATTCATTCGCATCTGTGACCTTGACCTTTAAACCCATGAGCTTCATTCATATATCAAAATGATCATTAGGATAATACCTAAATAGTCTAATATACATGCCTATACAAAAAGTTCATAGTTTTTGAGATAAATAATCATTTCAGATCTTGTTCACATCTGTGACCTTGACCTTTGAACCCATAACCTTCATTCATATATCAAAATGGTTGTTAGGCTAATACCTACAATATTCTAATATACATGCATATCCAAAAAGTTAACAGTTTTCAAGATAAATAACCATTCAGGTATTCATTCACATCTGTGACCTTGACCTTTGAACCTATGACCTTCATTCATATATCAAAATGATCGTTAGGATAATACCTAAAATATTCTAATATACATGCATATCCAAAAAGTTAACAGTTTTCAAGATAAATAACCATTCAGGTATTCATTCACATCTGTGACCTTGACCTTTGAACCTATGACCTTCATTCATATATCAAAATGATCGTTAGGATAATACCTAAAATATTCTAATATACATGCATATCCAAAAAGTTAACAGTTTTCAAGATAAATAACCATTCAGGTATTCATTCACATCTGTGACCTTGACCTTTGAACCTATGACCTTCATTCATATATCAAAATGATCGTTAGGATAATACCTAAAATATTCTAATATACATGCCTATACAAAAAGTTAATAGTTTTCAAGATATATTGACAAATACATAATTTTTAGCAATTTCCCCACTCAGCACCTTACCATTTCCCCATTTTGAGCCCCATGGCTACCATTTGTGCAAATCTGAAACTAGATGACCTAAGGATGTTATATATGAAATAAATAAGGTATATGTCTTGTAGATTCAGAGGAGAAGATTTTTAAAGTTTTTCACTATTTCCCCCCTTATGGGGCCCCAAGGGGACATAACTCCTTCATTTGTGCAAATCTGAGAGGGCTTCACCCAGGCATGATGGTTACCAAGTTTCATTAAATTTGGCCCAGTGGTTTTGGAGGAGAAGATTAAAATGTAAAAAGTTTACGGACGACGGACGACGCACGACGCACGACGGACGAAGATGGATAGCAATAGCTCATCTGAGCTTTCAGCTCAGGTGAGCTAAAAATTGTAAAAATATCTGTCAGTCAAATATTTAATGCTAACTATTTTGTATTTAATGTGCTCACTTGAACCTTACTTAGTTGGCTATTTTCAGTGATCATTTCAAGCTTTTTACTCGTTTTATAAAAACACCGTCTGTTGTATGCTGATTAGTGATATTCCATTAATCAAACAATTACTAAGTATAAGTATGGGATACCAGAGACTAGAGATCGGCTGATTGTGGATGATCCATGTCATAGAAAAGAATTCATTCAAATGAACATTGTCATCATTGCTCAAACAGCAGATTATAATATTTTATAATTTTATAAATGACATTAAATGCTGCATCAAACTTTATATAAGTTTTATTTTTGTATTGACAGAAATGATTACAGTATAAACAATATTTATTATAATTTGAAACATTTTAATATTAGCCAAGAATAAAGACTACAGGTATGTTATATACATATTTTACAGACAATTTTAAAATAAATCAAATTAAAATCCACCAAAATAAAAACTATAGGTATATTTTTTCATTTCCCTCCCAAAAATACCACCAAATTTTATATCTGCCACCAAAACAACCTACCGATACTACTTTGTACATGGTACCATGAATAAGTTCACAATACCAGTATATGAACATGGTCTTGGAATACTCTATAATTTATCATTAGAGTCAGAATAAGAATAATCGTAATATTTCTTAATGTTTACTACAAAATTTCTGATTTAATGAACTAATGTTAATGTTTTTTCACACATGTGTAAATCTTACTTTGGTTTTTCCAGTGGATCTGGTTCATTCCGTCCTAGACCAGCTGGGTGTTTCTCTGCATCTTCTGAGGACAATAAATGTAACTCTGCTTCTACTTTACCCTAAATATAATAACGTAAAAAATCATATAAATACCAAGAATCATTACATAGCCTGTGCTGAAAAAATGAGTTGGTTTTACTTATTGAGGGGTGTAAATTGATTTTTGATGACTGGAGATAGATGATGAACTTGTACTTGAAATAAAAGGTTCTCTGTATTTGAGAATGTTTGTATTAGCATCATTATTAATGAAATATTTTTCTTGATTATTCTATCTTATTCATTCTTGTGACTTTTAATAGGAAGTACAATTTTTTTCAGTTATAAACCACAATTGTCAATGAGCGAAAAAACTTGTAATAAAAAATTCCCATACAGTAGAATTTCTCATTTGAAACCATTCAACTCCTACCAATTTAAATAAAAGGACATGATCATCCTTTTGAGAATTAGAAACACTGGTATTCTAGATTATTTTTAAAACTTTTTAAAAAATGATTAAGTTTCATACAACAAAAATATTATGGAATATAATGGAAGGTAGTAAAATTAAGAATCATCATTTAAATCAAAAAAAAAAAAAAATAATAATAATTATATCCAGCTTTTTATTATTTTATCGTACAATAAATTTAATATCAGAAATTAATCTTTTATATTTTTTTTATGAAATTTGACAACTGTAATGTTCATTTCATTAAAATGAAAACAATAAAATTCTTGACAAAAACATTAAATTCAGAAAAAATAAAAATAATAGTTTGTATAATTTTGAATCGTCAGGTCAGTGACATGTGAGACTAGATTCATTATACGAATGAATTCTGATTACAGAAATATGAGTGGCTTGAATTACACATTATGGCATCGTTTATAGGAAATTGCCGACAATGTTAGAACGAAATTGCAAAACACCCAATAGTAAAATGTCACCAATGTTACAGCTTAACAGTTTTCTTTGTCTTATTAAAGGCAATAAATACATGTATTAAAAAGTAAAAATTCAATAAAAAATATTAAGAGACAAGATATTAATTTTTTTGACCAGCTTTTGTATCTAATATCATGCAAGTCAGTAAGTTGTTGAAAGTAAATTTTTGTTTCAAATAAAGCGGATGTTATTTTATTTCAATAGATATAAAATTCTTTGCCATTATTGATCTTGGTGTTTAAATTTGGAGTTATTAATACCTATATTAAAAGTATGAATTAAATTTATTGTTAGTAATATTTCAATTTGAAACATTTCTACCAAATATATTTTTCAAAAAAAATGTATTTGTGATAAAGTATTATTTGATATAGAGTTAAACAAAGACTCTAAGTTAGTAATAAACAAGATTAACCAAGGTATGTGAAAGGTCACTATTTGGTGTGTGTGTTTGTGTCTGAGAGAGAGAGAGAGAGAGAGAGAGAGTGAGAGAGAAAGACTTACAGTAAGCTCATATTCATCATCCGATTCATTTTTAACTGCAAATGGCCACCATCCTTTGACTCTTTTTTGTTTGAACAGTGACATCTGTGGGACTGTCCCATCAACTTTTAGCATATCAAGGGTACATAACTTCGATGACTTGGCTCCCCTTGGGAACCTGTTCAGATCTAATGTTAGGGCACCTGAAATATTTGAAAATTAATTAAATTTAATTAAAACCCTGATCCTGGTAGACTGTTTTAATTTTTTAGTTGATATTCACTCTTTGCAGGGTGCCTTTTCACAAAATGATGTAATAAAAAAAAATTAAAAAAATAAATAAATAAATAAATAAAAATAATTGATTCTATTAAGAATAATGCTAAAAAAACCTGAATAAAACAAAACAAATTTGTTAACCAAATTACAGTAGAACATAACAATGCTGAATACTGGTAGTATGCTAGATATCCTGCAAGGATTTTGCTTAACTGATATCAGAAATTTCTCCATCATTCAACCTTACAAAATACTTAAATTCAAACTTGAACTGTAACTTTATATGAATACACCAAGCAGCATAGAAAACAATATTTAGTTACTGTTTGAAAATTAGAAGGATGACAGTGTCTATAGAGCAGTTGGTAAGGTGTGGAATCATTCCATTTTGTATGGATTCCAGATTCAAGATAAAGTGTCTCCATATGAATTCGTGGTTGCAGGTAAAACTCATCTTCTGTGCTCTTTTTGCATTATTCGAGGTCTTGAATGTTGCAACCACAAAGTTTTCTCCTTAAAATTACAACTTTAAAGTTTTTGCCAGCAAAACAAGATCTTAAGTTGATGTGATAGGGGAAATCTTTTTTTGCAAATAAAGTGCAGGCAATAAAGGATTTATTTGACATTATTCAAAGATTAAACTCAGTAAGTTATCATAAATCATGTGAAAAACTGAGAAATGCAAGGTAAAAATTAATGAGCTAGATATTTATAAAAGTGGATTATCAGAAAGAAAATATTGACTTTACAGATAATTAGTACACAAGTTTGTTAAAAATAATAAAGATGTTATTATTTGTTTGCGGAAATATATGATAAGTGAAAAGTTTTTATCTTTATTAACACGAGTTGTTATAAACAGCATGGCGGAGTGAGATAGGTACAACTAAAATATACTGCTTATATCTAAAACTCAACTAATTTAAGAGCATCCATTTCCTCTTGTAAACACAATTATTTATTATGATAAATCTTTATCAATTTTACTTGTTTGTGAGCTGTCTTCAAAAGAAAACAAATTTCCATGTTTTCTCCCTAATTTCTCTATCTTGATGATTTAAGTGAGTAGGAGGAACTGTTCTCACTTGAATCATTCAAGTTCCCTGCTCCTGTACTGTTTCTTCTAAATAATATAAAAACTTGTGGTTGCTAGTGGTCACTCTACTTTTTCAGCCAATCTTTATCATTAACTAAACCTCCCTTGTCATATAAACTGTCTGAATTTTGTCGGAAAAGAGTTCTGAACTTTTCCTGAATTTTGGACAATTTTTACATTTTAAAAAGGAATTAAGACTTTTTTTAAACAAAATTCAGAATTACAAACAAATTGTTCCAAAAAATTCATACACTAATGTTTGGTGTAAAAAAAAATTCCGAATGAATTTAGATGTTTTCAGGACTATTCAGAATTTTTGTTTCACAAGGGTTGTGTTGAATTATGGGTAAAAAAAATTGGTGTATCTCGGACAATGTGTAAAATGTTGTATGTAGTAGCAGGCATTAATTTGACAATGTAATATTAAAACATTACCTAGGAAGTCATCAGCTGAGAAGTGATCAGCATCCCAAACTTGAAGATTTAGTCTTGCTGGAATCTTTGTCTCTGACTCGTCCCAGGAAAACAAACTTTCTTTTCGAGATATGACAATTTTTTCCTCTGCGACCAGATAATCAAATGGATAGACAAACCTCCAGTTGAAGTTACCCTCCCCAGTTAAAGACCTGAAAACAGATAAAATAAAACAGGTTTGTGTTCAAATATTAATAAACTTGGTTCTGAACAAATATTGGTAGATGGATCGAAACAACACTACTTGTTACGTAATCCAGAAAGCCTACTTTACAATATAAGTAAGAGCCACAGAGTTCAATGTGCCAGATGTGGTGCTATTCAGTGGTTTACATCAAGCATGTGGCTCTGTTTAAACCAGACATTTCTTCATTTAAACCTAATTTTAACTGTAAACAGAAACTGTCCAGATTTTATTAGACAGGTTTTCCATTTACTCAGGTTACTTTAACAAAAAATATTAATCATATGTCCAAGTAAAGCAGTTCAGTTTCAACAAGTTTTCAATTCATTATTTACAGGTTTCACTGTATTCAGTTTAGACAGGTTGTCAGTTTACTCAGGGTTCAGTTTTCACAGGTCCTACTGTAGTTCAGTTTACTTAGGGTTCAGTTTTCACATGTTCTACTGTAGTTCAGTTTACTTAGGGTTCAGTTTTCACATGTTTTACTATAGTTCAGTTTAGACAGGTTGTCAGTTTACTTAGGGTTCAGTTTTCACATGTTCTACTGTAGTTCAGTTTAGACAGGTTGTCAGTTTACTCAGGGTTCAGTTTTCACATGTTCTACTGTAGTTCAGTTTAGACAGGTTGTCAGTTTACTTAGGGTTCAGTTTTCACATGTTCTACTGTAGTTCAGTTTAGACAGGTTTTTGCTTTACTCAGGGTTCAGTTTTCACATGTTCTACTGTAGTTTAGTTTAGACAGGTTGTCAGTTTACTTAGGGTTCAGTTTTCACATGTTCTACTGTAGTTCAGTTTAGACAGGTTGTCAGTTTACTTAGGGTTCAGTTTTCACATGTTCTACTGTAGTTCAGTTTAGACAGGTTGTCAGTTTACTTAGGGTTCAGTTTTCACATGTTCTACTGTAGTTCAGTTTAGACAGGTTGTCAGTTTACTCAGGGTTCAGTTTTCACAGGTTCTACTATAGTTCAGTTTAGACAGGTTGTCAGTTTACTCAGGGTTCAGTTTTCACATGTTCTACTGTAGTTCAGTTTAGACAGGTTGTCAGTTTACTCAGGGTTCAGTTTTCACATGTTCTACTGTAGTTCAGTTTAGACAGGTTGTCAGTTTACTTAGGGTTCAGTTTTCACATGTTCTACTGTAGTTCAGTTTAGACAGGTTTTTGCTTTACTCAGGGTTCAGTTTTCACATGTTCTACTGTAGTTTAGTTTAGACAGGTTGTCAGTTTACTCAGGGTTCAGTTTTCACATGTTCTACTGTAGTTCAGTTTAGACAGGTTGTCAGTTTACTTAGGGTTCAGTTTTCACATGTTCTACTGTAGTTCAGTTTAGACAGGTTGTCAGTTTACTCAGGGTTCAGTTTTCACATGTTCTACTGTAGTTCAGTTTAGACAGGTTGTCAGTTTACTTAGGGTTCAGTTTTCACATGTTCTACTGTAGTTTAGTTTAGACAGGTTGTCAGTTTACTCAGGGTTCAGTTTTCACATGTTCTACTGTAGTTCAGTTTAGACAGGTTGTCAGTTTACTCAGGGTTCAGTTTTCACAGGTTCTACTATAGTTCAGTTTAGACAGGTTTTTGCTTTACTCAGGGTTCAGTTTTCACATGTTCTACTGTAGTTCAGTTTAGACAGGTTGTCAGTTTACTCAGGGTTCAGTTTTCACATGTTCTACTGTAGTTCAGTTTAGACAGGTTGTCAGTTTACTTAGGGTTCAGTTTTCACATGTTCTACTATAGTTCAGTTTAGACAGGTTTTTGCTTTACTCAGGGTTCAGTTTTCACATGTTCTACTGTAGTTCAGTTTAGACAGGTTGTCAGTTTACTCAGGGTTCAGTTTTCACATGTTCTACTGTAGTTCAGTTTAGACAGGTTGTCAGTTTACTTAGGGTTCAGTTTTCACATGTTCTACTGTAGTTCAGTTTAGACAGGTTTTTGCTTTACTCAGGGTTCAGTTTTCACATGTTCTACTGTAGTTTAGTTTAGACAGGTTGTCAGTTTACTTAGGGTTCAGTTTTCACATGTTCTACTGTAGTTCAGTTTAGACAGGTTGTCAGTTTACTTAGGGTTCAGTTTTCACATGTTCTACTGTAGTTCAGTTTAGACAGGTTGTCAGTTTACTTAGGGTTCAGTTTTCACATGTTCTACTGTAGTTCAGTTTAGACAGGTTGTCAGTTTACTCAGGGTTCAGTTTTCACAGGTTCTACTATAGTTCAGTTTAGACAGGTTTTTGCTTTACTCAGGGTTCAGTTTTCACATGTTCTACTGTAGTTCAGTTTAGACAGGTTGTCAGTTTACTCAGGGTTCAGTTTTCACATGTTCTACTGTAGTTCAGTTTAGACAGGTTGTCAGTTTACTTAGGGTTCAGTTTTCACATGTTCTACTGTAGTTCAGTTTAGACAGGTTGTCAGTTTACTTAGGGTTCAGTTTTCACATGTTCTACTGTAGTTCAGTTTAGACAGGTTGTCAGTTTACTTAGGGTTCAGTTTTCACATGTTCTACTGTAGTTCAGTTTAGACAGGTTGTCAGTTTACTTAGGGTTCAGTTTTCACAGGTTCTACTATAGTTCAGTTTAGACAGTTTGTCAGTTTACTTAGGGTTCAGATTTCACAGTCTCCACTTTAGTTTATTTTAGACAGGATTTTGGTTTAACCAGGGTTAGAATTTTACTGGTACCAATATACTTGAGGGAGATTTTGTTTTTAAAATTGGTACCAATATACTTGAGGGAGACTTTGTTTTGAAAATTGTATGTCTTTTTCCTTAACTTTTATAAAGTTTTTCACTTGTCACTGGTGGCAATATAAGCTTGGTTTTAAAGTAGTGTTTTTCCTTGAAGTACAATGTATATATGTATTGTGATACATGTGTATGACATAACATTGTTATACAGTCACTGGTAATACTGTACACAGAATGATACACGACATTCTATTCCTAGAATTCTACCTGATTTATGTCATCATATATTTTTATAATATTTTCACCAGAAATGAAATCTAAATTGCAATTTTATTGATTTTTTTAAAAAAAAGGTATAAAAATTTATAACACTCAGTAACAAATTCAAATATAGGTATGCTATAAAAAAGAGTAAATTTGAGATAAAAGATAAAATAACTTAACCCTGAAAATAGGCCACAGTGACTTTTTCTATTCATCAATTGTGTCTTCATTAATGTACTGTAAACCAACATTTATTCGTGTGCGATTAACTTTCGTGTGTTTCACAAGGACAAAATAATCGCGAAAGTTAACTGTCGCGAATTTGTTTATGAAAATGGTTTTCTTTCACCAAATATTCAGCTAAAGACCATATCGCGAACGTTGATAGTCGTGAAATGATTTTGGTAAGAGAATTGCGAAAGTTAATATCAGCGAAGAAAAGTTGGTTTACAGAATGTTATAAAACCTTGCTTGTTTGCAAAATCAATGACTGCATGACTGCTTTGTCTTGGGTTTTTCATGTGAAAAAAAATCAATTTTAGAAAATTTTCAAAAATCAAGATTTTTATAATAAAAATGTTCATAGTATGTAAGATACAGCAAGCTTTATTGTAACAACTTGTCTGATATGAAGAAAACTCATGTCTGACATAAAAGAACTCAATATACTATTTTTTATTTAATTTAGTATACCGGTAAAAAATTCGAGGAATCATGTAGTCTACTTTTATTGCGGGAAAAATTCAAGGGAAAATCGGTTATATGCTCACTTTATGAAATAAAGATTTGTGTATTAAAATCAAGTTTCAGCGATTAATATATTTAGTAAAGACATCTTTTATTATTTCAAGCTATTCTGAGCAGTAGACAATATGAAACAATTAAAAAAAATACCAGTCAATATTCGTTCAAATTTGCAGTAACCCGAAATTTAATATAAAACAAAAAATGGAAATAATATTAATGAAATTTCATATAAAATGTAATGTAATACTAATAAAAGTATACATTGTTTCAAATATTAAATTTACAAAAAGGTATCTAGCATATCAGATGAACCAAATTCGTTATTTTAAAAATCTTAAATCAAATATTAGCTGAAAAGAAAGTGAAAAGCTACTATCTCATGTTTGATTTATTACTGATAAGTTGATATCATTTTGTGTGAGTATATTTCAACTTAAAACCAAGGTGTACTCATGTGTATAATTAAGTTTTATGCTTTAATGAATCCAATCTATTACCTGTTATGTAAAATATTTAATTTTCAACTTTATTCTGAATGGATGCATTACACACAACAACTATTACTCAGCAGATTTTTTCCTCAAGGAAAAAATTATCAAGGTGAAAACAGTTACCCAGAAAAACAAAACAAGGATAATAATGTTGTAATTAAAATGAATAAGAAGCATAAGCTACCAATAACCTAAAAAAGACTTTGCTCAAGTCAATTAGGAGCCTCATATGTCAGTGGTGCTGAAGAGACCAAATGAGAAGAAATAAGGTCCTTACTAGGGCTATAAATTTGATTGGTGCTTATGTTCCTGATCCCAAAAAGGAGAGCCTTGTACTCACAAGAAGCCACAGAAACAAGAGTGACAATGGGTCTCATTGGCCTATTTTAACTATCTATATAGACTTTTTTGTTTGAAAGGTCCTGTTTTGAAGCATCATTTTGGAAAGTAAAAGCAAGAATACCAAAGCAAGCCATTTGCTTACTTTTATGTCATAGTTATCCTTTTGTAACTTCAGTTCTTTTGGCTTTACTGAATACTTTTATTTAAAGCAAAGTTATTGAGAATGGGTTTTGAGGCACACAAACAAAAATGCTAAATACAATATTAGCCAATGATTTTAGGACATAAAACCAATAGCAGATTGACCAAATCAAAGTCCATGGTCATTGGGCATTAAACCCACAGCAGAAGGGCCAAAAAGAAAATAAGCCAATGATTATGGGGCATGACAGACAGCAACAATATGCCCTTGATGAGGAGGCATAAAACTGAAGCATCATTTAATATTATGATTATTATTTTAATTAAATTATTCAACTGTCAATATGTCATAATTACAGGTAGAATATATGTACGTCTTTGTACAACAACACATCTGCTAAATAAGTTACAGAAACACATGTTTTATACCTCAAATATGAGAATTCTATCTGTTTTAAGGTGAACCACGTTTAACCTATATCATGTTAATAGAAAATTTACAAAATAAGTCTTTATATAATATTATACCAGTCTCTTACACAGAGTTTACTATATTTAACCTCTCCCAACCCTCGGGTTCAACAAACTTCATTTTGATTGGTCAATCATTTCTACCAAAAGGATCATCTTCATAAACTTGGTATTTAGTTTCCTTTTAAGTTTGGTAGTTAATATCTCTAAAAGTTATAATTGCGGTGTTTATTCCAATTTTTATACCAAAAAGAACACAAATGTTTCAAATATTCAATGACTGACGGTTTTTGCTATATACATTGTTGTTGTGTTTATTGTTGGTAGGGGGTATCATATAAAACCATCAAAATATGATGTAATATGCGTGCCAATGCGACGTTGATTAGATTATATAAATGATAATGAGTTTGTAATAATGTATTTGTATGGTCCTTATTGTACTTATGTTAGATTATCATGGAATAAATTAGGATTACAAATGTTACATATCAAATACTTATATCATATATCATATATTTATGATATTATGAGTAGCAGAAAATCATATATTTTCTATTTATGAATTCATATCCATTAAATTTTGTCATTGTAATAAGAGGCTCACCAAGGGGTAGATGAATTCAGTTTTTTATTTGTTTTGTAATTTCATTTCTTTTGAATCCCAAGAAATTATTGTTCATTTTATTTTGTTTGAATCATTGATTGATTGGGGTTTAATATTTCAATAAAAGATTATATTTTAGTTATATCAAGACATCTCCAGCTATTTTCGATAATTTGAACCATTGCTACAACAGACAACAGAAACTTGGCCTGATCGCAAACTATACCATATGGCAAATATAAAATTTGAATTCTTAGAGAATTTAAACACAGCTTTTTCTCTTGCTGCCCAAATTTCTAGATTAAATTTTCTAATTAAATTTATTTTTGACCTTATCATAGAAATTTATTACATTCAACCACAGTTAAAATGTTCCAGATTCTCACTTAAAATTCCCATTATTTTATGTAATGTTCCCAAATTCCATTTTTGAGTTATTTCTGTAAAAGTATTAATTTCGTATGCATTTATTTTCGAAGTATTGGAAATTTAGACATATCCGCGTAGTTAAATTTTCAAGTTTTTTGAAATATGCATTAAAACACGATGAGCATAATATAATTTTCATTCAGTATTAATTTTCGCATAAAACAAACGACAACAAAATAAGGGAAAATTAGTACACAGTGAAAATATGTTTACAGTATATGGATGCAGTAGCCAATATATCAAAAACTCAAATCATTCAGAAAATAAATACATAAGTGTATGTTACATATCCAGCATTTTGTAATTACCAACATATATATATATATATGTAACAGCTACATGTAGCTCTTATAATTTTCTCCCTGGTTTGAGATACAAGTATGTTAAAATCAACAGTAATGTCAACTATATAACTTATAAAAAATCTGTATATAGCCACAGCTTGTTAAGTCATACAATTTTGACATTTGCAATGAAGCATTAAACCAAATAAACTGTGCAGTAAAAATTGTGCTAATTGCCTTGTCAAAATTTCAAACAACTTTACCATTTCCTTTTCAAATGGCTTTAATCAGTCTTTTCTGTTAATTTCAGAAAAAATTGAATATCTTTTATACCTACATTATATACATCCCCAGTAATTAATATTTTTATTTGTGTATTGCCACGGGCAAAGTCTGGTTGATAATAAGGATCATTTTCAGCAGCCATAGGCCATGTTATATACTGATATATATATTTATTTCAGTACAGGAAATGTTCACATATTACATTTTTGCAATATGTAAAAACAATAATTATTAAACCTCAATCCATACTCACAAAAAACTGCTTTATCAAAAATACCTGTGACTGAATTTCAATCTCAAGAACCAACATTTGAGTCTTGGTTCAAACCCACAACTTCCCACTTCTAAAGCTGATAGATCTATCAAAGTGGTGCCGATTGAGTATCAACAATCATAACAGTTAGAACCACCTGCTAATGTTAGTTAAGTGTAATATCAACTTAAACTTCCATAACAAAAATTAAATTAAAATAGTTACCGTATTACACTATCTACAAAATTTTTAATAAAATTTTAATATTTCTTATTTTATTTTCTATGTTTTACCAGATACAATATTTTGTTCCTTAGAACATGTAAACCATTACTTGTTACCTGTATCTGTTTTTATGGTTTTAATAACTCACCTGGAGCTGGCTGACCTGATGGCTAAGCTTAACCAGGACTAAGACCTAGCTATGACTTTATTATCCGTTATATTACAGAACTCATGATGCTTATTGTTCTTTTATTTTCTTTATTCCAAACGTTGAAATAATTCCATTTTATTGCCATATTTATACTAATTTCTCTGAGAATATGTCTGATAACACTGATTTAATGTCAGCCGTCAAATCATTTATTGTTCTTTAATAACATTATCTCTCCTTTTTAATGTTTTTAATTCCAGAACTTTATTAAGACTAATTTATAGTTCTTTCAAATTTTGTTGCCATGGTTAATTTAAATTCAAATGTCTATATTAATGCTAATTTTAAGACATTTTTATGAACCAGGTATTAAATTCCTGGCTGTTTTATTCACAGACAATTATGAGAAATGTTATAATTCTGAAATAATGGAATAATATTAGAATCATCAAATTAAAAATCCTTCTTAACATTTCAGACAAGGTAACATTAAGGAGGTTGGTATGGTATTAAATTCAGAAGTAAAATGAAAATACTGAAGCCAATTCAAATTCAATTCTCAAACAAAAAAATTGAATTCACATCAATTTTAATACTGATACCCATATCATTGACTTTAAGATTTCTGGTGTGATACAAAACCTGCAATTGAGCTCTCTGCAAACATGTTGATAATGGCAATGAGACAATACAATGTTACTGAACCCCTTGAACACTACAATGAACAGTGAAGTCACTTACAGTAGTCACGGGTAATATCATTAGATATAGAGCATGTTTGATTTTGTCTAATACGTTACATGGCTGTGACCTTCAAAATTAAAGGGACAGCCCTGAAAAATAAACATCCACATGGCTTGACTAAAATGCACATATTATTATTTTATACTGGTACCAGTAGTTAAAGTTATATTTTAAAATAATAATTGGCAACTAGAAAGCAGTAGAGAATGGAAAAAATAAAAAGAGAAAGAGAAAAACTCTGATAAGGATTCTTCTATGTCTGTCACTTCTGTAGCTTGAAATCTAATTGACCTGGATTCTCTCACTGCAGTTGGACATTCTTGTTTGGGTAATGCTCACAAAAACACCTGGTTATTCTAGCTTAGAGTGGTAGTAAAAATAAGTTTTAACATGCCAATACAGCCTTCTGTAAACAACCTTATTCCCCAATTACATTTCAAATTTTGTCAAAACAATAAACAAAAATAGCAAAAAAAGAAAAAAAACCATCAACATCCATTGGCAAAGTCTGGCAAAGTCTACAGTGTGTGATTGTATTTGTTATATGGAAGTCAGGACCTGCAGATACATGGATTCCTGAATTGTTTACTGATTGGTATAAACCAACAACTACTAAGTACAAAGTTATCTATCATTTCTCCGACAGATTCTTAATATTTGGGATTCCTTTAGGTTTTTTTTCTTTTATTTTTAACCTGATGTCACATTGCAAGATTGAGAGGCATGAAAGTAGACAAGAATAACATAAGACAGAAAATGACTGGGGCAAAATTAACGAAAGAAACACAAATAACATAAGAAAGAAATAACAAAACCACACAAAGAAATAATAGTATCAGACACAAAGAATAGAATCAATCAAGACACAAAGAGAAGACAAAACAAAAATATTATCAGGAAAAAAATAAAACCATCAGACACAAAACAAGACACAACAAGAATAAAACAAGACACAGAGAATAGAATAAGACAAGACACAAAGGCAATAATAAGACAAGATACAAAGACATGAATAAGACAAGACCCAGAGAATAGAATAAGACAAGATACAAAGACAATAATAAGACAAGATACAAAGGCACAAATAAGACAAGACCCAAAGAATAGAATAAGACAAGACACAAAGACAATAAGACAAGATACAAAGACATGAATAAGACAAGACACTAAGACATGAATAAGACAAGATACAAAGACATGAATAAGACAAGACAAAAAGAACAGAATAAGACAAGACACAAAGACATGAATAAGACAAGATACAAAGACATGAATAAGATAAGACAAGATACAAAGACATGAATAAGACAAGACACAAAGAACAGAATAAGACAAGACACAAAGGCATAAATAAGACAAGATACAAAGACATGAATAAGACAAGACACAAAGGCATAAATAAGACAAGATACAAAGACATGAATAAGACAACACACAAAGAATTGAATAAGACAAGACATAGAGAATAGAATAAGACAATATCCAAAGACATGAATAAGACAAGACACAGATAATTTAACAAGACAAGACAAAGACAATAAGACAAGACACAAAGACATGAATAAGACAAGAATAAGACAAGATACAAAGACATGAATAAGACAAGATACAAAGACATGAATAAAACAAGATACAAAGAATAGAATAAGACAAGACACAGACATGAATAAGACAAGACACAAAGACAAGAATAAAACTACAAAGACAAGAATAAAACAAGATACAAAGACATGAATAAGACAACACACAGAGACAAGAATTGGAAAAGAAACAAAGACAGGACAAAAATGTTATCAGGAAAAGTAAAAATAACACCAGACAAACAAAATAACACCAGACAAACAAAATAACACCAAATAACACCAGACAAACAAAATAACACCAGACATGCATAACCAAAAATATCACCAGACAAACAAAATACATGTAACACCAGACAGATAACAATAACATCTCATTTTTCCTTTCAACTATCGGTTTGTTGAAATTTGAAATGCAATACATTTACTCAGGTAGGCCAGTTTGAGACTTGTATCTGCTTTTACCAACAGCATCCTAGATCCTAAAAGACTACCATATTTAATGCCTTCTAACTGTAATAAAGGATGAATGGAGGCTATATCAGCTCGCTTCATTTCCATCTTTGTCAATTTTACACATATCTGACTCTATAAACCTTTAATTCATATAAATCAGACACAGCTCAAACTTTATTGCCATTTCTATATTACCTGACAGAATATAACGAGATAAGACTCAGGTGTGCAAAGGTGAGTCAATTACCTGGAATTATCATCATTTTCCAGACTAAATCTTCAGATTTCCAGTAATAATGCTATTTTTCCCTGTGAGGAAGCTAATTACAATAATCAACTCAACTTTTCGTAAAATGTCAACTTTTCATTAATTCTCGTGATAAGAAATATGTTTATGAAAATTGTTCTTTCTCTTGAAAGAAATACGAGCCTATTTGAACAACAGCATGTGATCCATGTTTCTGCAGCGAAAAGGAAATAGAAGATATATACCACATTTGACCTATCTTAACCATGAAAAATAGGATACAATGAAATAATGTCATATGATCTGGCTTTGATAATGAAAACCTTGGATAGACAAATTACAGATAAGATTAGACAAAATAAGGACTTGTGAATTATGGAAATTATAGATAAGATTAGATAAAATAAGGACTTGTGAATTACAGAAATTATAGGATTAACAACAGAAGTCAACAGGAATATATCAATACGCTTTAAGTTTAAAAATAAAATACACCATTTCTGGTCTGGCTGTAGAGATCAATAAGCTATCTTCAGTTTTTTATGTTATAAGGTAATGGTGCCTTTTGACGGTTGGTGTATGATATCTTTGATCTCTTACTTTTACCTGACAATTTTTTTCTAGAATTATAGCTTTATAATTTTTAAGTTAAATCTCAGAAAGATCAAATTTTTAACAATTTATCACCTATTTGAGATAAATAAAACAAAATCAGATAAAAAAAAAATCATTCACAGAATTATTTTTCATGTTTAACTTTCCCCACCCACCAATATTTCATGTTTTTCAATAAATGTATTAAAAAAGAATGAAAGTTGTTTTGTTTTTTTTCCTTTAAATTTAAAAATAATAATAATAAAAAAAAAAAAATTAAAAAAATTAAGAAACAAGGATAAGGAGACTTCTTGATGAGCCAGAAACAGACAAAATAAATGAAATAGTAATAGCTTACTAGGGCCAATTGTTTGATTGGAGATGTTCATCTAGTCAGTCACTATGAAATCTTCCATACACATAAGAACATTCCATAGTGACTAGACACCTTTTAACTTTGCAAGAATAATATAGTAAGGGAAAAATAAAAATAAAAACAACCTAATCTGGGAAATAGTTTTACCTGTTCCACAAAGCATATTATAATAGCAGAAAAATATAATAAATAAGTAAGTGGATTTTGATAAAAATTACGAAATTTATGATGGAAGAATTCAATTTGAATAAAAATAAAATGAATACAATTCAAAATGTAATCTAAAGTTAAACATGAATTTAGAATTATTAGTTCATCCATTCTTTGATATATAAGTGCAAATTTCAATTAAATAGTTATATGTTGGGGACATTACCGTAGATGCAAGAAAAGTATGATAGTTAAACCACACCATCCAAAGTTGGGGGACCCCTTTGTGGCTATGGCAACTTTTTTTAAGTTCATCCAATGTTGGGGAGGATCCCTTTTTGACTCTATTTAGATAATAGACTGGATTTTTTTTATTATAAAACAGTGAGGTATGACATGAAAACAATTAATGTCTATCTATAAATCTATGAATTATTAATTGACTGTAACAGTTGAATACTCTGGCTTGCCTAAAGAATGTATGTTAATTATTTAAATTACATGAAAAAATAACAAAATTGAATTTCCCAAACATAAAATTCTGAATATCAAATATTAATTAGTAGTAAATTTATTTGTGAAATGTGTAATTTCCATCATTATATTTACTTTCATATTGACATTCCAGTTCATTGCCCCCCTACATTACGATAATGAACAAACACGCATCATTTTACAATATAGGTGATACATGACCAACCTCAGATGTGTAGAAGGTTCAGAGTATCATGGTACAAAAATGAAGGAATATGGTGGTGTCCTTAAATTCTATGTAGGTACAGTTTTATCAAATACTATAAATATGGAAATTTTCATGTTCACCTTATTTTGCATAAATTGGGAGTGACAAGCCATAAAAATAAAGCTTCCTCAAATATTTCATTTTGAAATAATTCACTCGTATTTGCACTGACCATCATCCAAAGATGTGAAAAAATACAAGTATGCTAGAATCTGGAAATGAAGAGTCTCATGGAAATTCATGCAAAAATATCCTGACATACAGTATATGGCAATAATAAAATAATTCAAACTTCTTTCATCAGAGGCCAAAGTAGCTAAGTAGTTAAGATATTAGCCTTTTAACTAAAGGTGTCTCAAGAATGTGGGTTCGCTAATGTGTATAAGCAAGTCGCCTAAAGTGTGCACTAATACAAAGCATAATGGAGTAGTGGAGATTTGCATCCTAGTCAAGATTCTTTCTCTTACATCAAACAGATCAGTTCAGAAATGGTACAATGCCTCAGTTCAGAAATGGTACTAGAGCTCCCAGAGAAAATCATAGACATAAAGCAAGCAAACTGACAAACTTATTTAAACAAGGACCTGTCCTGATTGGGATTAGAGCCTAGATGGTGAGTGGTGCTGTAATCTAGACTACTTGGCCACCTGTCCTGATTGGGATTAGAACCTAGATGGTGAGTGGTGCTGTAATCTAGACTACTTGGCCACCCGTCCTGATTGGGATTAGAACCTAGATGGTGAGTGGTGCTGTAATCTAGACTACTTGGCCATCTGTCCTGATTTTGATTAGAACCTAGATGGTGAGTGGTGCTGTAATCTAGACTACTTGGCCACCTGTCCTGTTTGGGATTAGAACCTAGATGGTGAGTGGTGCTGTAATCTAGACTACTTGGCCACCTGTCCTGATTGGGGTTAAAATCTAGATGGTGAGTGGTGCTGTAATCTTGACTACTTGGTCACCTGTCCTGATTGGGGTTAGAACCTAGATGGTGAGTGGTGCTGTAATCTAGACTACTTGGCCACCTGTCCTGATTGGGATTAGAACCTAGATGGTGAGTGGTGCTGTAATCTAGACTACTTGGCCACCTGTCCTGATTGGGGTTAGAACCTAGATGGTGAGTGGTGCTGTAATCTAGACTACTTGGCCACCTGTCCTGATTGGGATTAGAACCTAGATGGTGAGTGGTGCTGTAATCTAGACTACTTGGCCACCTGTCCTGATTGGGATTAGAACCTAGATGGTGAGTGGTGCTGTAATCTAGACTACTTGGCCACCTGTCCTGATTGGGATTAGAACCTAGATGGTGAGTGGTGCTGTAATCTAGACTACTTGGTCACCTGTCCTGATTGGGATTAGAACCTAGATGGCGAGTGGTGCTGTAATCTAGACTACTTGGCCACCTGTCCTGATTGGGATTACAACCTAGATGGTGAGTGGTGCTGTAATCTTGACTACTTGGCCACCTGTCCTAATTGGGATTAGAACCTAGATGGTGAGTGGTGCTGTAATCTAGACTACTTGTCCACCTGTCCTGATTGGGATTAGAACCTAGATTGTGAGTGGTGCTGTAATCTAGACTACTTGGCCACCTGTCCTGATTGGGGTTAGAACCTAGATGGTGAGTGGTGCTGTAATCTAGACTACTTGGTCACCTGTCCTGATTGGGATTAGAACCTAGATTGTGAGTGGTGCTGTAATCTAGACTACTTGGCCACCTGTCCTGATTGGGATTAGAACCTAGATTGTGAGTGGTGCTGTAATCTAGACTACTTGGTCACCTGTCCTGATTGGGATTAGAACCTAGATTGTGAGTGGTGCTGTAATCTAGACTACTTGGTCACCTGTCCTGATTGGGGTTAGAACCTAGATGGTGAGTGGTGCTGTAATCTAGACTACTTGGCCACCTGTCCTGATTGGGATTAGAACCTAGATTGTGAGTGGTGCTGTAATCTAGACTACTTGGCCACCTGTCCTGATTGGGATTAGAACCTAGATTGTGAGTGGTGCTGTAATCTAGACTACTTGGTCACCTGTCCTGATTGGGATTAGAACCTAGATTGTGAGTGGTGCTGTAATCTAGACTACTTGGTCACCTGTCCTGATTGGGATTAGAACCTAGATTGTGAGTGGTGCTGTAATCTAGACTACTTGGCCACCTGTCCTGATTGGGATTAGAACCTAAATGGTGAGTGGTGCTGTAATCTAGACTACTCTGCCACCTGTCCTGATTGGGATTAGAACCTAGATGGTGAGTGGTGCTGTAATCTAGACTACTCGGCCACCTGTCCTGATTGGGATTAGAACCTAGATGGTGAGTGGTGCTGTAATCTAGACTACTCGGCCACCTGTCCTGATTGGGATTAGAACCTAGATGGTGAGTGGTGCTGTAATCTAGACTACTTGGCCACCTGTCCTGATTGGGATTAGAACCTAGATGGTGAGTGGTGCTGTAATCTAGACTACTTGGCCACCTGTCCTGATTGGGATTAGAACCTAGATTGTGAGTGGTGCTGTAATCTAGACTACTTGGCCACCTGTCCTGATTGGGATTAGAACCTAGATGGTGAGTGGTGCTGTAATCTAGACTACTCTGCCACCTGTCTTGATTGGGATTAGAACCTAGATGGTGAGTGGTGCTGTAATCTAGACTACTTGGCCACCTGTCCTGATTGGGATTAGAACCTAGATGGTGAGTGGTGCTGTAATCTAGACTACTCAGCCACCTGTCCTGATTGGGATTAGAACCTAGATGGTGAGTGGTGCTGTAATCTAGACTACTCGGCCACCTGTCCTGATTGGGATTAGAACCTAGATGGTGAGTGGTGCTGTAATCTAGACTACTCGGCCACCTGTCCTGATTGGGATTAGAACCTAGATGGTGAGTGGTGCTGTAATCTAGACTACTTGGCCACCTGTCCTGATTGGGATTAGAACCTAGATGGTGAGTGGTGCTGTAATCTAGACTACTTGGCCACCTGTCCTGATTGGGATTAGAACCTAGATGGTGAGTGGTGCTGTAATCTAGACTACTTGGCCACCCGTCCTGATTGGGATTAGAACCTAGATGGTGAGTGGTGCTGTAATCTAGACTACTTGGCCACCTGTCCTGATTGGGATTAGAACCTAGATGGTGAGTGGTGCTGTAATCTAGACTACTTGGCCACCTGTCCTGATTGGGATTAGAACCTAGATGGTGAGTGGTGCTGTAATCTAGACTACTTGGCCACCTGTCCTGATTGGGATTAGAACCTAGATGGTGAGTGGTGCTGTAATCTAGACTACTTGGCCACCTGTCCTGATTGGGATTAGAACCTAGATGGTGAGTGGTGCTGTAATCTAGACTACTCGGCCACCTGTCCTGATTGGGATTAGAACCTAGATGGTGAGTGGTGCTGTAATCTAGACTACTTGGTCACCTGTCTTGATTGGGATTAGAACCTAGATTGTGAGTGGTGCTGTAATCTAGACTACTTGGCCACCTGTCCTGATTGGGATTAGAACCTAGATGGTGAGTGGTGCTGTAATCTAGACTACTCGGCCACCTGTCCTGATTGGGATTAGAACCTAGATGGTGAGTGGTGCTGTAATCTAGACTACTTGGTCATCAAGGTTCTCTAGTACAAAGCAGATTAGAAACAAATGTACTTTAAGCACATATAGCTGATGCTAATAATCATGAGTACAGCAGAGTATCTGTCATATATCACAGAAGTGACCATCGGATCACCATCCAATGCCAATGATAAAATGGTAAGAAGAGGATTACTGATAATGCAAGATACTCTGTTCTTCTGGTGACATTTTAACATTCCTGGTTTTTAATTTATATTCATTTATACATGGTATATATATATATATATAATATATATATATATATATATACACAGACACAATTAAAACTAAATGGATCAATAGTAAAAAAAAATATATATACACAAGCCGGATATAATTAAACAGAAATTACAGATAGTTTGGAAAATGGAAACAGCTAATGTCACCACCGCCACGGTGTGTAACATGAGAGTAACTAGAGAGTGCCTGTATCGTGTAACAGGAGACACTCATATAGAAAATATGTATATTAAATTATCATATTAATCAGATAAAACGGATAAAGGCCCTCGCATTACTAAATCCTGGTCAATATGCTATCTCGTATTCCCTATTGTTGTCAAATTGTTAGTTTTTCCATGGTTTAACCGTTTCAGCGTACTGTTACATCCCATAAAAAATACAAATTAATATTTGATAAAGCTTATACTACAATAAAATATACAAAAATATTCAATATTTTTTATACATTTCAATCACTCTGTAACCCATGCATGTTAAAAATGCAACAGAAACAATTAATGATTTTTTTTTCCATTATGTTATAAATAATTTCAATAAAATATAACTAAATTGTAATTTAAACAATTTATTTCAAGTTTTTTTTTAATTATATTACCATGTATATTATTATTTTTTCATTACACAATGGGGTCATTAGTCTCATTTAAAAAAAAAAATCATAGCAAGGTTTTTTCCAAAGGTCTAGTGTGGGTAGGTGATTAAAAAAGAACATTTCTGAAAATTTCAGTCCTAAACTAGGGTTTAACAACCCTGGACTTTGAAAAAACCAGTGAATGTACCACTCCATATTTCTTCCCAAAACTAACAATAAAATTTCCAAAACATATAAAATGAGTTGCCACTTATATCTTTATTTTTATGTGCTATTTTTGAAAAAAGAATTATTTCAAAAAAAAAATTAAGAATTAGCAAATGACAACTCTTTTAATATGAATTCACAATAGGACTTGCCAAATTGATAAATTTATCATGGGAATAGTGAAATGTATTAGTATTTGTCCTAAGTTTGTCTTTAAAAACTTTCATGAATTTAATATTTAAATATCCCAGACGACAGAAACTTTAGATGGATAAAACTTTGTAATTTTGGTAACAAAAGAGCAATATTTCTGTAAAATGGGAAAAACAACTATAATGAGACACATGGGAATAAAACATACAAATTGTATAAAATATTCAAATAAATAGAGAGGAAAAAATAGGAAAATACAGGAAATTAAATTTAAATTTTTTATTTCAAATATTGATTAAAATTATTGACAAAAATCAAAATGGAATAATGGATAAAACCAGAGCTTTCAAAAGTCTTCTTATTGCAATTAATTCAAAAATGTTCAGTTCTGTTCAAAATGTCTACCATGTTGCAGCAAGTTTCATTTGTTATGTTCAATCAATTTTAAATTTTTTTGTGAAAAAAATTATTCTGCATATATTTTTCTGACTTTTGATGAAATTTTAATTTTTATCACAAAATTATTTAAATATCCTTCCAATTATCTAAGAAATATTTCAAGTTGACCTAATTTAAAAAAAAAAGCCTATGGGACATTACTCCGGTTACTTTTATAGTAAACTGTTTCGTAATTGTTCCCTTAGTTCAACTTTTTAAGCACAAAAATATTTGAATTTTTTAATATTTATCAAATATTAAAAATAGATGACATCAAAGTGGGATGAAAACAGAAAAAACATTGATAATTAATTCAAATCACTTATTAAATCATTTCTAAAATGCAAATAACTATACATTGTATTATAATAAAAAGAGATTTTGTTTTAATTTAAATTTTGTTATAGACATTTTACCATCAAAATAATATTCTTTGAAATTGTTTTACTTTATATTTTTAACCTTTAATTTGCTTTCACCAAATTAAGTATATAAAACGTGCAGCTTATCCAAAATCTTTAAATCGAGAGCAAATGGTATTCAAATAGGAGATATTATTAGAGTATTCTAAGATGGAAAGTGGAACCTTTTAAAACCAAACCCTGTATAAACTGAACACCTCTGTATCTCAGTCTATTATTTCTGGCTCAAGTTGTATCATTTTTACTTACCATATTGAATACCAATTCAAACAGGAAAACCACTAACACTGTCCAATAAAGTGTTGAAGGATTTTACTTTATTATAATATAGTAAATTATTTCCTAGTTTTTCATCCAATATCGTTTGAAATTCATTCGGGGAACAGACTTTTTTTTTAAATTTTGGAGACACATGTTGTGTTCTACTTCAGTTTATCATAAAATACAAATCGGCTACAGTTTCAAACCATACCACCACATCTAATACACATATAAAAATCTGGGACAGGGTTAATAAAGTGGGGTAGACAGACATGGGAATTAATCTAGGGATTAATTTGTTATTGCCTAAACAAGTAAAACACAAAAATACCTGTAATGTATATCAGTAGCCTGCATGTCATCTTGGCCTTTGATCCACCCTTTAACATAAATATCGCTCATTTTTTCTCCTGTGAAAAACGCATCATCCTCTAGAACCACATCATCAGTATTCCAAATTATACACCGAAGTTCATAACTGAAAAATAGATAACACAAATTATAATAAATTGTTAAATTTGTCTTGAGACAATAGCCTATAGTTCAGGGCATTGTTTATCCTAGATTTGGTATTATGAAGCATTGTGTTTAGAGTGTTCTACTGTATTTTCATTAAATGATGTTGACCATACTCCTGATTATATAACTAGGAAAGACTACAATTTGTACCCCAATAAAAAATTATTTTTTGACTGAAAAATTGTAAACTTGTATGATGAGATCAAGCCATTTTGAGAATTTGTGTGAATAATATTTTTACAGAGAATTCATGTGGAGGTACAGAAAACAGATTTCACTTGAAACACACTAATTTAAGTATTTTTCATACATACCTTTTTGGTTTTCTGGGACTGATGTCTACTGGAGGTCCAGGTGCTGGCATATCCATAGGAAACATGTCCACCCACATCTCTATTTTACCCTGTAATTCACCATACAACACAACTTAAGATTAAAATTTTAAGTTTTCAAAGGTTAACTACAAATCTGACATACATTTTGATATAAATTTTCAAATTCTAAACCAGTTAGTAAGTGCAAGCTTTTTTCTATTGTTCAGAATGAAACAGTTCAGCTGGCATCATCAGTAAGAGTCTAAGGTTCAATCCAAACCAATACTTGAAAATGGCTACTGTTCTTTTGTTTTTGTCATTCACTTATCATTCATTTATTGAAGTTTTTAGGCTTCTGAAGACATGGTATGAGAACCCTCATATTGTTCTTTATTATACTTGTATATAACCCTTGTTTAATACTAGAGTATTTAAGAATTGACTGTCATTTTTTCCTGGTTCATCAAGTAATGAACCAGATTTTAAAACGAGCAAATCTGATGAACTGCGAAATGACAGTCAATTCTTATATTTACAATTTATTCTTTCTTTACGAGAGCAAAATTGCAATTCCGTTGAATGAAATAAATTCCAAAATTTGAAAAAGAATTTTTAACGGCGGACGTGACCTGGGCATGGAACAGCTGTTCAGAAACATTAAACCCCGCCCATTTGACGTCATGTCTGGAAGAAACAAAATAGGTCATCAATCTTGGATAATATTTCAAACAAATTTTATTTCAGTCAATGACAAAAAATTACATATTCATATTTATGGTCAAGTTACAGTTATTGAAGGTAGAGCTTGTTAAAAAACCAGACTTAATAGACGATAGGGTGCTCGACATCTGGACATGCAGATTGGTATTCGACTCAGGCGGATTGGTATTCATGCGCGATTTGAAAAACCAATGTTTATTGCAAATCTTGAAAAAAGAAATCAAACTGGTTTCAACGTAGAAGTTATTTTTCTATTGTAAATATCTAGAAATGACATAATCCACACACCTGTTCTATTCCTGGTTTTTCAGGATTATACAATGGTCTTGTCTCTACATGTTCTGGAACTAGCTTACACCCAACTCTTGGTATTTCTTCCCAATGTTTTATCACTGCCAGTGCTAAATGTTCCTCTGTATTCTTCCTATCAGCTACAAAACATAAATATGGGCATCATCAATGCCTAAAAAAGTAATATGACATCAGTCTGTAAAAATAAAGTTTTACAAACACATCACTAGTTACCCGTTGACTTCTTGTAATACCTACTGAAGTTTCAATAGTTCCAATTGTTGCAACTTTTTATTTCACCTCCCATGACATATAAATAACAGCACAATGGTGTTAAAATGGAAAATATTTGATGTCATTTACCTGTGGTGTCACATTTTATGTTTGTATTATAGATTCCTTCATTATTTTATATTAGGTTTTTGTTTTGTTGTGGACACATTTAACTAAGATTCTTGGAAATGTACAGAAGACCACTCTTTTATTGTACTTCTTGTTCAGTTAACAGATTATTAGGATTTCAATATTTTTATTTTTTCTTTAATTTTATTCATTTAGATTAAATTTTATGTAAGTTTTATTTTCAGGATATCATTCTAAGGTAATGGGTACTAACAGAAGAAAGATGAAACTAATAGACAGTTGTTGAAGAAAAGTTTAATAACAGACTTTGCTAAAATTTGATTTCTAACAATTTTACAATCAGAAGCTTTAGTAGTTTTCAATCCATTTTTATTTTAAAAACTGCCAGCAATTAATTTGGTACCATAATTACTTGTTCTGTTATCCTGGAGAGTTCTGGAGCACCCTGTTTCAAATGTTGATTTAACAGTTACAAACAGGGACCATCATCAATTATATCAACAAATTGTGTAAAATCTTACAAATATATAAAGATAAAAGTTTTATGAGCTTCTAGACTATGAATAATAAACAAACATCTATCAGTTTTGGGGGGTTGTTTATAATATTTCTCAGATAAAGTCCCCCATAGATAAATATCCTTGGTGTATTTATAAGTAATTATATAGCACTTATCTCGGTGTATTAACACTTTATCTTAAGTCCTAATATATTTAAACTACTTCTACTTTACTAAGCCTTCTAACTGACATATGGTATTTATCCAAGATTGATTGAATTGTTTTCAAAATATTACCAAAACTTCCAAGCATTCTGTTCTAAGTTGGCTGTATATTCTCTCCACTTTTAATCAGGACTTACATAAATAAATAAACTAGATCATCTTCCACTCATGATGTTCCTCTTACATCAAAATAAACACTTTCATCTTGTCTGTCCAAAATTTCTTTTCCGTTTCTAGCTAATTTCAAGAAAATTGTACCTTCTTGAATTCAATTTGAGTATGGTAGATTTGTTTTAACATCCCTGTTGATGTTAGTAGATGTGATGGTTTAGATCCTCTGGGGTGGCATTAGTGGGTTAGAATGGTATGTTTAGATATTGGTCCTCAAACCTCAGGAGGTGGCATGAGTGGGTTAGAATGGTATGTTTAGATATTGGTCCTTAAACCTCTGGAGGTGGCATTAGTGGATTAGAATGGTATGTTTAGATATTGGTCCTTAAACCTCAGGAGGTGGCATTAGTGGGTTAGAATGGTATGTTTAGATATTGGTCCTTAAACCTCAGGAGGTGGCATTAGTGAGTTAGAATGGTATGTTTAGATATTGGTCCTCAAACCTCAGGAGGTGGCATTAGTGGGTTAGAATGGTATGTTTAGATATTGGTCCTTAAACCTCAGGAGGTGGCATTAGTGGGTTAGAATGGTATGTTTAGATATTGGTCCTTAAACCTCAGGAGGTGGCATTAGTGGGTTAGAATGGTATTTTACATCTTACTTGGAATGATTTCAATCATACCAAAGCTGCGAATTCTAACCACCATCGTTTTTGTCAAGTGATGTGATATTTCTATAACTAATGATTTACAGTGGCTGCTTTGGCCCAAAGCAATAAAGTACAAATGACCAGAAAACTTTAAATACAAAATAAAAATATTTTATTAACTCTCTGATGTTACCAGAATTTTGAGAGATGCTTATTGCGTTTTGCTGATGGTGAATTGCAGGTCTCTTAATATTTCATGACCACTAGTACTATACAAATTTTAATTGATTTCATGGGTTTATCTCACTTTTGGATATAACACCCTATTGCTCAGTTATGTTCATATAAACTGTGAAAATAAGATTAAAGTCAATTTGTCGCAGTGGAAATGTCTCATTTTACAATGATGTTTTTTTGATGACATCAAACCTAAGAGATGTTCACACAAACAGCCCAGGGATGCCACAGTAAGCCAAACATCACATGGACCACTCAACAACCAGCCCAGGGATGCCACAGTAAGCCAACGATCACATGGACCACTCAACAACCAGCCCAGGGATGCCACAGTAAGCCAACGATCACATGGACCACTCAGTGTAATCTCGATTAATAAAAATATACAGCTTAACTGTGTAAGAACACCAGGTTGACATAAATTAAAACTAAAAGTATAAATTAAACCTCTGTCGTGTTATATTACAGGTGTTGATGAAGCAGCGATTTATAATTTTTATCATTAGATCTCCAACCTGTTACAACTAGCTAGTTGATTTACTGATCACAATATACATTCATTAATTACTACCCACATAAAACTTACACATGTTGATTTTAAAAAAATGACAGAAGATAAAATTCAAAACAATTTTAAAAACTAATTTCTTATAGATATCTTGACTTAACAGCACTTTAAGGAAGAAAAAAAATGAAGTTCAAAGAATATCCTCCACAAAAACTAAATTTTCTTAATATTTGAACTAAAATGCTGTTAATTTTGGTTTACATAATAAAAAGCTTTTAACTTTTCTTTTTGAAAAAAAAATCTTTCAAAAGTACAAAAACTTCAATGTTGGCATTTTTCACCCAATTTTTGTGTGATTTTCTGATAAATTTCAAATTTCTAAAATTGGCTCTGACAAGCTCCCCATGAGTTTTGCTTTTCTGAAACATTCCACTATCAGCAAAATACGATTCATCCAAGAGATGAAACACCACCTAAAATTCCTCAGGAAATAAAGAAAACATAACCAGGGTTAAAGGTCATCCTGAGAATCAAGATGCTTCAAGAAACTTAACAGTTATTAGCTAATTAAATTAATTAAGCTATGAGAAATTGTCATTCCATCATTTTGAGGGTTAAACCAAAATTTGTAGATTGACAAGATACCTTATCTAAAATTGATATCTGACCGAGGCTGACAGACAATAATAAACCATGTGATTACTTAAACTTCTCTGATTGGATAAATGCCAGGAAGGGAATCATGGGAATTGATTTTTAAAAGGACAGATCTCCAGATAAATTACGCTGAAATGGTCAGGATAACCCAAGTTAATCCCAGGATAAAAGTCCTTATTATGACATAGTGTCTAGAAACCCGATTATTGAATATTTTAATAATGCGCTACCAACATCAGCATCGAGTGAAATGGTTTATTAGCTAAATTATTCAAGATTAAATAATTTTTTATTAAAACAAAATATTTAGTTCATTCATTGATCAAATTCAGAATATAGTACTTTTTCATATTTAAAAGTAAATGAAGTAAAGATCTTTCATAACTATGATATATCTTGCCTTTTTCTTCACCATCATAATGACTGACTGACTAATGAGTTGAAATAACACTTGAGGCATCAGCTTATCATGTGAAGCATGTGATGTTTGAATTGTAACAGAGAAATGTACACAAAGACAAATTAATATGTAAAACCACATCAGAGATATACCCTAGATAAGTAACAATGAAAGATATATCCTTGTCCACAATACTACTAACGATGATATCAGTTAGAACAACACTTATAATGGATGGGGTGGGTGGTTGGTTAGTTGACTGTTGTTTTACAGCACATTAGTAATTTTACAGCTATCCAAAAAGGGTTTGAAGGGGAATACACAAATCACTTTGTCACTGTTGCCACAAGGTATAAGAATTAATTAATTTATTAACTAGAACTGTCTCTGAAAGAGGCTAATACCCTGTTCCCAAATTTTGATCTGGGGACAAATTGTATGTATGGCCAAATTGTAATGTGAAAGATTCTGTGTATGAAAATGTTAATAATACGACAAAATACATGTGATGAAACCGATAATGGCAGGTGCACATGTTCTTATGATGCTCAATATCTATGCATAGTTTAAAAAAAAAAAAATGGATCATATATAATTAAGTAACTATATAATCTAAAAAAGGAGGTGCACATGTTCAATGTATATAGAAACATCCTGTAAAGTTTCAGAATTGTTTGTTAAAAGCTGTAAGAGGAGTTGATTACACAAAATGGGTATCCCTCATATGGAATATTGTTGAAAAATGACAAAGTTAAACTACCCATAAAATATGAACAAAATAATATAATCCAACAAAAATAGGAGGTGCACATGTTCCGGACACGAAGATGCACAAGGTTTTACTATCATAGAGGTCAGAGTCAAGGTCAAGGTACATGACACATCGCCTTCCCATGATGCATCCACATATCAAGTTTGATAATCCTAGGTGCTACGGTACAAAAGTTCTGTTCCGGACATGAAGATGCACAAGGTTTTACTATCATAGAGGTCAAAGGTCAAAGTCAAGGTTACAGTGACCTAAATTTGGTACATGACACATCGCCTTTCCCTGATGCATCCACATACCAAGTTTGATAATCCTAGGTGCTACGGTACAAAAGTTCTGTTCCGGACACGAAGATGCACAAGGTTATACTATCATAGAGGTCAAAGGTCAAAGTCAAGGTCATAGTGACCAAAATTTGGTACATGACACATCGCCTTCCCCTGATGCATCCACATACCAAGTTTGATAATCCTAGGTGCTACGGTTCAAAAGTTCTGTTCCGGACATGAAGCGGGACAGACAGACGGACGGACGGACAGACAAGGTGATTCCTATATACCCCCCCCAAACTTCGTTTGCAGGGGGTATAATTAATGCGATATAAAATAGATAAACAGTAAAACCTTGTTTTAATGTCCCCCAATTACACTTCAACATGATTTAATTAATGAGATTTTTTTTTTTTTTTTTTTTTTTTTTTTTTTATAAGTCCCTTATAAAAGTTAACCAAAAACCCTTAACATTTTCAAATTTTGACTGAACAACTGATGACATTAAACAAGGTTCTAGTATTCAGTATATAATAATGATATTCACCATCATCATTTTCTATTGGAGCAGTGAAAATCCGATTGGATACTCTAACTTTTCCTGGCTGATAATGTGGCCCATCGACTTTTCCGTCTTTACACAGCTTGGCCAATATCTGGGTTGGTTTCATTGGATCTCTCCATAAATTGTATCCTTGCCTACAAATACACAAGTCTAATCATAAAACTGACAAGCCATCGTGATCACCGTTGTACGGCCAAATACCTCGACAGGAAATTAACCAGGAAATACCCACGACTGACCAACAACAACATTGTGTCCATCTGGGAAGCACTAACTGGAAATATTTCCTGCACTTTTGGTTAAATGACCACTGAAATATTTTCTTTTCAACACCTGACTGACAATCACCATTTCTTAGTGAACATCCATGACAATAAACAATTTCCTGCAGGTCTATAATGTTAACAAATGTCTGCATTCCTGAAAATGGGATTATTTTTCCATAAAAATCATCAAAATGGCGAGGTATTAATAATAATGATCACAGTAACACATATAAACACAGTGAAACACATAAACACAGTAATTAACACACATAAACACAGCAACAAACATAATATTTATTTTACAATTTTCTGTTGTTATATATATAAACACTTCTACAAATCTAACAAGCATATAATTCTAAATGTATTGGTAAGAATTGCTTATAAAATTTATACAATAAAGTTCTGCATGAATCCAGGATTTTTTAAGTCTGGATTTTCGGTTTCCTTGATACCTTTGGGAATTACAAGCTCAAAATTTTCACCTATGTTAAATACTTTCTAATTATGACAGAACTCAAGTGAAAGATGCCAATGAAAATAAGATTTTAATCAAGTTTAATAAAATTTGATGGAATTTTTGTAAAAATCTCTATAACAGTGAGACACATTTCTTGTTTATATATTTTATTTATATTTTGGCACTTTCTGTCTTTCAGACATCAATACAATAAGTACATTCACAAATTTTTGTTAATTGCTAGAAGGTCAAATGTTTTAATTAATTTGTCAGTTTTCAAAGATTTATTTTGCTTTTGAAATTGAGATTTGAACATGGACTGGTATATTGGTGTTTTAAATATCCTATTCAAAATTCTCTACATATTTCTTAATTTGATTGGGTAAATGAAATGTTGATCAAAAATACAAGTCCTATTTAAAATTTCTTTTGTTAGGTATTTTTTGACAATCAACAAAAGCGCTCACTAGACAAAAGAATGGCCTTTTTTAAAAGATGGATCCAATAAAAGAGTTGTCTCTGCTAAAAGAGTGCCTTTTGGATTATCCTCGTGTCATGGGTTTTCGGCGTATTAAGACAGTATTGCTTCAAAAAAATTTAATAAGAGATCATTTGTGACGTTTGGCTTGTAAATCAAATAAAGACAATCTTGTTTATCGAATCAAACCATCAAATTTTTCATTTCATACCGCAATTTGTTTGGAGAGGTGATTTTGTCTGCATGTCTGTTTACAATGCTATTTTTAGAACGTCATATGTTTTCGGCGCATGTCATTGGTCAACAGAAGAGTGACTCAAAAGCGGAACCGAATTATAAGGTTGCTCTTTACTGCTCAAAATGTAATACAGCTCTTGAATGCTAGTCAAAACTAAACCTTTTATATCGTAATATTTTGGTTAATCAACTTCGTTTTATTCTAGATATTATTTTCTTTTGGTGAAATAACGCAAGTAAAACTATATATAAATTGCAAACAATTTTGTAAAGAAAATATATAAGAACAGGGCCACCTTATTCTTTCGATTTCATATTGTACAGACATGCTAACCATGTGACAGTCACATGATTATATTGATGGCGTCAGGAACGCTGCCAAATGTCAACATCAGTAGCAGTTGCATTGTTGTTTTATTGTAACGTCGTTTAACAATGATACTTAATTCGAGCATAACAGAAACCACAGAAAATACCGTATGTAAGGAAGAACTTGCTATATTTTCGATATTAAGCTTGATTTTCCACATTTCGATTCAGAGACAAAAAGTCCGGTTTTTACATTAAAAAAAGTTGTCCGAGGAAATGTTCTATAAATGCATGTGCATTTGATATCAAGAAAAATAAATATGCGCCGAAAACACATGTCCGCCGAAAACATATGACACGACGATACTGTACCAAAAAGTCAATTTTTAATTTTTGGATAGGGTAGTTGCTAACAAAATTACACAGGCATTACAAAACCTAACTAATAGGTAATAGCTCCGCCCTATAGTTTAATAATAAATATGTACGGTACATGTGGCCTGCCGTGCCATGCAGCATTCTGTGAGTTCTCCTCATTAGAGCTGTTTTATCACTGTAACCAACTAGTGTACCTCCCTAATTAACAGTAAATCCTGTGTATGTGGGAGGGGGTGGAGACAGCTCTTATCACCAGGGTCAATTGGAGGGTAACTGTTTGTGTTTTAATATATCACAGATCCCCCAAAAGGTATGACAATAAATTTACATCGTAATAAACAAGCTGTGGTATCTATATCACACAGCGAATGGTGTATAAATCCATATCACACAGGGGATTGTGCATCCATATTGTACAAGGGATGGTGCATGTATCCATATCGTACAGGGATGGTACGATTTATGAAAACTCTAGTTGTCATATTTCTGTACTCAGAGAAAAACATTCTAAACTTTATTTAGAATATTTCCTTTATATAAACCAAACACTTTTTAAAAATTGAAGATTTTGTTCATATAAGATTTTTAATTTACTAAGGGTTTGGTCTTCATAGGTACACTTGCAGATACTAGTAGAAATATATTGTTATTGTTGCCTTATACCAAAATGTTGATTGGTTGGTTGTTGTTTTACATCATAGTTTCAGCTATTGGCATTGACAAGATGTTTTTCATGCTAATCTCAAGGTCAAGTTCATGTGGTACCTTGGTTTGTGCAAGTATTTCTGATCAGCTTTATACCATTGGGTACACATGTTGACTTTTAGAGTACTAGTAGATACCAAAAACTTAAGTATGAATAACATTGTGTTGTATGATATTTACAGAAATAGATTTACAGATATTTACAAAATACACATAACGCAATTTTACCCAACTGTTTTAAGTTATGATCAACCGGCCACAGAAGAAATGATTATGGCATCCATCTACAGTTAGAAATAACCAAGTTTTCTTCTTGTACAGGGATATAATTACAGTTTTGTGGTTCATAAATGTGAAAATTATTTCACTAAGCCATCATCATATTTTTCAAAAATAATTTTCTCTTTAGGATTGCATCTTTTTCTCTTATGAAGCTAAAAAGTGGGAAATTATATTTCTGAATTTTTCCAGCTACTAAAAATGAGAATGATTAATTTGTACTTAGAAACTGCATAAAATTCACATTACAAACTATAGTGCCAAAAAGCAAAGAGAATGCTACACTTTTTAGTATTTTTTTCAGACCTGTACAAACAATTCCGTCATGATGTTTTTACTTTCATTTTCATTTTAAAGTGACATTAATCACAAGTGTTTCAGAAATATGTCATTATTTGTCTGTATAGCTATTTTTCGTGATGATGATACAACTGTTTTTTGTGTTATTTCTCAACATTTACATTCTGTAATACAATTTCCAACTACCTGATTAATGGAGTTATCAAGAAGAATTTCTTCCTAACTTATTCAAAAATGTCAATAGAGAGGGACCAGAGAGGTTTTAGGAATAAAAACATAATTTTTTTGTTCTAGCTTAAAATGGTAGAAATCAAAACTAATCCGTAGTTAATTATTTTAAAAATTTTAAACAAATATTTTGGAAAGGAAAGTACATGGTTCAAATAAAAATCTATTTAGATGTTAATGCAAAATTCCATTCTTCTTTATTTTAGTTTCAAATTAAATTTTAACAAACATTTTTATAGAGTCTGATAACAAAATAAAATAATTCAAAATTTTAAAAGAACATGTTCATATGTTGAAATGAAAAAAAAGAAACATTCAAATTGATTAAAGTTTTATTTTTCTAAATGAAACCGATAATATTTCCCTTGGTGGATAACGATGACCTTTTTCCAATATTGGTTTGGGAACTTGTCTGCATGTCAGAAAACATTTCTTTTTCCAACCAGCCACGACATTAATCATAAAAATTCCAAATTTGAAATTAAGGATAATTGTCCCATTTGTTTGTAGAGGCTGTTTTTTATAATTATCCAAATTAGAGATGGAACAAGAATCGGGAATCTGGAATCAATTCAGTAGTTGTATAATACACACAGTTAATATTCCCCACGGAATACAGGGCATACAGACACAACGTGAGTTTTTTTCTTCACCTTACGGAATACGACAGTCTGTCATCTCTATCTAATTAAGTTAAGTGAATGTTTTAAATGACATATTTACACAACTGATAACAACTAATCCATATAAATCAATTAAATTATTTATTTTTTCAAAAATAAAATTATCAGATAATGAACTATAAATGTCATATGTCATTAAAGATTATTCTATTTCATTTTTTTAAAAAACCATTAAACTATTTTATAAAACTTAAAAGATTTTCATTCAAATTCAGGTAAACTTTCAGTTTATGAGTACATACAGGTTTGGATCAAAAACAAACATACTGCATGGTCCATGTCTAAATCAAAATTCAAAGCAAAGTAAAAACGTGAACTTCCACCAGGGAAGTGAGACCGGGTGCTCTGGTTGGATAAGCACCCTCTTGGACCATAAGTTCCTTCTGTTCATTTGTACTTTCTTCATGATCAGTTTTGAATACATCTTGATGTAAAGAACCCTATGCAAACTTTCAACTTCTTAAATTGACTTC
Organism: Anadara kagoshimensis; assembly: GCA_021292105.1. Taxonomy (NCBI): domain Eukaryota; kingdom Metazoa; phylum Mollusca; class Bivalvia; order Arcoida; family Arcidae; genus Anadara; species Anadara kagoshimensis. The sequence continues at coordinate 2,914,323 of CM037860.1, read as the reverse complement.
CACATTTCACTAAAAGCTACAAAAAATCTCCACATCAGAATATTTCAATGACCAGTAGGAATATAGGCACCACATATTATCTGACTGTATACTTTGTTAAGTCTAAGGGTACAGTGACATATTTTTGACATCACTTTGTAGGTTTTCAAGCTTGTTTGTTTAAGCTTTACAATTCATTTAGGGTAACATTCTCAGTTCCAAACAAAATTTATAATTATGCCACTGCCGTATGTGGCAGTCAGTTGTATAAGCAGACATATAGATGAATATACAGACAAAAACATGTTATACAAAGCCATGCAATCAGGGGGTTTAAGTTGTCTCTTAATTCCAATCTTGTTGGTCAGGTACTTAAAAGTGTTTGAAATTTTAATATAAATGATGAAACACAGAAGAACATAAAAAAGTTCATGTTTTACTACAGTAAGATAAAAATAATATTGAGTTTTCATTGAAGTCAATGGATCTATGCAAAAAGCTATGTAGAGTTAGTGTTTTATGCATTAATTAACAGTCACTTATATTAAGATGACCAATATGGCGATTGTGGAGAAGAATACTGACTTACAGAACTGACAAATTTTTTTAACATGAGAATCATCCTGAATAACACCTTAGCATTAACAGGTGCTGTAATAAACTGACCCCTGAAATAACACCTTGACATTAACAGGTGCTGTAATAAACTGACCTCTGAAATAACACCTTGACATTAACAGGGGCTGTAATAAACTGACCTCTGAAATAACACCTTGGCATTAACAGGTGCTGTAATAATCTGACCTCTGAAATAACACCTTAGCATTAACAGGTGCTGTAATAAACTGACCCCTGAAATAACACCTTGACATTAACAGGTGCTGTAATAAACTGACCTCTGAAATAACACCTTGACATTAACAGGGGCTGTAATAAACTGACCCCTGAAATAACACCTTGGCATTAACAGGGGCTGTAATAAACTGACCTCTGAAATAACACCTTGGCATTAACAGGTGCTGTAATAATCTGACCTCTGAAATAACACCTTCGCATTAACAGGGGCTGTAATAAACTGACCCCTGAAATAACATCTTGACATTAACAGGTGCTGTAATAAACTGACCCCTGGAATAACACCTTGGCATTAACAGGGGCTGTAATAAACTGACCCCTGAAATAACACATTGACATTAACAGGTGCTGTAATAAACTGACCCCTGGAATAACACCTTGGCATTAACAGGGGCTGTAATAAACTGACCCCTGGAATAACACCTTGACATTAACAGGTGCTGTAATAAACTGACCCCTGGAATAACACCTTGGCATTAACAGGTGCTGTATATAAACTGACCCCTGGAATAACACCTTGACATTAACAGGTGCTGTATTAAACTGACCCCTGGAATAACACCTTGACATTAACAGGTGCTGTAATAAACTGACCCATGGAATAACACCTTGACATTAACAGGTGCTGTAATAAACTGACCCATGGAATTACACCTTGACATTAACAGGTGCTGTAATAAACTGACCTCTGAAATAACACCTTGGCATTAACAGGTGCTGTAATAATCTGACCCCTGAAATAACACATTGACATTAACAGGTGCTGTAATAAACTGACCCCTGAAATAACATCTTGACATTAACAGGTGCTGTAATAAACTGACCCCTGGAATAACACCTTGGCATTAACAGGGGCTGTAATAAACTGACCCCTGAAATAACACATTGACATTAACAGGTGCTGTAATAAACTGACCCCTGGAATAACACCTTGGCATTAACAGGGGCTGTAATAAACTGACCCCTGGAATAACACCTTGACATTAACAGGTGCTGTAATAAACTGACCCCTGGAATAACACCTTGGCATTAACAGGTGCTGTATATAAACTGACCCCTGGAATAACACCTTGACATTAACAGGTGCTGTATTAAACTGACCCCTGGAATAACACCTTGACATTAACAGGTGCTGTAATAAACTGACCCATGGAATAACACCTTGACATTAACAGGTGCTGTAATAAACTGACCCCTGAAATAACACCTTGACATTAACAGGTGCTGTAATAAACTGACCCCTGGAATAACACCTTGGCATTAACAGGTGCTGTATATAAACTGACCCCTGGAATAACACCTTGACATTAACAGGTGCTGTAATAAACTGACCCCTGGAATAACACCTTGGCATTAACAGGTGCTGTATATAAACTGACCCCTGGAATAACACCTTGACATTAACAGGTGCTGTAATAAACTGACCTCTGGAATAACACCTTGGCATTAACAGGTGCTGTAATAATCTGACCACTAGACAACTAAAGTTAAAATCTGGCAAACATATATAAGGCCAAAGCCTTGTACATGGTCTAAATTAAACCAAATATCAAAATAGGTTAACAAATATGGAATTGGCTACATTTTACATTCCAATCATGGAATTTAAACTACCACTATGCACTTATAAAGAACAGTAACCATTTTTGTATTTTTAAATAACCCTGATTGGGTTCATGCTCAGATCCATGCATGGTATCACAAAGTAGACTAGAGGCCTTTGATCAGGTGAGCATTATGACAACAAACATATGTGACGACCAGCAATGACAACAGACATATGTGAAGACCAGCAATGACAACAGACACATATAATGACCAGCAATGACAACAGACACATATGAAGACCAGCAATGACAACAGACACATATGACAACCAGCAATGACAACAGACACATATGACGACCAGCAATGACAACAGACACATACGACGACCAGTAACATAGAAGCTTGATGGAGCAGCTGTACAGATGGTTCAATAGCAGTAACATTATATCTGTTACAATACAAAACAGTAACGTAGACTGTATATGATATTTAAATACAGTAGTATTTCTCTTATATCACATCTGAACATTGGAAATAGATACTTGTCCTTATCAATACATTGACCTCAATTGGGATCGTAGTGCAATCAAATGATTTCACAAACTTTTACAAAAATTATAAAAGTTCAATGAATAAAATTATTCAAATCTAAGTATATATCCCTTTTCATGGATATATATATATATAGTCCAAAATCTATGAATAAAGTGGCCCCTTATTAAGTGGTGACCTCCTTTGGGGTAGGATGCAGAAGAGGTAGACTACTGCATTTTCATATTACACATTTTTAACAATATCATACTTGTTTGTCCAGTAAATTCCAGTTGACCTAAAAATGACCAAAACATAAAATGTCAGCCTCCATATTAGTACACATAAAAATTTGTGTTTGCTCAAGATTCTAATAAAAAATACAGAGAACTAGAATTCTGAGGGGTTAAGATTTAATTTTACATTGTGGAAATCGAAATGTCAACCAAAATAGGAATCTGAAAATATGAGTTCAACGTTTCAAATTTTCTATTTCCATTGCTAGAGGTAATTTGAAACTGACGATTAATTTTGTTCTTATTATTTGCTAGCAATGTCAAGATTTAGCGAGACCCTATGTAAGGGGTAGTTCTATTTGGAAACAGCAAGGGGTTCAATGTTGAACTTGTGTTATGCTACATGTTCAATAGAGATGACAAAAGTGGTTATGCCACAAATGTATTATTACACAACAGCTTGTTTAGGCTATTAATTTATTGATTATTTTGACATTGGCCTTGTTATAAATCCAAAGATAACAAAGATATACATATTGGACTGTTAAGGCACAGTTGAAGGCCGATACAGCTGGCTGGTTGGGGATCCGTAACAAGGCCAATACCAAAATAATCAATTAACAATGAATTATTAATCATCTATTTACTTTTTAAACTAAATTAGAGTAAAACATAACAAAAAACATCAAGTAACAGAATAGGTCCTACATCAATGACATCTGCTTAATCATGTTGGTTTATCATGGCTGGAAGTCAGGTTGCTGGATTGCTGGATCATAAGAACTGGAAAATGGACAGCTTCAGAATTTATAAAGTATATCTTTTGGACTTTGAATTCCTTGTATATGTATATTTGTTTCATTCATTTCTTTATGATATTACTCAGAAATTTCTCAAATGTACAGATGTCATCCAAAAGAACATCAACCAGCGTTTATTCTTAATTATAAATCTAACATCCTGTTCTAGCCACCATACTGTTCAGAAGACATTGTAATCAAGGTGAAGGTCAATCACACATGTTTTGTGGGATGACACAATATAGAGCTGGCAAAGCAACAGATTTAGAAATATAAAATATGTTTTGATATTATGAGTTACTTACGTATCATACTTGGCACCAATACCACACGTAGCTCTGTGTCGACTGTAATAGCGGTTTTCAAGGTCAATTTTGGTTTCACCAATAAGGTCATCCATTCCAACCAGATCCCAGTCGAATACTGAAACCGTGAGTAAGGACTCCATGGGGAATGTGGCTTCAAACTCAAAGCACCTAAAATGGATGAAACATCAAGAAGACTGATAAAGTAACTAAGTGTAACCAAGCAACAAGCTGAAACAGGAATTGTAATGTAGTGAAACATGAAGGAACAACTTGAAACAGCCAAAACAAAATTGTAGCCAAGTGTAACATTTAAGTAATAAAATGTAAACACAGGTTCCTCTAGAGCCAAATCTGTTACAATTTTGTTTTGGTTACATGATTTTGTAGAGGCGTGTTGATTGGTTGGAATAAAGCGTTATACACAAGTCAAGATTATTTAACTTATATTGAGACAGTCAGTTCTGGGGAGATGCAGGAAACCTATTTGAGCTCAAAGATACCGGTAATATGAATGTAAAAGTACAAAACTGTTATTTCCTGTATATTTTCCTTATTGTCATTAAAACAAATTTTTACTATTTATAAAACAAATCAATTCTTAGAAATTGTTAAGATTTAAAAAAATAAAATATATTTTGTTTTCTTTATCTATGTTCTGTTAAATTTCTTGTCTACTACCGGATTCATAACAGATAGAAATAAATCTACCTCAGTATTAACCTTTTGAAATCTGCTTTGACACAATTCTAAAATATTGGAGAAATTTAATTCTATATTATTACAATTTACGGTGGCATATCCTGAAACTATAGCTTCCACTGTAATACTATCATCAATAATTCTGAACAATCCTGAAATTTTATATAGCTATAACATACGGATTATTTCAACTTTATTACTTTCAATCATAATCTGTTCTGATTACTTTAATTTTTTGAGACGGGAAAGAAATATTGAATCATGAAAATTAAAATTGTATCCATGGTGATGAAAATTACTTGAATTTCAATCTTTCTCAAATCTTATTGTTCTAACTTAAACTTGACAAGTTTCAACAATAAAACCTAAATTTTATGTGTAAATGGCCATTCATAAAAGTTCAGAATGGTGATGAGACTGTCGATCCAGTCATGTGAAAAACTGACAATTTTGTCACATATATCAGAATTCATGACTTTAAGTAGCTCTCGATGTCATTTTTATTCACAGCAATTCTTTGTTTTGTATAATCTGTATTTTTGTCATTAATTTTTTTACATTTAAATGTTAAAATTTTCATCATGCTTAGTTCATAAAAGTCCAGTTTTTTGTAGCAGTATTAATCACCATGGCAACTTCGCATGTAGCAGACTAGAACAAGGTAAATCAATGGATCCATTCCGAGTCAAAGGTAGTAATGATGTTGTACACCAGTCAAGATCCTGTCACTTATATGGAGGTGGTCAGTTCTGGGATGTTTGAGGTAACTGGAATAGACACGGGGAAAACCACACCCCTTTGTTAGGAAAATTGATATACTGTCTCACACTAGGATTGATTGATTGATTGAATTGGGTTTTACCTCCCAGTCAAGAATATTTCACTTATATGGAAATGTCACCAGCTATACTGGTATATGAAGTTGCAGAAGTTAATCGTGACACAGGGTTTCTTCCGAAGGACCCCATGACTTTCATATTTAAATACCAAGTGCTTGGGGAAAGAACAGTCACTAACTATTTTCAAGTCTTGGTCAGACCCGGCTGTGGTTCAAATCCATGTCCTCTTAAATTTGGAGTGTTCTCACACTAGGATCTGTCTGAGTATGGGATAACATGGTGAGAGGCACACCAAGATCCAAAAACATGTTATTTAGACCACTTTGCCACCAAAACCCTGAATCAATAAAGAAACATATTTACTGTTTTTGGCCAATCAGGTTGATTTTTTAAAATAACATTTGATAATTTCATATTTTGCTCTACAAACATACAAGGTCTTTAACAAACAAAAATATATTTTTGACTTTTTCAAAAATTATTAAAGTAAAATTTCATCATTTGAAATCTGTAATAATACATCTAAATCAAAAAGTCAATCAAAGCCAATGTACCTAAAACCAATCACTGAGTGTTGTACCTGAGACCTATGACTGTGTTTTCTACCGTTTTTTAGTTTAAACATCCAAAATTGTTGCCAAAATTATAAGAGCAAAATAAGTAACAGCTATTTGAAGACAAAAAATTTGTAACTGTACTTTTTGTTAATCTTTTTGTGGTTTTGTAAATTTCAAATCTGTTGGTATGTGTATGTATGTATGTTCACATTATTTCGATGGTAAAATATTGAAGTAGATTATGTAATAGTAATCCAGTGCTGCCAAGTTCACAATTACCACTAATTAATCCAAATGTTGATTTCAAATACCAGACATTATTCATTATACTGATAAATAAAAAAAAGAATGCTTTTAACATTCTATATATGCTTTAATAGTTTCTATTCAGACACTGACTCTGATCTCTAATTACAATAGGCTACAATAGGCATCTCATCTCGACCGACATGTATGCCTCATATGTGTGGCTGTCTTGTAGTGCCTCCTATGTGTGGCTGGCTTGTAGTGCCTCCTATGTGTGGCTGTCTTGTAGTGCCTCCTATGAGTGGCTGTCTTCAAACAAGATGTGTATTAGTTTTAATTTTGAATGACAGTTTCAAAACAATGTCAGTAACAGGTGCCCCTCGGTGATTGAGTGGTCTAAACCATGTGCATATAAATAACAGTGCCTCTCTCCACCTAGGTTCCAACCCATAACCATGCAGATCATAGTGTAAGACAATTTAATGGTTCTCTTAGTGAAGGTTGGTGGTTTTCTCCAGGTACGCCTATTTCTTCTAACATCACAGAACTGACCATTATAATGGGAGTGAAAGAATCTTGACTAGGATGACACCATTACTCTACTTCGTTATGTCAGTAATAAGAATAAAATCTATTTGTCATTTCTAATTTTTATCAGGTTAAATATTGTTAAATATTATTTAGAAGACCTTAGCATAAAAAGTCAAAAGTGTTTATTTCTTGAAGAGGAAATATTGTCAGGATATTTGTAACATTGTCTAAACATTTCCTGCTGTTTAATTTTGAAAATGGAAGGTTATGTAATTTATGGTGATATGAAACTGAAAAAAGTAAAATTTGAGAATCTCCAAGGTAATCCATTGTTTCCTTGGTATCATTCAGACGACCTATGACCCCAATGATTTAAACAATTTTGAAAAGGAAACTCATCCATTATAGCCGTAGGATCTACTTTCACTTTTGATTTGTTAAATGGTGTCTCCAAACATAGTAATCCAAGTTATGTTTCATGAGAACTTAACATTTTCAAATACGAATAACAGCTGCTGGCTTTTCTTCCATGATGTCACTAAACTTAAAAACCGCACAGTAGATATCATCAATGTGTTTGTCCAGAGTTTCATTCTCCACATTTTGTAGCGAAGTTAAAGGCCATGAATTTTTCAACTTCCCTAACTATATTAGTTAACTCAATGCTGGTCAGTAAGAAACATTATCATTATTTAGTTGTCTCACTTTTTTGTATATTGCTGTAATAATAAGTAATATCAAGTTAAGGTTTAACTTCATTAAACCTTATGAAATTTGATTTGCTTTATTTTTCACTTTACATCTGACAAGTTACTGTAGATAATTTCAGATGTAAAGTGAAAAATAAGGCAAATCAAATTTCATGAAAAAAGGCGATATCATTTCTATTTAAGTAATAAGTTTGCCAAATTATGTGAACGTTCATTATTTGATTTAAATAAATAAAAATAAATAAATAAATAAATAAATAAATAAACAAACAATTCCATTTTATTTTCAAAAGTTAACAATATCATTTATTAACAATATCCTTAAAATTAACCCATAACAATAAATCAGATTGGAATACTTTATACTTTATTAGTACAGTGAATTTGTAGTTATTGTTTTGGAAAATAATGAACTTTAACACTGCAGAATATATATATACCATACTTTCACTTTCATATGGATGTACAAGTAACTTAAATTTGTTTATAAATATCAAATTGTAAAAAGATATTTTTTAGATAATTTTGGGGTATTTATTATTATTATTTATTTATTTATTTATCTATTTACTTATTTATTTATCTATTTTTATTTTTTTATGCGAGGACTAAATGCCACGTCCCCATATCTACTGTAGATTGATTAAAATACCCTAAAAACCCTTTTACAATAGAGTAGGGCTTGGTTAGGTGGGGACTTTTTGCTTTGTCCCAACAAAAAAAATATTTTAATAATAAATAAATTTTCTGCAAAAAAATCCATGCTTCTAGCATAATAAATAACAAATGAAAATTTATAAAAGAAACACAAGAAAACAGTTTTTTATTGTCCGTAACTGAATATCATACCGCTTTAACGATTATAAATTAACAGATTAAACGCTTCATGTAATGGATTCTATAATTTGTTATAAAATAAAATCTTCCGTTTTAGAAATATCAAAGAGGCAAATATTTCGACAAAAAACTTATATAATAAAACAGTGATATAGAGAGCAATGGTAATCACTTGTCAAACTAATACATTGAATTAACAAGGCTTTATGAATCTCAATAAAACAGTTGCCATTTATCTGCTTAACAGCGATTTACATGAGACAAAAGACGGCAAACGATAATAATTGTATGAAAATTTACAGCTTTACCAATCGTTTCTGAAACCAGTTGATATATCTCCATCTCCTGACTATCGTCGTCGTTACCGTATATTTACGGAATATTGTCATAATATTGCCTTAATTATTTTGACAAAAGAAAATAATGGATTAGAATCAGTAAAATGAAAAGATTCTTAATAATTCATTTATATAATGAAGGTAATACTTATAAAACAAAATCTATAGAGGAAACCAACGACAAAAGATAAACAAAAGGTGTCAAATATCAAAGAGAATTTCTGCTCATTGTAAAATTACATTTACTCGTAACTTTATGGTATGGTGGTTTAAACACGTAAAATAAATAACTCTTGTTAAAACCTGTCCTTATTTTTTTTCTTTTGATAAAAAACAAAAAAGGTAGTAAATTTTTAAAATGTTAAACTTCTCATTATGTTTTTTCTTTTAATAAAACAAAAAGGCAGTAAATTTTTAAAAATTAACTTGTACACATCTCATTAGTTTGATGAAAGATATTGTAAATGTCGACCAAAAATTTCATTTTCGAAGGACAGATTGTAGATCTAGTCAATGAGAGACAATGCATAATCCTCTGCCGATTCAAGATGTTAAGTCACTGTTAAATGATTACAAATAAAATTTCATTACAACATGTCGATGCAATTTTCTGTGAAAATTCCTTAATCACGATCTTTTTCTGATTACCTACGTGTATCAAGAGAGGGGCTTAAAGGTTAATGGTTTCAAAAAGACCAAGTCAACTGTAAATTTATTTTATTCACTGAAGGAAACAAGAAACAGAAATGTAATACGACCATTTTCTATCTTTTTGGCAAAAAAAGACAAATTCAAACAATGGCGGCAACGAAGTATGAAATGATTGAAAATCTACCGTAACCTGTGTGTTTAAGGGCAGGTATATTTAGAGTGGGTTAGAAATATATTTCGTGATGAAACCGTACACACCTGAAGCTGTTCATAGGGACACCTGTTTACTGTCACGCTATCAGACGCTTAATTAAACACATACACACTAAATTACGACCAACGTCATTATTCTCGGGATTTTATCAAGAAAAATTATCTTCAATTCACTGACGAAAGTTTCAAATTTTTATCCAGAAAAAAAAGATACATTTTATATGATATATTGATAAAATTATCTTTAATTTATATTCTAATCAGGATTCTCAGACAGTTGTGTCGCATGAGGACTTTTATGTGAAAAAATGGAATACAGTTTCAGAAACTCAATGACCCATCTCAAACATGGACAGTTTGGATGTTGTAAATTTTCCTTCTAATCATATATTGTCAAAAATCATGAAAAATAGAAAATGTAACAACATCGAAACAAGATGTTCCGTGTCCCGTGTAAGTTACAACCTGGTCCAGTTAAGATGTTTATGTAATTTAATGTTAACTTAGCGTTTCAATGAATAACAATGAAATTGACATCGTCCTTCGATTCATTAAAAGTATAAATATATACAGGTTATACAAAGTTATTGTAACTTAGATTTTCAAAATTAACAGTTTCTGGTGTTGAAAGGTTTTGTTTCTTAATAAAACTTGACAGATAAAGTCAATAAAATTTGGAATAGTAAAAATAATTATATGTATTAACTTTCTGTACATCTGGACATGTGTATACATTTGTGAATAAACATATGTAAATTTTATTTCAAAATACAGTATATGGATAGATATATAATTAAGCAACTGGTTGTATTATACTGGTAATCTTTTTTTTTTTAAATGTGTAAACTAATTTATTTTACATGTTTGAAAACAAAAGATTCGAAACTCTTTGTGAAAGATAGCTTTTAAATTTGTAGAATACTGTAAAATCTAAAATTTAATAAATTTTGATATTTAAATAAAGCAATAATAAAAGAATTGTACACACCAATACACATGCATATTTGTCGTGTTTCATTTTCATACATAGTCTTAATTTTCTCTACATTTATAATACTTGTATCTTATTGTAAATCATTGTATAATACTCACAATATCGGTAAGTGTAAAGTGATCTTTTGTTTTGGTTTTTTTTCTGAAGATAACAAATCTTTTTTTAATAGTGTCCTTTATAAGGTTAATGCAAATCTTTAACAAGTTTTACGAGTCATATTTAATTATGTTCTCCAATAAACTGAAAACATGAAGTTGAAAACCTATTTTCTTTACTTTTATTTATTTAGTTGTTTTTATTTTTATTTACTAATTTCTTTTTTTTATTTATTTATTTTTTGCCTTTTTTCTCAAACTACATGATCATGTCTTTTCCGAATCACATAGATCGGACAAAATATTTACAGTAAAAAGAATTAACTAATGGAATAAAGTTCTCTTACAATTCTTTCCTGACAATTTCAATACATTAATTTATTTTTGAGTCAATGAGTTTATATTTTTGAAAATTAGTTGAATTCGGGTGTCATCCTTGTCATTTTTTTTTTGAAAAGGTAAAATGAAAATTTTAGATAAAGATAATTGCTAGTCCTAAAATCCTGTCCAAATCTATTAACCGGAGATAAATATTACATTGATAGTTTATAATTAGTAACACCTAGCACCTGTAGTATATGTATAAAATGGTGCATATATATCAAAATATAAATCTCATTTATTTAAATGTTTATTTTGAATGATTTTGTCATGTGATCTCCCAGCACATTTGTGTCTAAACAAGGGGTTTTTTTTGTGTTTTTTTTATATAAATTAAAACTATAATTAATATATTATGACAACACACAACTTAACTGTCATAGAATGTCTGAAAAAATCACAAAAAATTAAATAAAAGTTTGAAAAGGTTTCATAAATGAAAATTAAAATTTCAATTGATTTTAATTATAACATCATCAATATTAAACTTCTATATGTCAATTCTCTGCATTTTCAAAAACTTGGTACTTTCATTTATTGTAGCATAGTGGGCCATGGGCAACACAGGCGACTAATTCAATGTACCCCTTTGTTGATGTCAAATGAAAATTTAATACCACATTTATTATTTATTCAACAAATAAACATGTAAATCAAAATTTTACGAAAATTAATAAAAATATAATTTTAAAAGCAGTTTTTTAATAAAGTTTTAATCATAGATATTTCAGCTGATAAGATGTGCATGATTTTGAAGACACTTCACGTTTTCCAATGTGTAACCGTATCCGTGATGAATTAAACGGATTACGTTTTATGACATTAAATTGATCTGATTGTACAACTCATCTTTCTGTGATCAGATAAGAAACAGTCGGTGATCCTTCTCCAGGACAAAATTACCAGGTCACTGATTTTAAAATACCAACCCGGATCAGATACCACCAAGAAAACATTGTCTCTCTGTAATCTTATATAAATTTGTGGGGTCTTCTTTAAAATGAACATAATTTATGGCTGATGTCTTTGCCCAAATCTTCGGAACCATCTTTCCAAAAGAATGTTGCTGACAGACCCGTCATGAAATATGAATAACCTCTGACCTATCGCAGACCAGACCAGATAAGGAATTAATTGGGTTAGGCATCCAATAAAGTCTTCATTTTAAATCATATATAATTAAATGCAATGTTATCTAAACTCTATCAAATTTAACCTGAACCATCCGGCTTTTAACACAAATGTCAAAATTTGAAATATGTTTAGATATGAGAGAGAGAGAGAGAGAGAGAGAGAGAGAGAGAATATATATAAATGCTGGGCAAATTTTATTATTTATTATATACAATGATCATATGCCACAAGGATTCCAACTTTAGTTGGCTTGTCAAAATATTGTCAAAACAAAATAAAAACTTTAGGATAGCATAAAAATTTAGGGTTGGTCGATTGCGGAAACACAGTTTTTTCTTCAGTCTTATGATATAAAGAATTCTTAGGATTTTTGGAATACAAGTTTAAATTACCACAATATATTTAATTTGCTGTAAACATGAAGACATTGGTTACGACTATCGGATCCCGGATCCCGACCACAGATGTATGTGGATACACAAATATTTTAAGATTGAAGCATGGGAATATTAAAAGAGGTTCAACACCCCATAATAAACACTTGTTAATGTATGTCAAAAATCAGGCCAAAAAAAAAACCCCACTAAACTTAAAGAGAATAAATCAAGAACATATAAAATTGGAAGGAAAAAACTGTATAAAATATATAAAATAAGTTTTTATCTCCTTTCGAAAAAAAGGTAGGGAAAAAGTCGGTAGAATTAAGGACACGCAGTACTCTTATCCTGATGTTTTATATCGTACTATGTATCAGTACTCCAATCAAATGATTTCCTAGGAAAGACATATTTTGTGAAAAAAACTTTAAATTTCTATTTTTTTAAAATTTTATTTGTTTTTACTATAAAATGTGACCTTTTAAATTGTTTTAAACCTTTTTATTTCTTTGTTTTCCATGCATGCAACAGTATGTAATCTTGGGCTGTTTCGAAGGAATACTGTATATTCAAGGAAGAAGGATACCTGCAGCATCAGTTTTCATTTCCAGAGGTGAAAGTTACTTATTTATTTTAAAAGTTTTTTTTTTTCAACATTAAAGTTAGACTATTATGGTCAAACATGAAAACAGTTATTTTACACTTTTTAGTATAACATTACTGGATGTTCAAGTGCTGCAATAAGTTAGGGCTTTCACGTATCACCAACGTGACCAATATTATTGTGTGAAGTTATAACCACCTCTGATTGAACAAAGATTGTGCTCACAAGTTCCCAGGTTCTTGCACTAAAATTTATTTCTATTTATTTTTTTGTTTTTTATAAAGTTGACAAAACTCATTCTTAAACGAGAAATTGATGAATGAAACATTCAATAAATCCAGGTCCAATTTCCTTTTCCTTTTTTTCATATACAATTTTTTTTGCCATCTTAAATCAAATGTAATGTTTCTTTAGTCTTTCATAACAAGAACGTTTGCTGCAACGTATTGATGAAATGATAAAGAAGATATGAAAATTTCAACTTTACAGAATCACAATGGTGTTTATCAATATATTCAATTAATTTTATAAATATCTTTAAGATGTCCGTTTTTATTTCTCATAAATTTTACAACACAAATACTTACTTGTTTATAAGAAGTCTTGCCGATTTCACATGAAATGTCAGAAATTTAGTAGTTCTGAGTGACAGAAATGTACTTTTACAAATAATTCAAATTTCTTGACTTCACTGTCAAAGTTATAGTTTTTATGAATTATTTTTAAAATATCAAAAAGATGAAATGTTTTCAGTATTTTACAATCGGACACATAATTACTGCAGATTGGTTACAATCAACAAAGTGCAGTTAAATGCCATAGTCTTTGTATAACATATGGATAGCAAAAATGTATTATCATTGGTTTTTCAGTAGATTTTAATAATTTCATTTTCAAGTGTGTGGGAACTTACAGGCTGAGGTTATTTATTTTGAAATGAATGAAAAAATAGAACTTGGAGGAAATTTGAAAATTATATATGGAAAATTGGGGTGACCAAATATTTAGAGGTGTCTGAAGAAATAGAATTATTTAAGAGCTGTTGTCCGTTGTTCAATGTGTATGTCACATTTACCCCCCAAAAACAACCTTAAAACTTGAATTTTAAAATGACAATTCTACAACAAAACTGGATGAAAAGCTTTTAATTTTTACAGCAAACTTATATATAGTAAAGTTTTCAAACTGTATAATATCAGCAAATATACATAAATAAAAAGTAAATAAAAATAAACAAAACCCAAAAATAAGTATATTGATAAAAATAACAAGTTAAAAATCATTTTTAAAAGCAATGACAAAAATTTCTATCTCAATACAATGCAAAGCAATTATGAAGATAGACATCCTGTAATATGACTGAATTACAGGGCATGCATATTCAAATTCAACTGACTACAGGACACTGGAAATTTCTCATAACTGTCATGTGCTCCTAGTTTTGAATTTTTATGAAATAAGACATTCAAAAATAGCAATTGTCATGTGCTACTTTTGAATGTATTATTTCGTTAATTTCAAAAGTAGCACATGACATAACTATTAGCATACTGTACTGACCACCACAAATAAAAATTTAACTACCTAAGTTCACACACTAATTTAATACAGGTGTTATTTTTTATTTAAAAAAATATATAAAAAGTTAAATAAATAACTATAATTTTATGTGTTTGTTTTTTCTCTCCTTGCTCTACGTTCAATGACCAGTCAATATTCTAAAGGTTATTTGCTCTCCCCAGTAAGGGTTTACAATCAGAAGGACAGTCATAGCCCGTTTTATTAAGAATTTTAAATAATGATGAATGATACATCAAATTTTTTAAATTAAACCACACCTTGGCTCTTAACTGGACAAGTTTCAAAACTGTTTATTTTTTATATTCATATGTTTCTTGTTCTCTTCTTGACAAAAGTAATCAGAGAAAGAGGGGGCAGAGAGGGATAATCAAGTACCATGTGATAATCATGTGACTTACTTTCCAAAAACTGGATTAAGTTGCTTTGAGATGTAATTGTCCTTGTCATTTGTTACAGATGATCCTAGCCGCAATATTAAATATGGATCTGCTTTTCCGTTCAAATCTGCAGGATGAAGATCATTAGCCTAAATGAAAAATAGAAAATAAAATTGTAAAAACATATACAACATTGCAAACTCTAGGCAGATAGTCATACAAACATATTGAAAATTTGAATATTTGAAAAAAGAACAATTCAAAATGTAATGACTGCACTGCAACTTCAATCAGGTTGAAATTTTTTTAATCTGTTTTAATTGACAATGGTTCAAATTTTTTTTTTAAAAAAGAAGGGTCCTTATGGAGAGGAACATGAGTAAACAAAGTTTACAAAATTGTTTTGCATGTCATATTTATTATTATTATTATTATTATTTACTGCAAGAAGAGTAGTTTAGTTTTGCATATTACAACTGTCATGTATTTATATTATTGTAATTCTTCTTCAAAAGTATTTTTGTGTTCACAGACCAACCAATCCCCTCCCTACTTTTTCCAATGACATCTAGAACACCAAACCAAAATGAACAGTATTTTTGATGACATGAAAGAAAAAGATTCACAACATTTACGATAACCTAAGAGACACCAAAACAAATTATGGTAATTTGTAGAGCATATTTAACTCAAGATTAATTTCTTACTTACATACTTACATCAATTAACACTTATCACCAGCCCATAATAAATATAAGTATTCCATAAATTACCATGGAAATCATTTATAAAAATTTAAAAGCAAAAAAAATTTTTTTTAAAAAACCTGAGCGTTAATACACAAACAAGTCAACGCTAATGCGCTCTGAAAATAACTTTTAATTTACACACTTTGTGGAATTTATAAGCTTCCAAAATTACACCTTTAATATAACATTACAATTCTGTACAAAACTAATTAATCTAAATCAGAGAGATATATATATACAAGTAGTAAAGGAATGTTTATTCTACCCCAGACTTAATATCAAATTTGATAGTTGGTATTCTGAATTTTCTTTCAGGTTTAACACAGTAATACGGGATATCATTTTTCTTATCTATATAAATACAATCTGTTTTAAGGTACACATACAGAGGAGATTTTCTGTTATCTTGCGTCTAGATGGTAAATATAAAACAACAAAATTCAACAGAAAATATGCTTTATCTAAAGCTAATTTTGTTAATACGAGACAGGGAATCAAAATTTGAGACTCTCTTTCCATTTTTATTGCAGGAACATATTGCAGTGGAACTCAATACAAAATCAGGAAAAATGAATTATGGTAGATGATTCTTGAGGATTAAGTGTACAAGTTATACTGATTACTTGTAAGATAATACCCAGCTGATTCAAACATTAATATAATGAACAATATATCTTCTATCATCTATACAAAGATCAAGTAACTGGGCAGGTGCTCCTACTGTCTACCCAGAGTGATTTGTAATGTACAAAGGGAAACAACTCTTAAAACACCATAAAAAAAAAAGTCGCTTCACTCGAGAAGTGAAATTTTGTCCATAACTAGTTATTAAAGCACAGGCCAAAAATTGAATGAAACCTTTTCACAAAGTTCTGTCCAAAAATAAAGTTGTTCAAGCAATGATAATAAGCATAACATTCATATAAGTATTACAAAAGATCATGCCCGGTATATACTGGTACTTCATTAGAGAGTATGTATGGGCTGAATCCTATATACTTTGTTTGTGAGGGGTTAATGAAGACCCTGGGGGTGGGGCATGCTAATAAATTTATAACTATAACAAACATGTTATAACTAATTGACTGGAGTATAAAACATGACAATGGGGAAGTTTGATGTTACATTATATATTAATGGAATTCTATCCGTCTAGCTTCTAAACTATATTAAAAAAACATTTAATCAACTGGATATATTGATTTCACTTTAAGCAAAAAATTTTTGCAAAAACAGGAATTATTCTGAATCAGCAATATTTTTAAAATATTTTTAATCAAGGTTTTAGAAAATCCAACAAGAGCTTTAAAAAGAACAGCACAGCTAGTTGACATGTTTAGTCCACCAAAACTAGGAAAACAAGCAGATTCAGTGAATAAGGATCTCAGTCAGTAGGTACTTTTTGTGATTTGAACATTCTAACAGAAATAACTTCAAGGAAAATGAGCAAACCAAACTTGCTTTGTATAAAGTTTTGAGACATAGTGCCACATAGTATTGGAGAATTATTAAAAATAAAAAGTGCCTGGACATTACAATTTCAAATATTTTTTTAAAATTAACAAAGAAAACACATTTCCCATTTTATGATCAAATTCAAGACAATAGAGAATCCAAATATCACATCAGTTTTTTGGCTGCAGTCATGCATTTTAAAAAATCATCTGCTGTACATTTTTCAGTCAAAGGGCCATAACTCTCAGAAAAATGAGCAAAACAACTTGGGTTAATGAAATGCACATCTCTTATAAACGTTGATGCTTTGCATCCAGTTAAGTGAAATAGTGCTTCATAGTTTCAGAGAATTACTCCAGACAGGAATTGTCTGGATGGATGGATGGTTGGTATTGTACACTTAAACCTAGAATAACCTAGCTATTAGAAACAATTAAACCCAGAATAACCTAGCTATTAGAAACAATTAAACCCAGAATAACCTAGCTATTAGAAACAAGAGGCCCATGGGCCTTACCGCTCACCTGAGGCAGAGTACATATCTTACGCAGAGGTTCAATGGTCAATGACATTAATAAAAGAGTATATCAAAATTTTCAGCAGTAAGGGCCAATAATATGAAAGTATTTTTGCAAATTAATTATAATAATTATTATATAAGTATGCTATATATAACATATCTAAAGTCTAGCTACAATAAATTATTTATAAACAGCTAAAACATCTGTATATTAAAATGTGCATTAGGCCAATACCTACAATATTCCAATATACATGCCTATACAAATAGTTTATAGTTTTTGAGATAATTAACCATTAAAGTATTCGTAAGCATCTATGACCTATACCTTTGAACCTATGACCTTCATTCATATATCAAAATGATTGTTGTGCAAATTCCTACAATATTCCAATATACATGCCTATACAAAAAAATTGATAGTTTTTGAGAGAATAAACCATTTAAGTATTTGTTTGCATCTATGACCTTGACCTTTGAACCTATGACCTTCATTCATATATCAAAATGATCGTTAGTCCAATACCCACAATATTCCAATATACATGCCTATTCAAAAAGTTTATAGTTTTTGAGATAATTAACCATTTAAGTATTTGTTTGCATCTTTGACCTTGACCTTTGAACCTATGACCTTCATTCATATATCAAAATGATCGTTGTGCAAATGCCTACAATATTCCAATATACATGCCAATACAAAAAGTTTATAGTTTTTTAGATAATTAACCATTTAAATATTCGTTCGCAGCTATGACCTTGACCTTTGAACCTATGACCTTCATTCACATATCAAAATGATCGTTAGTCCAATACCTACAATATTCCAATATACATGCCTATACAAAAAGTTTATAGTTTTATGGATAATTAACCATTTAAATATTTGTTCGTGTCTATGACTTTGACCTTTGAACCTATGACCTTCATTCATATATCAAAATGATCGTTGTGCATATGCCTACAATATTCCAATATACATTCTTATACAAAAAGTTTATAGTTTTTGAGATAATTAACCCTTTAAATATTCGTTCATGTCTATGACCTTGACCTTTGAACCTATGACCTTCATTCATATATCAAAATGATTGTTAGGCCAATACCTACAATATTCCAATATATATGCCTATACAAAAAGTCTATAGTTTTTGAGATAATTAATCATTTCAGTACTTGTTTACATCTGTGACCTTGACCTTTGAACTCATGACCTTTATTCATATATCAAAATGACCATTTGGTCATTACCTACAATATTCTAATATACATGTCTATACAAAAAGTTCATAGTTTTGCAGATAATGAACTATTTTGGTAAACTTGTACATCTGTGACCTTGACCTTTGAACCCATGACCTTAATTGATATATCAAAATGATCGTCATGTCAATACCTACAATTAACCAAAAATCCTACATCATTATCACCAGAAATGTTTAAAAAATTGCCATTTTTATCAAAGGTCAAAAACTGGGACATGACCTTGACCTTTGACCTTGACATCAATCGGAAGAAAATCGCAAGACAAGATCAACAGTGAAAACTCCATACAATTATCTTCAACCATTATGAAGTTATAACAATAAATGTCTCATTTTAAAAATTACATAATTTTACGCAAAAAACGCGTAACCTATTTTTCGTCCAATTTTCATGAAAAACACAATTTTAGTGTATCTAGGTATCCTGAATCCAAATATCCAATCAAAATTTGCCTGCACCTTTTGGTTTCAGAGAAGAAGATTGTTTTGTCTTTTGGCTATTTATAGTAACGGCAGCCATATTGTTGGGCGTGGTCAAACCCCGAACATAATTTTGAAAGCCTGTTACCTAGGCATAATAATCACCAAGTTTCATCAAATTTGGCTCAGTAGTTTTGGAGGAGAAGATTAAAATGTAAAGTTTACGCACGACGCACGACGGACGACGGACGACGGACGGTGATAGATAGCAATAGCTCATCTGAGCCTTTCGGCTCAGGTGAGCTAACAATCAGAGTTCAGTTTCACTAAGTGTCAAACCCAGAATAACCTAGCTATTAGAAACAATCAGAGTTCAGTTTCACTAAGTGTCAAAACCAGAATAACCTAGCTATTAGAAACAATCAGAGTTCAGTTTCACTAAGTGTTAAAACCAGAATAACCTAGCTATTAGAAACAATCAAGAGTTCAGTTTCACTAAGTGTCAAACCCAGAATAACCTAGCTATTAGAAACAATCAGAGTTCAGTTTCACTAAGTGTCAAACCCAGAATAACCTAGCTATTAGAAACAATCAGAGTTCAGTTTCACTAAGTGTCAAACCCAGAATAACCTAGCTATTAGAAACAATCAGAGTTCAGTTTCACTAAGTGTCACAGTAAAGTTTTTATTATATAAACTGTGACTTTCATTTCGTGATGCCAAGTACTTGGCAAAAGTAAGTCACTACCCACATTCATGTCTTGGGTCGGACCTGGTCAGAGTTCGAACCCAAAATCTCCCACTTACAGAGGGAGCACTCTACCAACTGAGCTACTGCAGTGGTAACTTTATAAAGTTCTGACTGATGTACATGTGTATAGATCAGTCACTAGAATATTCATAGCATTTATTTCATGTTATCAATTCTTCAATAAATTCTATAGATTAGATTTTTGTTCTTGTTATTTTGATTTTTCTAATGTTATCAAATTGTCCAACATGTTCCGTGTATCAATGCATTAAGAGTAAGATTAAGAATACTATACAGGCTGTGTCACACATGACCATAAAGAACTCAAACAACCTGATAACTCAAAGTCAGAACTGGAGTAAAGTGTGACCTTCCAGAAATAAACTGAATATGTTATATATATAGTCATGATGCAGGGGGAGCAACTCAAATTACACAGTGATGCAATACCATGGCTGTCATTTACCCAAGCAGTTTATACATGTTGTCCCCAAGTACAAGGCCAGTTGGAACCCATTTTTAAAATATCTTTTTAAAATTTTAATAGATTACCTTAACACAGTAAACTCTGACTAGAACTTTGACAGGGTCATTAGAGGGTAGTCCCTGGAACAGACCAAACTGTGGATCATAACCAGTGGATATTTACCTTAACACAGTAAACTCGGACTAGAACTTTGACAGGGTCATTAGAGGGTAGTCCCTGGAACAGACCAAACTGTGGATCATAACCAGTGGATGTTGTATCCTCTATGTCGTCTGGTAATGGAATCTTGTAGATCTTCAAGGAACCCTGGAATTAATAAAACAACTATGTTTAGGTAAAACATACCAATCTTACCAGAAGGTAGTTGAATCTAGTGATGTCTAATTGAACAAGAATTAATAATCAATAATCGGAGACATAATCAATCAATTAATAAATGGAATTACCATGCATTTTTGCCTTATATAATAAAATTGTACATCAATAACAAATTAAGCTGACAGTATTATAATAAGTAGTGTAATTTGTCTTTAATAGTCATGTGTTCTCTTTAATTTTGTTCTTGCTTAGTGATGACACCTCTAAAATTTAGACCTCAAGGTCCCTGATTACAGACAACAATATCTGATTTTCTATGTTGTTTGATGAGGATGAAAGGGAAATGAAATGGACTTGACAACAATCCGCAAACTTCTAACAGATGTAAGGGAAGATGCAGTCTTAATCTTGTTATCCATTATTAGGGATGGGTTCTCTGACAGTAACCGATAATCGATCGTCGGCCATAATTCCAAAATCACTACCTGAATCCAAATTGAATGTTTAGCTAAGTGGTTAAAAAATTTGACTTAGAAACAAAGTGTCTCACACCTGTGGGTTCAACTTTAATTGTGGACCTTTTGTGGCAGTTGAATAATAAGACCTAAGTTAATCCTACCATGTTAAAATTAGCAGCTTTTTAGGACAGAGTACTAAAACTCAAATTAGTCATCATCATTGTTCTCCAGTTGTTCTCTAGTACAAAGTAAAACAAACATTTAAGTTCCGGATAATTTATCTGTTGATAAAAGTTAGTTTATAGTTGAAACAAAAATGGAATAAAACTAAAAATATGACTGACCTTAAATTTCCCAACAATACGGCTGTCGTCCGTGTCATCATTTCCTTGTTTTTTACCTCGTAGTAATTCAAATGTGTGAAGCCAGTCTTTAAAGTTACTGAACTCTTGTTGGTATTCTAACTCATTTGGATAAACCTGGTATCAAAATAAAACAATGTAAAATATAACTATTATCCTAGAAGCGAGTGTGAACGCTAAGACATCGAGGCCTACGAGATAACAGTTTTTTTGGTTTTTTTCAGTGTAGTAACTGATGCCCCTATAATTTATGTGCCTAACATTTGTCGCTTCTCTTTAGAGTTAAATCATGGGTTATTTATTGTAAACTGTTAATTTTAAGTATCCTCATTTGAGAGGGTTTAAAATACTTACCCATTAGCCATTTGTAATAGAGATTACCCCATCAATTTAACACTGAATGCTGGCACAAATGTCAGGAGTATAGCAATAGGTTTTTTACAATCTGTGCAGACAATTTCAAAACTGACATTATATGTATATGTCAATACCAGAAATTTTTATTCAGATTTTTTAAGAAAAGATTAATGTACAGCTTTGTCTAATTATTGTAACATATAATTTGTATTATTTTTATTTATAGATTGTAATTTCATGAGGATAACCTCAAGAATTTGTTGCCCATAAAACACCCTCATGCATGCTATACAGTCATCCTGTTTCTATATCAACCACATGTACAGCATGACAATGCTAATGTTTAAGTGCTAAACAATTATTTTGTTGATTGGATATTGATTGAGCAATATAATATGAACTTTCCCCATAAAAAATGTCTCTAATCATGCAATTAGGTGTATAATGTTACCTGTAACATGTAGAAGCAGAAACTGTTTACCAAGGGACCCTACATGGTATATAAACTACACGCACAAGAATAGCATTTTCATGCAATACAAACAAGCAGTTATCTCCCTTCAACCAGATTCTTCCTAAACATTTGTATTCATTATACCTTAAATTCCGTATCAAGTCGTTTGCGTGTATCTCGTTGTAAAACATGTTTTTTCTTTGGTTTAGTTTCCTCGTCTGCCATATTAAATGCTTTATTGACAAAACTGACACCAGCAGAGATGGTCTGTGTAAAACATTATCAAAAATACAACACACAACATATAAAAACAATATAAATAAAACAGAATGAACACAAAATACAGAATGATAAGTAACAAAATAAAAAAAGCAAAACAGAATATATAAATGAAACAATAAGCAAAACTTAAAACCCAAGTTTTTAATAATATACTGTAGAATCAGTAATATTGGTGAGGTGGTTTTGTTAGTTAAACTATTTCCTTCCAACAAAATTTTGTGGTATTTTCTAACCCATGAGAATAGCAAAATTTAACACACAAACATCCTCTCCAAACATTTGTGACTTTACAGTATATCAAAATAAAGACAATTTTCATACCAAGTGAAATAAACAAAAGTAACTAAAAAGTACAGTACTGTAGATCTTCAAATTTCCAAGGTAATTTTAACAGCAGAATTAAATATTCCTGAATTATTTTTATAAATTTTCACGACAATTCAAGCTTGAATTTTTGTGGCAACTCCAGCCTGAGCAGTAAAGAATTTACTGTAACATTTTCTTATGCAGTAGATTCCCTTTTACTTGGCTTATCATCAGCCATTGGTCTTTCCTAAGATAGCCATCATAAATGTGTCCTATCTTAAAAGTACTGTTTTATTAAGAAATTACTATTAGAAGTCTGTACCAACGTATCTTTTCAGAAAGAAAACTTGGTTTTTTTTTTAGGATAAGGTTTAAAAGTCCACTTTGAAGAACTACATAATCACATACATGTACTAGTATTTTTTTTATTGGAGAGAGACTAAAGACAAATCATGCAATAAAGATGAGATAATTACTGTCTGTACCATGTTTGTAACAGCTAATTTAGCAAACTATTAACAGAATATTCAATAAATTTGAATAAAAGATGAAGGTTATGGTACTAATTCTTCAGCTCAGTCTTAACAAAAACAAAACCAATGCACATCTTCAATTATCACAGAATGTCTGAAGGGTGTATAAAGGACATTGCTGCCGCCATGGGTTTTAAATGTAAAATATGGTGAGTGAAAAATCCTTTTGCACATACATGTAATTATGTCACCAAAGGCACCACTGTAAACATGGCTCATTTTAACATGAAAAATCCCCAAAGTGTGAACATCCATCTACCTTCAGACTAGGATGCCCACCAATATATCAAGCTATGACTTAGCTCAAGTACCAGGTAATGATGCATCTACAAAACGTGCTGCCACACAGAGTAAAACAAATGGCTAAAATGACAAAAATATCCTTTTATAAACAACTAGTGTGACTACTAAAACTATAGTATAATACTCTACAACATCAGAAATATCACTATGGTTACGACATCAACAATATCACCAAGGCAACAGCATCAAAACTACCCCTAGATTAAAACATATCAGATACCTTGAGTTGTGCAGTATTGTTAGCTGCTTTGTCTTTTTTACGTTGAGACTTCGGTGATAATCTCGATGCCAGACTGACAGCTTTTGCTGCACTTTTAAACTTTGTACCACTTTCCTGTTTCTCCATTTTACTTAACTGAGCCTCCATTTTCTTGGCCTCTTTGGCATTAAATTCAGGATCTTCTGTGTTCAAATATAAACAGAAAGTGTTTAAGACTCAAAATAAACAGTGAACAAAAACATATCTAGCTCATTTGGCATTAAATTCAGGATCTTCTGTGTTCAAATATAAACAGAAAGTGTTTAAGAGTCAAAATAAACAGTGAACAAAAACATATCTAGCTCATTTGGCATTAAATTCAGGATCTTCTGTGTTCAAATATAAACAGAAAGTGTTTAAGACTCAAAATAAACAGTGAACAAAAACATATCTAGCTCATTTGGCATTAAATTCAGGATCTTCTGTGTTCAAATATAAACAGAAAGTGTTTAAGACTCAAAATAAACAGTGAACAAAAACATATCTAGCTCATTTGGCATTAAATTCAGGATCTTCTGTGTTCAAATATAAACAGAAAGTGTTTAAGACTCAAAATGAACAGTGTACAAAAACATATCTAGCTCATTTGGCATTAAATTCAGGATCTTCTGTGTTCAAATATAAACAGAAAGTGTTTAAGACTCAAAATGAACAGTGTACAAAAACATGATAAAACACAAATATCTAGCTCATTATCAAATGAGGAACCACCTTACTTTTTCTGTATTTATCAGCATGTGCCCCTTAATGTTTGTGCAAAACAAAACAGAATAGCATAATTCAGTTTCCAGTAAACATGATATTATTCACGTACCTCGGACAGAAAAATCTCACGCGCACACCAGTGCTAGATTTTTCTGTCTTGTCCAGTTTGTCTGGTACTGCAGCGACAATTGAACAATAAGGATGATGTATCCGATCATTGTGCTTGACGTCATCAAAACAAACGCTTTCTTTAATTATTTTTTAAAATATGTGTTTTATTTTATTTTTTATTCAAAATATTTTATTGTCAGAGTTGTTTTATATTTGCATTGATTACAAATCATTGATATCTTAAAATTTTGTGTTGTCGATCAGATTATTTTCAAAGTGCGGATTTGTACAATGCATATTTAAAGTGTCCAAAGGAATGCAAGAAGTCCCATGAGTGTATGTGTTTTGTTTTCTATGTATCACCGTTATAAACAATTTAATGGTACAAGAAATAGAATCTGTCACCTGGTTGTGACCGATACCGGTTGATCTCAGTCTCGGGTGATGTGATGTAACATGATGTATATGTTACATCACATCACCCTCGACTGAGATCATACGGTATCGGTCACAAACAGGTGACAGATTCTATTATTCTGGAATATGATGTAAACATTTTCCATACACATTGGAAATAACAAGTTCTGCACAAACATAATGGAGCATTATCACATTGTACACTGGTGAACCCCATTCTTATATCAGTTTAAATCAAGCTTAAATTTGGCAATGTTCTTTCTACAAGAGATGTGATTCACCTTAGTTGTCTTGGACTTGATTGAGATTTTCATTGCCTAATAAACCTTACATCAAATCTGTTCCCGTATCAAAACCTATGTCTTTATATTGACTATTGTATGGTAGATACTTCCTATCATCCTGTTTATTCATGTTTTTTGTTCTCTCCAGATTTTCACTACTTAATGAATTTTTAATCAACTTTGGTTAAGTATCCAACCCTAAATACTTTATTCTGACTATGATATTGTAAATACTGTGTTTCCTACCATCGTGTGTGTTGTTGCCATTGGTTCCGTTTGCTATAGTTCCATAAGGTGTCATCTGCTGCTGAGGTTGTTGCTCCTGATTGACCAGATTATTTCTGGCATCCATATCCAACGGATCCAACATGGCCTTGCTTCTTTCATGCTCCTACAGAAGTTTTTAATAAGTATAAGTTTTAAACTTAAAATAATGCATCCATAAAACCAGGTGTTAAGGTGTGTGTGTGAAATGATTATTGATTGTTAGATGTTTTCATATTTATTATTACATAACTATTATATCTATTCTCCCTTGTCATAATTCATTTTATCATTTCTCAAACAAATATCACGAAAATAACTGCCGTTTTACATTTTACTTGTAAGCATGAAAAAATATTGCTGAACAATGCTTTTAAAATTGGACATTGTTGGCTTACTGAACAAATAAGTTAATTACTTCTCTATGGGTTTTTTTCAACTTGTAGTAATCAATGGGCAGTTTAACAAAAACCAGTAAGTTCCCCTTAAAATAACTCATCATGAAGGCCATATTGTTTATCTTAATCTTAGAATGCAAAATAAATTTATAATAGTATCTTTTTTGCAGAAGAACAAAACTGGCATCTAAATTCATATAAGCTTAATTGAACACATGTCTATAAATGCCATAATAGGGTAGACTTTAATGTAACCAACTGACTGAAGAAAACTTTCATACAGCTCTATCTCAGGAGGCTCAAAAACTAAGTTAATATACATGTATTCAAAATATCCTATGACTGTTAAGTCAAGTTGTTTTACAATATTTAGAAACAATAATGATTCCTGCTCTCTATAAAATGTCTAGGACAGGAAAAAACCCAGTTGATTTTACAAAATAGGACAACTCTATTTAATGCATTGCTAAAACAGGTAAGTTCCAAAGTTTGGAAAAATGAGAAGAAGTTTCATTATCTAGTAGTACACTAGAAAACCCTGTTAGAGTAGATCATTTAGGATTTTACAAATCTGTGCAAGCATGTATTCCATAAACTCTTTACTCTTCTCTCTCTCTCTCTCTCTCTCTCATATATCAGTAAATATTGAATAGCAGAAGAGATTACAGAGATGATATATCTGAAAGGGAGAGAACTTCATATATATAGTGTAATAAGAAAGAAAAGTTCAAAGATACAGACAGAATTTTCATAACAATTTCTGAATATAACAAAGATATGTGCATGCAGGATATGCCAATAAGCAAAAAGTATATAAATGTATATATTCCATTGTCTAGCCAAGTGATATACAATAAATAATGAAATCCACCATTTTGGATTATCTCCCTTACACATTACATTTCTTTTGTCTAGACTTTTCTCTAGTTGTTTTGTAGGTTTATTCAACAGGCTGACCAATTCAACAGATTTATCCATTTTTGACAGATTTGTATCATAAAAACATAAACGGATGGATAAAATGTAAAGTCAAATTAGACAGATTTTTTCGCATTTTGACAGGGTTTTTAAACTAAAAGTACTAAAAGTTCGGACTTTTTGTATGGAAATTGTATCAAATTCAAACAATTAATGATAAAAAACATCTAAATGGCAACCTTACACACTAAAATATAGAAAATCTGGACAATTAAATGAATTTGATTGGTCAGCCTGATTCAATTACCAAAGAGATTTAAAAACAGTTATTTTCTTTGCAAAATGGCATCGGTGTTCATACGATACACAACACAATATAATATATGAAATATCCATATTTGACAATTTTGACATTGTTTTCTAAAATACCCCTGAATAACTCCTCAAAAATGGTTTTCTTTATAAAACGAATTGCTCTAACATTGGCTTGAATCATTTGAGAATTTGAATTAAAAGTGTCTAAGGGAGATAACTGGATATGACCATTTCAAAAAGTACAGAATTTAAACATGCTGAAAGTATAAATGATCTGATTAACATGGTAACAATTGTGATTTTGACACACATAACATATACATGTACATAACATATACATAACATATAAATGAACAAAATAAAAATCTGATTTCAAAATCCACTCATCAATTTTTCAGGAAGGAACGTGTTTACATAATGTAGAGATGCATGTATACTGGACCACTGCAATACGACGGGCATCAGATACTTCATACAATTCTATACAAAGATGATTTGTTTCCCACACTGCATGCTTAGTCTGTTGGAAATAGCCTGTAGTAGAAGGGACCTTGGTGATCAAGTTGGTCTGAAGTGTCGGGTTACAGATCAGAGCACATGTCACCTCCTAGGTTGGTCTGAAGTGTCAGGTTACAGATCAGAGCACATGTCACCTCCTAGGTTGGTCTGAAGTGCCAGGTTACAGATCAGAGCACATGTCACCTCCTAGGTTGGTCTGAAGTGTCAGGTTACAGATCAGAGCACATGTCAACTTCTAGGTTAGAATCCCACTCAGTAAGATACTACTGTGATAAAGTTTGTCAAATCACTTGTTGTAGGTTAGTGGTTGTCTCTGGGTACTTGAGTTTTCTCCACCACTTCATCATAACAGAAAGAATCTTAACTGGGATGTATGACACCATTACTCTACACCTTTCAAACTCAACACAGTTGTTGGAATGGTTGGTTGATTTGTCAAAATGGTATTTTATACACATCACTCAAATTACTATTTCTTTTTTTTCAAGACAGCAAGTTCTAAAATGGTGGAGGAAACGAGAGTATCAGAGTAAACAACTGACACTTAAGCAAATGATAAAACTGATAAAAGTTATTTTACTAATATGTACATATGGGATAGGAACCTAGACAATGAGAGTTGAGTTGAGTTCAGTAATGGTGTTTAATGTCCCAGTCAAGAATATTTCACTTATATCAAGATGTCACCAGCTATAGGCCAGGGTGCAGAAATTTTGCCTGTGCATTGCGCTGATGGCATTATACAACAGGGTTCTAAACCTACCGTGACATGGGACCTCGTTTATTTTGAGTTCCCATCCCAAAGAACTGCAACTTTCATTTTGAAATGTCAAGTGCTTGACGAAAGAACAGTCACTACCCACTTTCAAGTCTTGAATCGGACCTGGTCGGGATTCAAACCCACAACCTCCCACTTACCAAGTGAGCTCTCTACCAACTGAGCTACCGCAGTGGTTCCTAGACAGTGAGAGGCAATATTTGTGATGTTTATTCCATCATGATGTTTCTTGTATACCCATAAACGTGAAATTCACCATGATTACATGACAAAAGAGACAAATGTAGACTGAATTACAACATTAGAAATCAGATTTATCAGAAGTACATGCTGAAATAAAACTATGCATTCTTTTGTTACCATTTTTACACATATAACTGAATGAGGACTTAGCCGTTTATCTGGCCAAGACAAATTTGAAATCATGATACAGTCAAATAAAAAACATTTAAATTGTTTTATATTTAAAAACAAAAGAATGCATAAAAAATCAGGAAAGACTGAAAACAAAGAACAGTCTAAATATGTATAGAAAATATCAATGAAGCAAATAAAGCAAAGCAAGGGGAATAACTTAGGCTGGTAATCTGCACAAAAGGGAGGGAATTCATTCCAGATTGTAATCCCAGATTAACCAATACCAAAAATTTCAGTGCAGTTACTGATTAATATTTTGATTTCTCATGTCTTTTTTAAATAATCATCACTAAAAACAAATACTGTTAAAATATCCATTTAGAAAGAGTTAACTCCCCTTTTTACATAAAGTTTTGCCTGTCCAATAACAGTTATTTTTTTAATATATTTTTGTTTTCTTTGCTTTTCTTTTCTTCTTTCAATTTTTGTGTGAACCTTTTCATATCGATGTTTTTACAAACAAACAAAGGTGTTGTGGTTGGCAAACTTAAAGCAGCCAGCTGGTTTAATAAATAAACATTTTGGAGGGATAGACGAATGAATTAAAACAATCAATATTTATGGCAGAGAATCAAGTATTAAAGTATAAAAAATATAAACGGGAGAAAAAAGTTTAAAAGTGAAGAGAAAAAATAATTTATGCTGTCAAAATTCCATCACCTTGGCAACAAGTGAGTTTAATTACTGATTGGTCGGTGAATCTGGTTCCTGTGTGATATAGAGGCAGGAAGTCAGTGATCAAATGCAATGATATATATATAGAAGCAAATAAAGGTATTGCTGGGAATAACTACATACAAAACAAGGAATGCTAACTTTTCTGCTCAATAATATGTTAGTTTTTATTCAAACTTTTTGTATTTTTTGGGGGTTGAGGCGGGTGTTTGGCTGGCGGTGGTGGTGCTTGGGAGTGTTAAATTGATGTCAAATTAATATCACCAAGAAGAAAAAAAATAACATTTAGAAAATAACATTATGCTTATTCTCATTTTTTGAAACAAAAGCAAAAAAAGTATATATTTTCTTGCAATGTGACAATTTCTAAAACATTTCCAAACTAAAATTGAACGAGCAAATTCAATTGATTAGGATCCCCAGACCTTTTTTGTGATTTGCATTTGTGTTTAAAGGGCAATTACTCCTTACTCAGGTTAATGATATGCGCATCTCCTATTAATGTTGATGCTTTGCACCAAATTTTCTAAAATAGAATTACTGGACAAGAAGTATATTCACCGACAGCTGTAAGGATTGAACTTCAACTTTAATATCCCCCTCTTTCTTTATAAGGTGGGCAGGATAAAAATACGGGAGGGATTCTATCCTTTGTTCCTAGTCCACTTTTTCTAACATTTTTCATCAAATTCTAACTAGAATGGTCTCTTGAGAGCCAAATACCCCCACTCTCAATATTGACTTCCTGACCTTGACCTTTGACTAATGTACATAAATTTGGTATGCATTATATCATTTCAAGTTGGTTTACATTTCTGGCAAGTTTGATCAAAATCCATCCATAGACATGGAAGATATGGAGCGGACACTATATTGGAATGAACAACCAGATGGACAAACAGGGTGATTCCTATATATCCCCCTGAACTTGGTATTGTCTAAGTTTCCACCTATTTGGTGAAGGTTACAATTAAGATAATATTGACCTTATGATTTCTTCCTTATTATGAATCCATATTTATATTTTAACTTCTTTAGTTCTTTTCAGCCATGCATATAAACCATTTCTTATGGATTTGGACCATACCATAAGTTTAGTTGTGAAGTGGGGGGGGGGGGGGTCTTATCTTACAACAACTTTTTTGGTAGAAGTTCAATTGCAGGGGTATAATTATGGGTACTGTCTTTTCAAAAGCAAAATTACTAAAGTTACAAATTTTGGGTCAAATGTAGTTTTTTTTCTCCTTCAGATTTCAATTTAGTTTTCATATATTGTGCAACACAAATATAACTTATCAGTACCAATCAAATCAAAATCACAATAAAATACTAGAACACAACTCTCACAAATATATCAAATTATATCAAAATACTCATATTTTGTTACTTAAAATATATATTGCATTAGTGTTCCTAAAATTCTAATTTGAAAAAATCTATAAATTTACAAAATAAACTTTTATTCAACAAGAGATTTTTCAGCCTTATTGCTCACTTATGGGCAATATGTGTATTTTGTAAAAGTTTAATAGACAAATAAAAGTATTCCCAATTTGGGCCCCAACTGCCAAGATTTTTCTTCAAAATAAGTTCTATTTGTCTAAAAGATAACTTCATGTACAATATCTGAGGTAGTTAATGTATGCTTAATAAATTATTTTTATTATCCTGCAGGATCCCTTTGATTTTTGAAAATTTACAATTTTCCATTTATGGGGAAGTTCCCTTCATTTATGGAAGTCTAAAATCCCTTTACATTGACATGGTTATATAACAATATAATCAATTTTGGTCCAGTAGTTTATGAGGAGGTGATTAAAATGTAAAATGTTTAGTCTAGGGACACATGGCAGACGACAGACAAAGAACCATAGCAAGAGCTCATTTGGGTCAGGTGAGCCAAAATTAAAAATTCAATGTGCTTTAATGTTATTTCAATTTGCCTATTACGGGCAATTTCTATATAAAAATTCAAAACTAATATAAATGCTACACTTTGAAGTACTCACTCTAATAAGTGTATCCACCGAGGCGAAATATTTACTCCACCAATCCATACTCTCAAGATCCAACTCGTCTTCATCTGCAACAGAATTACTTCTCTTTTTACGCTTTTTATTTTCAGCTGTTTTCAAGTCTTTCTTCTCTGCCTGTGAAGAATTACAAAACAAACATACAATTATTACTTGTTTCATTAAATTCACCTAGATCTGGACTTTCAGGGCTCAAAGTTGCGACTAAATTAGGCGCCATGGCGACCAAATTTTTCCATTGGTGGCAAATTTTACTCATAAGTCGCCAATTTGACTGCTTTTTTGGGGGTTCAAAATTCTCGATCATGGCCAATTCATTTTTCTATTTGTGTTTTACATATTGTGTTACACAAAGTGTTTCTGGCACTCCTTATAACTTATAGAAAAAATCTTATGTATGTATGTATAGATACGAAATGTCAAAAGTGTGCCGAATTCAGTAATTATGGCAATGTGTATTGATAGTTTTTTCAAGAAGGCAAGTATGTGTGATCCCCCTCCCCCCACCCCACCCACAAAAAAAGCAGGCAATTGATCCATTGTGATCACGACACTGACATGGAAAAGAAACAGCTGGTGCCTGAAAGTCTCATTTGGTGCCTTATATTTTTCATATAAGGCGCCAGGCTGGCTACTAGAATCAAAAAGTCACTTTGAGCCCTGACTTTCAAACAACCAGTCTTAGAAGCAGTTGTCGTATAATAATACCTCAGCTAAGTTGAGTTGAGTCAGGATTTGTTTCACTTACATTGAGGTAGTCAGTTCAGGGACGGTGGAGGACACCTGAATACCAAGAGAAAATCAACCTTTGACAACATTCACCATGTCAACTACAAACTATCTCACACTAGGATCTGTAAGATTCAAAACTAGGCAGGGAAAAGTGCTGTGATCAATAAGCCAGCACTTTCAGTCATTCAGCCACCATGGCACCCATCTGTCTTGCACTTATACACAGGTATTATAAAGACCATTTGAATCATATCAAGTATACTATTTTATAACTAGATGTATTTTTTCAGGCTATCAGAACTAGTTATAATGTAACTATAAGGTGGTGGGAGGTGTCAATGATGGAGGGTTGTTTAGGGGATAAATTTAATTAATTTACTGTTTCAACTGCAATTTTATTCTCCTTATAACGTAAAATTGTTTGTCTATATTATATAAACAACCATTGTGGTCTTTGGTCCCCAGGATGATCAAAATGATTGATTAAATGGGGCTTAAGGACCCAGTTAAAAATATTTCACTTATATAGAGACATCACCAGCTAGAGATGAAAAATCTGACCTTGGCAGTATGCTCAGGGTAATGTGCAGGGAGAGTTCTTAACCATGCAACACCTGCTGTGACAAGGGGCATCCATTTTTAAGTTCTCTTCTGAAGGACCCCCTTACTTTCATTTCAAAATTCTGAGTGCTTGGCGAAAGTAGTCATTACCTATTTTCAAGTTTTCATCAGACCCCGGCTAGGGTTCAAACCCATGACCTCCCACATACGAAGCCAACACTCTATCAACTATCTACCATAGTGGTACCAATAAAAAGGAAATAAATGAGTTTGGAGAGGATAGTTTCAGATACCTTACCGTGTCAATCGTAACCTTATGTTCTTTATTAATAAGAGGAAATCGTTCGTCTATAGTAACAGCGATGTCTTCCGTCCTCACAGACACCTGTCCCTGAGGTCCTATGATCTTAGGTGCATCTGGATTTTTACCTGTAAGAAAAATATATAAGGAATATACAAAATGGTAACTGAATAACTTGAATAGTAAAACCTCGAAACCACTGCAAAAAATTGGCCCAAGAAATTTTGGTACTTTAAAGGGATCTGGCAATAAATTGAGTGAAATGGATTTTAAACAATAGTATTGCATAAATGAGGTGGCAAAATTATGGGAGGGTGGTAAAATAAGATTTTACTGTACTTGGATTTAGCCAATGTATCAAAGAATGTGAACTAGAATACAAGAGAAACTAGAAATAACCCCACCCCTCCAACATTGACCTCCTGACTTTGACCTTTGACTTAAGCACAAAATTTGTATGCGACACATCATCTCATGTTGGTTTACATTTGTGACAAGCTTGATCAAAATACATTCATAGACATGGAAGATATGAAGCAGACACAATAATGGGACAGACAACCAGACAGACAGATAGACGGATGGACAGACAGGGTGATTTCTATATACACCCCTAAACTTCTTTGTGAGGGTATAATAATTCCATTAAAAAAGATGAGAGAGACCATTTACTATAGCACATCTGGCATCAATTGGAAATAATGATATACACAGTATTATAATTGTTAGATACAACCATAATTATGTCACAAAGCATAAGTACAAAGGCAAAGAGTATGAGCAGAAATGAAAATTACCTCAGAAAATTTTCAAGATGTGTTTGGATTTCAACCCAAATAAATTGGAGGATAATAAGTAAATTTTGTATTTATTTACCTGGAAACAGTTTCTGGATCACAGCTTTAGCTTTTTTAGTTGTTGGTATGTACATAAATTTTTGTAGAGAATTTATCACGTGTGTTCCGACTAAAACATATCTACCAAAGTTACGACAGTCAACACAACGTATAGTGATGGGTGGACAGTATAACTCATTCTCTGGTAACTCCTGAAGTAACAAAAAAAAAGTAATTCATATAAAACTATAGATACTGGGTACATATAATTCATATATTCAAAGTGACAAACTCAAGGTGTTTAGTGAACAAATTATTTCAGTTCAACAAGAATCTATTCGTCTAACAAAAAATGCTGAAAATCTTTTCCAAAACATATGAAATGACCATAGCTACGTAGTGTATATGATTTCTCTTCAGTCAGGTGAGGGCTTGCCAAAATGGTCTAAAGCACATGATTACTGATCACATTGTCTATCATTGCTTAGGGTTGTATCAAACTCTAAACAGATCCTACTAGAATGCTTGTCAAATAGTTTGCCAAATGTTTTTATCTGGGAACTCCGATTTCCTCCTCTACCCATTAACTAACTGTCTCAATATAAGTTAAGAATCTTGACCATTGCCTAAAACTGAATTACCGTACTACACTCTTTAGTCTGACATATTAAGCATCACTATCAGATTAATATTATACAGACAACAAATCTATCCAAATCTTTCAAGAAAGCCTTTACAGCTCATTGACCATAAACAGCCTGGATCATAGCAGAATAATTAAAATATAACTTTATTATTTTATAAAAATTATCTGTCAAAAATAACAACAATTTTTATCAATGCTGTTTGACAATATAATGAAGATTTTACTTACAACATCAAAGTGTTTAACAGGAATACTGAAGTTAGGATTTTTTACAATTCAGGATAATGGCAGATTGTAAAACATGGCCTGCACATTCTATGTCTATCCTGGGTCTATCTACAGAAGTCAACTGTACACGCTTCAAATCACGAACTCCCCAAAATAGTACCTAAAGAACAGGACAGAAAAACATAGTATGTGTAAATATGGTGAAAAAAAAAAAAAAAAACAAACACTAGATTGCAAACATATATATATATATATATATATATATAAACCATTAATAATATAAATGACTGCTGTATATCAATGTTCAGAACTATTTCATTTATTGTAGATGTTCTATTTTACTATGAAGACTACAGAGTTATCACCTATATAATTTTATTAGGGTTGACCTTGACCTTATATTGACAATGTTATAGGTTGGCCATGACCTTTTAATGAAATTGTTACCTTAATTATGGGGTGGCCTTATAATGATATCATTTTAGTATGATTTTAGTCATCTGCTCAATAATCTAAACCTGAATCCTCAGTCTAGAAGAAGTCAAACTTTTGGTAAACAAGGTAGAATCATTTATCTATGATCCAAAAAACAGGAATCATAGTTCTTGCATATATTGCTAGCCCTCTGTTACCTCTAT
The DNA here is from genome assembly GCA_021292105.1 of Anadara kagoshimensis. Taxonomy (NCBI): domain Eukaryota; kingdom Metazoa; phylum Mollusca; class Bivalvia; order Arcoida; family Arcidae; genus Anadara; species Anadara kagoshimensis. The sequence continues at coordinate 2,877,848 of CM037860.1, read as the reverse complement.
CCTGTGTTTGCTAAGTACTGGTCGTATTCCTTTTGGTACTGGCATTATTGGACCACGGTCTTTTCCAGTGGTGTCTGGCATTTCAAGGGGAGGTAAATCTTGTCCACTCATATCACCAAATGCTGCCAACTAAATACAGAAGAAATCAATTTCAATTGACTTTTTCATGCATTTTCATTTAAAGATTTTGAAAGAATTCAATATGACATAATTCTATCATTTATTAATTAGAAATAATTCCCATTATTATAAATTATTTTTAGACAACAAAAATAAACATGCTGGAACTACAACAACAAAAATTTTATGTATATAAAAACATTTTTAATTTTAAGAAACAAATGCAGTCATTAAAATGCAAATGTAAAGTCTTGTGAATTAATAATTCTGCAAGTTATAGAAACTTCAACCAATTTGCAATAAGGACTGGCAAAATGTTGCCACTCAAATAAATGTTTTATATAGGGAAAATTTCCTGTAAATTTACAAGTTACAAGACACAAATATAAAACTATTGCAAATTGGCAACTTTTAATATAATTTACATTTGCACTGAGTATTATCCAATGAGGCAAAAAATAAAAGTTGTGAAAATGCTGCAATAAAAATTCTTGCAAAATTTAAATGGTGTGAAAATTTCCTGATTTACAGTACAATACTTCCAGCATCAGTGGCATTCCTTGTAATACAGTCATCAAAGAAAAATAAATTAAAGAATCTGTTTGCAAATATTTACATTTATATGTTTGATTATATTAAACTCAGTTTGTAATTTATTTACAATGAAAAAATGAAAATAAAATTTTTCAAAAATGTGAAATGTAAATATAATCTTCAAATTGTCTAGAAAAGGCATTTACCAGTATAGTGCTACAATTTCCATTGTCCAGTTTGCTTTGCATGACAATGGAAGTTACAGCACTATAAACGCCATTTCTAGACAGTTTAATGGTATTCAAGATATTCTTAAAAACCACAGATCCAACTACTTTAGTCAGAGTCTTATTCTTGCACCTTTCTGAATATTATTTTGGTGATGTTAATTGTAGGAATTTTAGTTTAGGAATTATCATATTTCTGAAGACTACAGTTATGCTACGAGTACAGCATTCTCCACTATTCTATTTCATTCTAGATGAGTGAGGAATTCTACTAGTGAGTTTATTAACAAGTGTAATTTATTTTTGTTAAAGTTAAATCTTGGTGACAGCTAAATTTGTTAATTTTTAAAATAATTGTTCACTCTCTTTAAAAGTTGACTGATTCTGTGACATCCTTTAGCTTCATCAGTATCCTGTAAATTGTCCTAATTATGTTATATAAAATCAGTTTTGTAACAATCAATTTCATAAGTTAATAGGAGATCATGTGGAACAAACTACTGGCCTGTATAAATCGATCTAGCAATACACAATTTTTCCTTGGACCTACGGCTCGCTCGGGCCATATCAAAATGATGGTCCATATCCTGGTCCTCGACCACTCTATAAATCTTAATAATGCCCTGTGCATAAGTATCTAGTCTCCAAAAAAGAAGTTCTTGACAGTGAAATTGTTACTTGAATAAAATATTTCAGATGTAACAGTTTTCTTCTTTTCGCTGAGTTTTAATATAAACAAAACAATATTTTTTGTGCATTTAGACAATTTTAGAATTTTTCCACATCTGTAAAAGGAACTAGGGCAATTAGTGTATAAGGTGATGCAAGATGGACAAAATGGCTGCTGTTGTTGGTGAAAAAATGTGTGGTGTAGCCAAATATCAAGCTGAGGTTACACTGAGAATCACAAGTTTTCCAAGATTTGTAAAGGTTTGCTGATGTTTGTGGAGACTTGTCAAATAAACAATGTAAAAGGGTTAAAAAGTTTTTTTAAAGTCAAATATGACAAGTGTGAACCAAAACCAAAAATATTTCTTTACAACAGAGCATGCATTATCAAGCTGCTAGCATGAAATGAGTTGATGCAAGATGAAGAGTGCCAAAATTTTAGAGAAAGTTAAATTCAAATTATATAATTTTGTTTTACAGAAAATGAAATATCCCTAATGAAAATAATAGATTTTTAGTGTGTGAAAAAAGCTGCATGCAAAAACTGTTGACTGAAATTGAATTACATTGTGTTAGGTTTTTTTTAACTTAAAAATGTAAGAACTTAAAATTAAATTTTATTTAAAATCAAATGTAAAATTGTATTTTATGTTGCTTTTAAATGATTTTTACATTTATTTAATTCATCCAATATGTACTCAAATACAAACAGCAAGACCATAGGAAAATATTAATTAACATATTGTATTTTTCTCATTTCTGTATTTATTACTGATAGGAAGAACTATACATATACTTTAACAGGTATTTTGCCCCTTTTTACTGATTTTAAAAATATATATTATACTTTGAAAACTTATAATGATTTCAATCTCAGAATCCTTCTTTGCTGTTAAACTACACAAAACGACACATCTCTCCTCCAATTGTATGCGAGGTATATGTCACCAATACATGTAGACTATAAAAGACTTTGACATCAGTGTGGAGTGAAGTAGAGTGAAGTAATGCATTTTTATACTCCAGTCAAGAATCTTTCACTTATATCGAGGCAGACACTTCAGGAAAGATGAAGGAAACCGGCAAGCCTGGAGAAACCTGCACCAACATTTGGCTTTAAGAATGAATACCAGGAATAAAACTAGAACCAAAATATAAATCTTACCGTTTTGGAGCACCCGGCCTCACTTCCCTGGTGGAAGTTCACATGTCTAACCTAACTTGTCAGTTTCAAAGTTCTTACTTTGCTTCTGGATTGTGATTCGGACATGAATTAGTATGTTTGTTTTTGATTAATTTGAACTATGAGCCATAACATCCTATAGTAACCAGTTATAAAAGTTTGTTAATCTAAGACAAGTTACATATAAAAAGGAAGGGAAAACAGCTAAAAGGTAAAGCTAGAAGCAATGATAATAATAATAAAAAGTATAAAAATGTATAAATAATAATATCTAAAGTTTAGCTATACCAGAGAGATTTTCTTGGCATATGGCGGTGTTCGGTAAGCACTCTTCAAATCGCTTTCCTCGAAAGGATGCTACAAGGATGACAACACCAGGAAAATATTTATACAGCAGGACAAACAATACAAGCAAAAGACAAAATCCACAATTTAAAATAGAAGTATAGCTCTAATTAGTACAATGGTCCAATAATTCAAAGTTTTAAACGTTCTGATAACTCATTACTTAATTGTCTATAGAGATAGAAAGAATGAGGAAATTTAGGACAATATAATTGGGTAAATTAAAATAAAGATTTCATACTACACATATAAATGGTTGTAGAGTGGATGATATCTAAAATATTTTTCAAAAGTTTATACTTCCTAATATTTAATAAATATCCAAAACTTAATGTTTAAAAAAGTGAAATGAAGGGGAATATCTACAATGGAGATAATCTAAATCAAAGCATTACTGAATTGTATATAGATTTAGCAAAAGCACAGCATGATAAGTACCGATTATACATATTATATATACACTACTAGGATATATATTTTGCAGTAAGTACAAAGCTGGAAACAAGCACCTGCCTAAACTTAATCTACAGTTATCATATCATTTTAAATTTGCATCAGTATATTAGTTTAATGCACACATTTTGTTTTAAAATACAATTAAACCTTATTTTAATGACCCTCGATAACTTCAAACCATCACATATTGCTTCACTATTTTAAAGGCTATTTTTTCTGGGTTTATCATAAGTCATTGATTCTTTGTAAGTCTCCTTAAACTTATCACAAAACCTTTTTATTTGACTAAACTATGGTGGTGATGACTCTAGGTCGATTTCAATTTTATTGATTGCTTATTTATCCAATATTCATCCACAAGATGAAAGACAGTAAATAGGGAAGAATTCTCTTATGATGAATCAAATGAATGAGAAATTGGCTCACTTTAATTATCTTCTTACAATATTATAAATTTATGATAAAATACTATATTTGCTACATTCTTACATTCATAAATATTTATTATAAACAGTATATAGTGTACATCCATATTTAAAGGTCAATGTTTGCATGGGTTTTTTGTTTCAATTAATCGTAATAATATAAACAATGTATATTTTTATCTTTTGTAAACCTGACAGTTTTCGTATATTTTATTAAGGGGAAACAACTCAAATGATATCAGTCTGAAAAAGGATACAATGTAATATCCCATACAAACTCTTGACCTTTTCGTATGGTGGCACAATGTCAGTTATCTCCCTTCATTTACTCAGGGGAGACAACTGATCACATACAGATTTTGAACTTGCTAATAGTCCCCATATAGTAATATAAATTAAAAATTAACATATCAAAATGCACAAGTAAACATAATTTCTGCTTAGTCTTTACCTGTAAGAGTTCAAATGCAGCTAGTAATTCACCAGCTTTTTCAGAACCACGGTAGATATCCCACCATTCCAAGCGTGGTGGGAATTTTGGTTGCTCGTATTCTTCATTACTCATCTTAACCACCGGCTTGGCAACTGCTCGACCAATGAATTCGGCTTTTCCCTAAAATGAATAGAAAAGTTCTGGTTTTGAGTTCTTTGTGAATATTTAATCTTCAAATGTGAAATAAATTAGATTAATTTTTATCAAATATGGGTAACAACTCAATTTGTTTAATAAATAAATCTGAATTCAAAAAATATATATGAGTTTAGCAATGTGAAAGTCTAAATGAATCTTGTGGTAAAAAAGTTAATGAAGAGTGATATGATATGGAAGTTACATTCTCTGCTAGTGATAAGCCAGCTATGTGTACAGATTATAAATTTATAAAAATAAAGCCATGGTTTGGCAACTCCTACATCTTATGAACTACAGACAATGGCTATGATGGAAGATCAGAGTGGAATGATGGTGTTTTAAGCAACAGTCAAGATTCTTTAACATATATCTAGGCTGTCAGTTCATGGATGGTGGAGGAAACTGGAGTATCCAGAGAAAACCACTGACCTTAACTTGGGCAAGCAAACTGGCAACCTTTATCAAACTAGGATTCTAGAAACCTAGGCAGTGAAAGGTGCTATGATCCATATTGTATGCTTTGGATCACTGGACAATGAAGCCCCCTCACAGATGGATTTGAATTAGGCTAAGACACACCACCAATAACCGTGCATGGTGAAATGACTTATAGGTATTAAGTACCAGGGTACTGGTAATTTCTTATGATCAATGACATTTTACCTAAAGAAAACAGAAGTCCCTTGATCAAACTTTAATTTTGAAGCAAAAACCAATTTTAAATATATGTAGAGGTCACAATGATTTTTTTGTATTTTTATAAAACTGTTAAAATATTATGCAGGCATAAAATAGTGTTAAAATTTTGAGCTGTATGATAGCCAAGCTAAACTGAAATCAGATTTGAGCTAGATACAACTGTCATGCACAGATTTCAAATTATCTATGTTACTCAATATCAAAATTAAAATATTTACACCAAAATCAGGGTTTTAAAATTAAAAATTATCACAAGATGCTGAAAATTGACCTGAAATGTCTTATAAATGTATCATTTACAATATAAAATACTCTTTATTTTAACCAATATGTTTTATTTGTATAAAAATTAACAAAATGAAGATTTGCTAAAACAATTCACTAAAGCCATTGAATATCTGATATCTAAGGAAAATTCAAAGTATAAAAAAATCTTGTGTGTGGGTTATCAATTGCTTACTAACACATTGGTTGAAATTAATTGGTTTTCATTCTTGACAGTCAGGGTTATGGGTTCAAATCCTGCTCCTCAATACAGATAAGGGTACACAAGCTTCAGTATTGTCGATGGAATGTAAAACATACAATGTATATTATCGCGGTACCAGTATTATACCAAGAAATTAAGGATATTGTCACATCAACTCTAGAAAGTTTTTTTTAGGTCAAAACAACATTGTGCATCACAAAATATCCGAGTACAGTGCCCCAGAAAACATATTTCGAGTTATCATATAAAGTTGATGAAGTATCAGACAGATTAATGAAGGCTTCTTTTGAATGTTAAAATCCTAATGATGGTTCACTGGTGGCATGTGTTTCTCCAATGTGGTTCAACAGAGGCTGAACCTACAAAAGTGAGACACCTTGGGGTGGGATTGATGTCAAACACTTTAACCACTTGGCCACCTGACAATAACTAAACAGAAAAAAACACAAGTTTAGCTCTATATATGTCATTTATATATAACTTATTTGTATTTATTTTTAAAAACATATAAGAAAAACCACCCTATACAGTTTTTGTGAAATACAAAAGTGAAAGAAAGGTATTTAGGATGTGATTTGAGGAAAGCTAAGTGGAAACACAGGGCAGGGTTGGAGAAAAAAGTAATTTAAATAAAAATATTAATTTTAAATTTAATTCTGATGCACCACTATTAAATAACAATCTAGACATGGCTCATTCATCTAAAATTAAGAAAAATTAACAAATTAATACATATACAATAAAAACAAAAACCTGTAAGGATAGAGAGATGGACACTGAAATTAGAACAGAAATAATCTAAGTTTGGTGTTCAAAGACTCCGGCCCTCCAGCCAGCCAGCTAGCCAGACAGCGTGGTGGTCCAAGGTAGTGCAGTATCGTGGCCCCATGCAGAATAAACTATATCAAAATCTCCAAACTTACCCATTGCTAACGGTGATCAGAAATTAAAGAGTAGTGTCATAAGTGGGAGGTATCTTTGGTGGTAAAATGTATTCATTTAATGATATTATTTCTTTTTATGAACTTCTAAAATACCTTTTACTGAAACAAAGCTGCCAAGAGAACAGCATAATTTGCCTTAAGATCCAATTTATTTAAAAGCTGTTAATCAAAAACTAAAAACATTGACCACATTAACATCGACATACACACACACTCGTGAACACTCAAATTTGAGATTGTTGTATATAACATGATATATACTGTAGTTTAAAGCTAAAACTGATCATTTTATAACCAATATTACAGTGTCCATTCTAGGAGGGGGGCATCAGGAAATTGAACCCTTATCTTGCCAAATTACCCATGTAAAACCCTTAGTGGACCATATTAAATATTTCAGAATGAAAAAATATTGATGCTATAACTACATATTATACCAGTTTTAATTTTACAGCACTAGACAGTCGTTTTGGAATGTGATTCCTCATCAGTACTGCTTGGATCACAATTTAGAGGAGAGTTTTTGAGGATAGTCCCTACTGAAAAAATCCTAGATTGAACACTGCAATGGTAACTATATGCATTCTAAAACTGGCTATTTTAAAGAGACTCGGGAAGTTGTTGTGAATCACACAGTGAAAAACTGAATTTCGGTACCTAAATACAGTAAAACCTGCTTTAACAACAACCTCTATATAAAGACCACCTGTCAATTAAGACCAGTGTATGAAGATCCATCTGTTTAATATTTAAACTAAAAAACAACCTTTATATAAAGACAACATGGCTATAAGTCCATTTTGACTAGGTCCCATTGGTTAGTTTTTATATACAGGTTTTGTTGTATGTGTATATCTGTTGAATAATCACTAATATTTGCTCAATTTTTCCAACTTCTAGCTTGTAGCTGACTTCAATGAAGGTCTATCTAAGCCAAGAATATTTTAGTTATAATAATATGAAGCTTTCATAAGGTCTTTAAAACATCTTGCGAAACAGTTCATACACAAAAAAAGCAACCATTGGACTTTTAGGCTAATGATCCTTTTTTTCTTCTTTTTTTTATATTATTGGTCAAAATTTTAACACAATACTATATAGCCAGTAGAGGTACAATGACATAAATAATGGTAATTAAATTTGTTCTGCATAGGTCATGATGGGTGTCAGTGTTTTGAAAAGAATTACAGTACTTTAACTGAATTTTTTTTATCATATTTATATTTTTCACACAAAATATAAAATATATAATCCACAAAACTGCATGTTGACAATCTAAAAATAGACCTGATGACATCTTACCACTTTGTCCTGATCAAACAGTTCCACAACAATAGCTGGAGGATCATCAGCTATTTCCTGCATTATTCCATACATTGATACATCATTTAGGATTAACATCTCATCCCAGGTAGGACTCAGTGTCTCCTCAATCACCTGTGTACACACACTCTGCTCAGCAAACGCCATTCGTGCAAATGGATCCGACAATCCAGAGGCATCCGAGCCAATCAAGCTCCGAGCTTGGTACATGTGAGCTCGTAACTGAAAGTTCTGTTTTTCTGTAATATTTAATAGTAAGTTTGTATTACAACAATCAATGATTTACCCACAATCAAAGGCAGTGTCAAAGCAAAGAGCTACCAAGAACATAGACTATTTAAGGATGTATTCGCATGGGAAGTCCAAAATTCTCGTATTAAACCTTTTCCTTTACCAATTTATGGCTGGCTGTAAAACGGTGAATGATGAAGAAAAATTCATAGGGTAGGGCCCTCCTTTTTAATAGGATCATGTTTATTAATGTACCCCTTTCTCAATCACTTCTCCATTTTTCAATAATTTTAATCCATTTTGGGGGATTTTCTTGAATATCAATTTACTTTCACTTCCATCTTCATTAACTCTTTTACATTTTACTGTTCAATACATGCTACATTTAATCAAGGTCAGTCAATTTCAGAAACTTATTTCTTAATTTTTTGTATTTTGTCAACATACAAATCCTTCCACTTTTGACTCAGATTTTACTTTGGGTACTATAATCACCCTACACATCCAGTAACTAATTCTGGACTGTTGTTCAACTTATCTGTAAATTTAAGACCAGGCCCCGGTTTCACAATCATTCCTTAGCTAAGATTTTCCTTAATTTAAATTTAGCAAATGTTGGTAATCTTTTTTTGGAACTATTGATGAACATTTTTGTCAAAACTAAATGCAAATGTTATAATCTTGAGGCGATATTAAAAAAAAAACACTTTAGATTCTCAAATATCTTGAAAATTAACAAAATTATCAAGATTTGAAATTTTGCAAAATTTAAGTTAAGGAAAATCTTAGCTAAGGAATGATTGTGAAACCAGGGCCAGGACATTTATCAGTATAGGTACAAACCTGTGTAGTGTATAAATGGAGGTGGTATAGCCTGTGGTTTGTTGGCTATCTGTACAAGTTTGTTATTTTCATATCCTCCAGGTAGGCCCATTAAAAAGTCCTTTTTGTGCTTGCTTAGTCCCAACCATAGATAAACTTGTATTTTAGCCTGAATAGACCAACCTGCTTCTCCTGCAGCTTTCTTACCAGGTAACTGGAAAAATAAAATTTGAAAATAAATGCAAGAATTCAAATTAGCTTCATTTATTATAATCACAACAAAGACTAACTTAACAGATTGATCAGACAATGACTAAGGATTGAACTAACAACTAACTCAGGTTTCAAAAATACAATACTGTTGCCTTTTAGGTAAATATTAAAACACTTTTCAGAAAACCATCCCCAACATAGCCAGTATATGTAATTATAAACATAATCAGCATTAGTTGTTGCCGGTTTTTTTTTTCAATTTAGAGATGTCCATTTTGAAGGTTGTCTGGTAAAGAACATTGATAATTTAAACCAAAACAAACTCTGATAAATAAAAGTCTCAGGTTCTATATCAATATTTGCAGATCTCTTTTGACTTGTAACTGTGATAAGTGTCAAGAAAGCACATACCCTTAACAACAGTGTTTTGGCCTTGGCACAATCCCGCCCCCTTTCCTCGTCCACAATGGAGTATATATAATCCTTGGTCAGTAGACGTTGATAAGCTATACGTTTATTTCCACTGACCATCCATATAAATATATCAGGTAGTGAATGCTGCGGCTGAAATAAATAAAACATAGATTTCTAGTTTATGACCTAAAATGTTCCTAAACATAATTTTGCACACATAAACTTGGTAGATATGCTTCTGAAAAGGTAAATACTGATATATATCAAAACCATGATTACAATGTGATCTTGAATGCAATTTTTTTGTTTTTTTCTTCCACATTGCAAAAATGAATCTAACAAGTTCTAACAATTGCTATCATTTTTATTGCTCAAAAGGTCAAATTAGCAAAGCTCAGACTCTTTAAAACAGGGTAAAAATGTTTGTCTCTAACGAAAAAAAGTTGCTTTTATTGAGCAGAGGGGGTTAGAATTTGGTCAATGATATATACAGTGTACCCGGTACATTCTTACCTCCTGAGAGAGATTTTTTAGTTTAGATAAGTATTGGTTTGCATAGCGTAGTTTATCCTTTATATTACTCTTGTTTACTGTTGCCTTCATTGTTCTGTAAACATGACCCAACCCCATCCCCGCACTAGTATGTTCAAACAACCAACTACCTCACCCCACCCTGATACAAGTACTCGCCTCCTGAGAGAGATTTTTAAGTTTAGACAAGTATTGGTTTGCATAGCGTAGTTTATCCTTTATATAACTCTTGTTTACTGTTGCCTTCATTGTTCTGTAAACATGACCCCACCCCATCCCCACACTAGTATGTTCAAACAACCAACTACCTCACCCCACCCTGATACAAGTACTCACCTCCTGAGAGAGATTTTTAAGTTTAGACAAGTATTGATTTGCATAGCGTAGTTTATCCTTTATATTACTCTTGTTAACTGTTGCCTTCATTGTTCTGTAAACCTGACCCCACCCCAAGTATGTCCACCCAACCCAACAACCAACCAACCAACCTGATACCAGTACTCACCTCCTGAGAGAGATTTTTAAGTTTAGACAAATATTGATTTGCATAGCGTAGTTTATCCTTTATGTTACTCTTGTTTACAGTTGCCTTCATTGTTCTGTAAACCTGACCCCATCCCACGTATGTCCACCCAACCCAACAACTCACCCCACCCTGGTACCAGTACTCACCTCCTGAGAGAGATTTTTAAGTTTAGACAAGTATTGGTTTGCATAGCGTAGTTTATCCTTTATGTTACTCTTGTTTACAGTTGCCTTCATTGTTCTGGCTAAGGTAGATAGTTGATCCTGAAAAATATATAATAGGTAATTTACATTTGACATGTAGTTTTATGTTGTATCAGTATTTTTTCAGCTATTGGTGTGGCAGTTTTTCTGTTAACTCTCAAGGATTAATCTGTACATCAGTTTGTATTGTGTGTGAGTTTTGTGCAAATGTTTTTAATTCATTTTGTACTATTAAACACTTTAGACTGCTAATACTAAAATGCCCCAGATAAACATCACAGATTACTCCATCTATTAAAATGGTAACAAACAAAAATAGTAGTCTATACAAAAGGAAAATAAACCTTTTTCATATATGGTCAACCATCAAGTTTGATCCCAGAATCAAAAAGTGAAAAGCTAATGCCTTAACCACTTGGCCAAAGCATTCCCTATACCGAATAAGCTGTTAATGGTGCATATTTATATAATATATTGTAATTGATTTCACGGCAATATGTTAACAATATATATTATTTTGCATAATAACTACAACAGTTTTTCAAAAACTTAAAATGTCAAATTTTATCCAATGGGAAGCATATAAATACCATTTCCCTGATAAGTAGTTTTTGTCGTTCTTTATCCAGTTTTGTTTTCCCTGCCAATGCTCCTCCCGATGCCCCCTTCACTATGGTAACAAACTTAGAACAGGATGATCCTAACTCCTCATAAACTCCGCGTAGTCTCTTCTCTGGGAATGGTCTCTCTTGATTAATCATCTCGTTAACATCCGTGATCCCATCCTCCTGTAAAATTAGCATGTATTAATGATAATTCCACACAAAATGTATGATATTGTATATAGGTAAATTCCAGCACGATTCTTTTGTGTAAAAATATGTTCTGTTACATGACTTATGAGAGTTGTCTCCCTTTGAACCATTGATTATTGTTCTTAATGATATTGTCATATTATCTCCTTTGTTTAGAGCTCTTTCTTATTTTTTTGCACACATGAATTAACTGTGAAGCACCAATGTTGTTGGCGTTATCCTACATGACTAAGGTAAAATAACTGCATACAAGCCAGTGTTCCAAGTTATGCATTATAAACAACTATGCAGCATAGCATACAAACTTTAGTTGTTCTGTTTGTATAGAACAACTTGTTACATACTCTATAAATGGGCAATACTGAGCTTAACACAGAACAGCTTGTTACATACTCTATAAATGGGCAATACTGAGCTTAACACAGAACAGCTTGTTACATACTCTATAAATGGGCAATCCTGAGCTTAACACAGAACAGCTTGTTACATACTCTATAAATGGGCAATTCCGAGCTTAACACAGAACAAAGTATATAAAATAAGGTATTTGACAGGTTGCTTAGCAGAAGTGAAAATGCTGAAATTGATTGGTTGATTGAATTGAATTGAGTTTATGTCCAAGTAAAGAATATTTAAATTATATCAGGATATCACCAGCTCTAGGTGAAGTTACAGAATGTCAGCCTTTGTAGTGTGCTCAAGGCAATAGGCACAAAGGGTTTTTTAGCATGCCACACCCACCATGACATGGGGAATAAGTGTATAAGGTATCTTTTGAAGGACCTCATGACTTTCATCTTTAAATGCTAAGTGTTGTGCAAAAGAACAGTTACTAAATTTTTCAGGTTTAAGTCTGACCCAAACATGGGTTCAAACCCCCCCCCCCACCACCACCACCACCACCACCACCCCCAAACATGTATAGAGCAATGTATAGTGGTTATAGTGGTCCTAAATATAAAGGAGGACCCACCTAAACAATTCACTATAAATACAGATATGATATTATTATATCATTAAGATTAAGTCTCACCAGTTTCTCTGCTATCCTCTCTATAATGTTTGTATTATACATTCTCCTTCTATGATCTTCAAACATTTCTTTGACAAAGACACAGGGTTTGTCCTCGTAATATGGCAGATGATAGTAACATTTGTCTCTGGTAACCGGTCGTAACACTGGTGTGGTACTCTGCCATTTTGGTAAATCTTGTCCTATATCACCATCTGGTGGCTGATCTTCTGCGGCAGACTCATCTGAATCTGTTTCTTCACTACTGCTGTCTGTCTGTTTCTTTGTAGGAGGATTGTAGCCATCTAAGACATTACCAGCATTTCCTGTCATGGAGATTTATAAGGATTGAAACACACAATAAGGGCAAAGAACTGAGGAAAAACTGATCTTAAAACAGCACAATAAGGGCAGAGGGATAAGCTAGAACTGTGGCTTAGTGGTCTAAAGTACCTCTCACTGCCTAGGTTTGAATCCCGCTTGGGCAGGTCCTAGTGAAAGAAAGTTTGCAAAAGGTTGGTGGTTTTCCCAGGAGACTAGGGTTTCCTAAACCATTCCTGAACTGACTTCCTCAATATAAGTGAAGTAATCTTGACTGTGGGCATAAAAAACCATTTCCAAAGTCACTCAATTCTTCAGCACAAAATATAGCTAAGCATTTCTGTCAGCTTTTTCATCTTTATTTAGAAAGAGCCATTTTTCTAAGTTTAGATGTTATATCTACAATCAAGTTAAACTTACCAATACTGACTTCAAAATGTACAGGCTTGTCTCCAAGTTTTTTGTCTATCATGGAAGCTTCTAGGAAACAACCAAACAGAAAGTACTCTTCTAGCCGACCAGCAGCATTCTAAACAGAAAAAAATCATAAATATTAATTAAAAACTTCAAACTGCTTTATGAATATATTTCAAAGCCTTTGTTCCAGAATTCAACTGATCAAAGAAAAAAACACATTTTTGTACATGAAATTTCATAAATAAACAGTAAATATTGAAAAAAGGAAATACCATATATGGGTTTAAACAACTCATTTATTGTTTTCTGAACCTGTAAATAAAGGTTATTTAAAGATAAAGATTATCTGAACAAGTTCCTTTGGTCCACTGTTAAATGACTGATTTAATGCAGGTTTGTCCACCATGGACTGTGAACCGATAAACCTTGATTTAGGTCTATAAAGAATCTTGATTCTTGAAACGTTACTCCACTGCATTCCTATAACTTTGTGTCAGGTGTAACAACAAGGGCTATATATAGAGTACTGGTACATACCTCAGGTACAGGTAAGGTTGGTTCCACCTCCACTTTATTTGGGCCACCATCAGCACTGTCTATGATATCAGTCTTTACAGATATGAGTAACCTCCCCCTAAATGATACCCCCTCCCCCAGCCCATCATTAAGGTGTGTATGCTCATCTAACAGGTTATAATTTCTGGTAGATCCATACAGATTAACCCAACCTGGACCAAATGTTGGTAGAAATCCTGAAAAATAATAAAATATCATTACAGCAGAGATGCTGATTTATAAACATAAGCACACAGTGAAGTTAAATCCATTTTAATATTCAATTTTTCAACAAGAAATTCAAAATATGCTTAGTAGGGGTATTTATATACAGATTTTTTTATATCTAATTAATAATCATATAAACCTTTTCCAGGTTAGTCATGTAGTCATGGCATGCTAAAAAACCCTCCCTGCATATTGCTCTGACCAAATGTCAAATTTTTCACAAATTCACCTATAACTGGTGATGCCTCAGTGTAAGTAAAATATTCTCAACTGTGATATAAAACCCCATTAATTAATGAATCAACCAATCAATATTATTCAATTATACCTTTTTCTCCTTCATTGGATATTTTGGATATATCAACGAAATGTGTGCCGATGACATCATCCCCCGTTTTGTCTCGGTCCCGTAGCTGTATCTGTATCCTGCGGCATAACGGTGGAAACATCTCGGTAAATACAACCTGTTCATTCCATACAGGTTCATAACAACCTTTCTTTACTGTCGTTTTACCCTGAAATCACATAAATTAAGATGTTTCAAGGGGAAAGACTGAAAAGTTTATTTAATACTGTAAATTGCAGTTTTTTCGGGGTTTTTTATGCTTGGTTCAAATTTTGCAGATTTGGTGCAAAAATGTATGTTTATTTTTGCAGGTTAATTTTTTTAAGATACAGCTTTAAATTATAATTCTTTAATTTTAAATGCATATTAAGATGCATAAGATATCCTACAATAACTATTAGAGTTGCCCCTCTTTAGTCAATGAAAATGGAAGCGTTAAAACCTTTACATCCCAGCTATGATTATTTATTTAAATAAACATGATCAGTTCAGAGATGATATAGGAAATTAAGTGCATGTCTTATTCACTTATGGTAAAATGTCTACAAAAGCTAACAGAAATGATAATTCTGTACAGATGAAGACAGAGATTGAGTAACTTCTTTTCCTTACCTTATGTCCTGCGAATGATACAGATACATATGGATCTACTAAATCTTTTCCTTCTCCTGTAAATGCTTTCTTCACATTAGCCATTATACCCGTGTTCATCTTGGGTAACCCTGTTGCTCGGTGAACTTTGACACATATCCTGGCACGCTGTCTATCAACAGGAACTCCCTCTGGTAGTAATAAATTTCTGTAAACCAAATCATACAAATTTTCAATAACCGAAAAATTGAATTAATACCAGTAGTAAATGTTGCTTTTATCTAGGAATACATTAATACCTGTAACATATCAAATGCACCTTGAAAATGTGGTTGTTATAAGAAAGGCTTTCTGGATATTATGAACAGTTCCAGGGGTTCAAAATTCCCCAGGTCCAAGGTTTGGGACCTTCTGCTTTTCCATTGTGACCCTGGATATTTAAATTATAAAGGTCTTATGGATCTGCAGCTTTTTTACCAGTATACCCGCAATACTGCTTTTTTCGATATAGGATAATTGCACATGGAACTTTCAATGTTGATATGCGACTTTCAAAACTGTGAGACCTGCCAAAAATAAAGTCAAATCCTTCAAGCCCTTCCATTGCAAAACATTTTTAATCCCTCCAATTTCAATAAACTTGGACACAATAAGTCCTGTATACACAGGTTTTTCTGCAATTATCAACATTAACTGACTTGAAAACTTCCCGATTTATAATACTGTGAAATCAATAATTTTCGTTGGGGCTCAATTTTCGTGGTTTTCGTGGACAGTCTGAACCACCAATTTACGACCACCACGAAATATTATCCACAAGTAAAAACTACCCGGTAATTGACATGTACCATATTTAATTACAACTAGCGTAACTCACATTTTCACACCAATAAAACTTTTTGGGAGGTGAAGATGTTTGGATGTCTTAATCTAATTGTGAAAGTTATTTAAGTAAATATATTATGTTTAATCAAATAAATATTTATATTTGAAAAAAAAGTTTATTTTTAATTGGGAATGGTCGGGACGAATAGGGACACAGGTTTCTAGCCGTAGCTTTCATCATCAATTATGGCCTGTCTCATTTAAATTGAAATTCGATTAACTAAATAAACATTTCAACAATCTATCAACTAACCTCCATTATATTTAATATAACTAAATCAACTGTTTGTTTTGTAAAAACCGCACCTTCTTTCGACATTATACAGTATCGGTAAGAGCCGCCATTGTTACTCTCGTAAATAGCTGATTGGGTCATCAGAGGTCAATAATTAGAATTTTTAAAAAGATGCCGATATCAAAGAAAAAATACTATTTTGCTTAAAGGGATTATGAACTACATTCTGATTGATGTTATATGAGTGAACTTATAAATCTGAATTAATTGTCGCTTAATTATATAATGTAACAAGTAGGATTACTCAGGCCAGGTGTCACGTCGTGTATGAAGTCAATTGTTACTGATATACTAATCGCAGGTAATTAACGCCTACCCTAGACTTGGTCATTAATCCGCGTCTCTAGATCTGTCACAGTCTATGGCTTTGGTAATCCCTAATTACTCATCTTATAACTGCCGATTAACAAACAAATCATCACTTTCTATCCCGTTATCAATGTTCAAAGGACAAACTAGTTTTTGACATTTCAGTAAAACCACGAATTTACGTCCCAAAGAAATGTTATTTTTTACCGATTCCACGAAAATTGGGCCCCACGAAAATAAAACCATTCACAGTATTGGTTTAATAAAAAAGAATCCCACAAAGTTGGAACTTACCCCTCAATGTCATCTTCATCTCGGTCTGATTTAGCTGGGACCTACAATACAACATAGATGTGTCTCATAAATCAATTAGAATCAATATAAGACTATAGCCAGAACATTAGTAAAACTGGATTAAAAATATTTCAAATTCAAACTTGATCTGTAATTTATCAATATTCTAAGCATTATTAAAATTCAATTAATTTATTTTTTTGCTAAATAATCTAAACTAAAATGGAGATGGGAAAGCAATGTCTGTCATATATGTCCATGTAGTGCAACATTAAACAATTACCAGTAGACTGGTGATTTTTTCCAATTACATGATAAAAACCTAACAAAGTTTGCATTAAACCTTACCTTGACAGAGTCACCTTTCCCTATCACAGCTACATCACATTTTAGATAACCTTTGACCCCACCACCTACATCTTCAGGGTCAGTTAACATTGCCCATTTGTGGTAAAACTGGTGATCTAAAATGGAAAATATTTAATTTAATTTGAATTGCTTTCTTTTTTAAATTAGTATGCATAAAGGTTTTTTTTTTAATTCATACTAAAATAATTCCAATAATATTTTTGCAAAAAAAATTTATAACTTGTTCCATAGCCTGTAGTTTGTCACAGCACTATTCCCAAAGTCATAGTGTTTCTGCCACATCACGTTTTTTTAGACATATTTCCCAAATGATTAATAAAAGTAAGATTAAAGTTAAACATATTTCACTTTTAAATACTAAAGTGTGAATGTCTAATTATGGTATATAAGTAAGCGTCAATTAAAAATGCAGTTATTAGTGTAAAAATTGACCTTGATTTTAAAGGTCAAGGTCAAGGTCTCATTGTATGAAAATTTGACTTTCAATCTCCAAAACTGAACACCACATTATCAACTTATATAGTGAACATTTCTATCATCTGACATCCATGAAGTTAGAATCATTATTAGATTTTTTTAAACAAAAACAATAATATCATGGGTATTTATTATATAAAGAATTACAACAAACAAAATTAAATGATAAAAACAAAGTATGTTGAAGTTAAGCAAAAATGAAAGACAGAATAGTGTTTAACCATGTTACTACAATGAATACAAAATACTGTGATGAAAGCAAAATGTAAACAAATAAATTTGGTGTACACAATATTACATGTAAGAAAACATGAGTATCATGACATGAAAATAAAAGGCTTTGCAAATATTTAATTTAAATTATTTTTATTGAATTTACGGTACACTGACTGCCATAAGACAATGCAAAAAAAAAGTACTGGCATGAGCTTATTTTTAACTGCTGCTTCCCTAAATCTTGCCAAATCAAATGAAGCGAAAATTTCCCAATTTACAGTATATACTTAATTTAATCAAACCCTTTTTAATATATATACATATTTGCTCTCATTTTCTCTCTCATTTTGTTATCCTGTTTATATATAAGTATGGGAGTACTCATAGAGCCATGTATTAATATAACATATAACAGTTTAAAGGCCCAGTATATATAATTATCTGAAGAAAGTTAAAATATAGCATTAATTTTACAAAGAGATATTAGCGTTAATTTACAAAGAGATACATTTTGTCTTGAATATAATACAGAAGTAGATTAATGAAATGATGAAGCTAATATGAGAAAGGTCATGAACTTGCTTACAAAATAACACTTCTAATACAATTCTTTGTCACTAACTCTTGGTCTGGAGGATTAAAGCTTAAATATCATGAATCGATTATGGCTTTGTAACAGGAAAGGGGACAAAAGCAGGGTTGGACATGGGATCAAACCCAAGACCTCCCAAACTACTCTATTGCCCTGCCAACTGTATTACCTGGCTACTAAACAGAATTACAATTACATAACGAAGGATAAATTGACTCCATCAGTGTTAATGAGGTTTGACATGGCTAGACTTGATAAATATAGTTTAGCAGGATTACCACTTAACAAGAATCACATAAGCTTTTATTTCAATTATTCTACACATGCAACCTGTTACAAAGGAAAGACAATTTATTGTTTAAATTACCAAAAAAACAAATTGAATTTTTAATTTAAAAGCCAAAAGTCATGCAAGCAAAAAACAAACTTACATGCACAATCTTATAAATTCCATGACCCATTAAGCTAATGAACGGAGAATGATGTCCACCGGCTTACTCTCGCTGTCAACACGACAGATACGATCTGTGGTTAGATGTATAAGACTCTCGTTACATTTATTGAATTTTTTCCTATATCATTGTGATGCTGATTAAGCTATAGACATAATCTTCTGTAAATCGATTCCTCGTACTTAACCGCGACTTTAAGATTTATAGACGTATAATAACAACATCTTTTCTAAATCATCCTGTTTTCATTACGATAATACATCCATATTGATTTCATCAAATAAAACAATATTACTTAATCTAAAATTTAAATTGAGTATCTACATGTAAGCAGTATTTGATTGATATTTTTTTGGTCTTCAGATGTATTTAATGTGGTTTAAAATGTCTCTTCAAAATCAGGACGTCATCATCTTTAAGCCAACAGACACTCACACCTATAACCTTAGGGAGACGGAAAATTCTTGGATATAAATCAAAGTCTCCATGGACACAACGCCTTGGATTTAAAATTGTCTTATTTGAGAAATAGTTATGAATACAAATTGGGAAAATTGATTTGTATCGATAGAACTTATAAAAGCAGAAACTATAATTTTACTGTGATATTGTACTGAGATATTTTATTTAAAAATAAAAGAATTTTTACTTCCTATATAGACCATTTACTCGGTACCATAAATTTGTTTTTAACAAAATCAAATTGAAAATTTCAAGCACAAATATATTAAATATTGGATTTTTTTTGCATTTGAATTTGGGACTGTATAATTCTGTTGGCCCCTTCAAGATGTCTGAAAACTCTTATATGTTTGGTGGAAATATTTTGAAGTTTCCGAGATTGAAATGACTACCATCATTTACCAGTAACTAGATAACCAGTTTGAAAATTTAGGGTACAAATATATCAATATTGTTTTTTTTTTCCATTTGGATTTTGGACTGTTCAGTCCTGAAAGATGTCAGAAAATCCTGTTGATGCTTGTGAAAATATTTAAGTTTTTTGAGTTTGAAAATTATCATTGGAAATAATAACAAAATTATAAAATAATAATTACAGTCCACTAACAACAAAAATTTGGGTATTTTAGGATACATAATTACAACATTTCTGTTATCAATGATGTCATGTGATACCTTGTGCTGCGTAAACCGTGCCAACATCCAGTTTATACATCCCGAGTGACTTGTTGGATCTGAAAATCCGGCCTGACTGACATACCTAACCAACACCGAGAACAGCAGAAAGATAGAATACTAACTTCCATATATAACAATATATACAAAATAATAAAAACAACAGCTATATATGTATAGAAACAATGTGCTTCCTGGTCTTAGAGTATCAAAAAAGGAAGAAAAAGAAATATTCAGAATTAGAAAATATAAAAACCATTCAGCATTAGTAAAAGTGGGAGGCTTTTTGATGTTTAAATAAATTGTTTTTTGCACATTCTTTGCCAAAAAATCTATAAAAACTCATTAAAGTCTTGTGGATTTCGAAATTCTAATTTAATGCTATGGATCAACAATTCATAAACAATTTTGAAATTATTGATCAAGGCATAAAACTTTAAAAGAAAACCAAGCACAATATTATATACATATATAACCATAATTTCATATATAATAAATATTACTTGCGAAAATGTAAAGGATATATATCCAGTAAAACCTATTATAGTGACCGCCTCTATATAAAGACCATCTGTCTATAAGGTTCACATTTCCTAGGTCCTAAGGTGGTCTTTTAAACAAAGGTTTTACTGTATATATAATATGATACATAAAGCAATAATGTAAAAACAAGAACCAATCATGCTGTAGCTGGATATACAGTTGACTCTCGTTATCTCGAACTCGACGGGGAAATGCAAAAAGTTCTACTTATCCGGAGTTCGAGATAACCGATGTTAAAAACGACAACAAAAGGGAAGTAACTCGTACACGCCTACCGGAAGTCGCTTCCGGTTTTATCTTGTCAAACTGTATATTGCCGTTTTCTCCTATATCGTATGTATTTAAACATGATATATAAAAACTGCATTATTTATAATTGGTATTTAAAATTGAGAATGTAGTATATAAAAATTCGGGAGATTATCTGTTACTTGTTATTAGCCGACAAATAGTGGAGTCCGCTTTGGTCTCCATACCAGTTTCGCTTTGTGTACTTTAATCACCCCAAACTTCCGGTTGTATTGAGTAATGTTCACATCACACGCTTTCGGAAGCCATGTTCAGCTTGGCAGTAATTATAACACCTGCTAATCTCCTTGATGGTTTAATTGCTTATGCAAGGGATAATAATTAAGGGCTTAAGGAAATTGGGAGGTCAGTGCAATGTTGTAATTTTAAAATCAACACGAGGCTGACAGTCAAATATTTTATTTGTGTCGGAATGTGTTTTTTCTACCAAAAAATCTGTAGGCGCTGACAAATTTGATTTCTCAAAATTTTTTGTTCGAGTTAACAAATTTCCTAATTTTTTGTTCGAGTTAACAAATTTAATTTTCCTAAATTTTTGTTCGAGTTAACAAATTTAATTTTCCTAAATTTTTGTTCGAGTTAACGAGTGTAATTTTCCTAGGATTTTCATTCACGGGGACGAAAATATTGTTCGACATATCCGATAATTCGAGATATCCGAGTTCGAGATAACCGGAGTGATTTTGGTTTAATAAAGAACAACTCTGTGCGGACTTTTTAAACAAGAGGCCCATGGGCCTTATACGCTCACCTGATAACTAATGGCTAGCTGATAGATTTAAAGACAACGTAAATACTAAACCCCAATGACCCCATTTTTTCTTTACATCAAAATGATCATTGTATCAATACCTACAACATTCTAATATACATGCCTATACAAAAAGTTTATAGTTTTCGAGATAATTAACCATTTCGGTATTGTTTCGCATCCGTGACCTTGACCTTTGAACCCATGACCTTTTTCTATACATCAAAATGATCGTTGTAACAATATCTACAACATTCTAATATAAATGCCTATATAAAAAGTTTATAGTTTTCGAGATAATTAACCATTTCGGAATTGTTTCGCATCTGTGACCTTGACCTTTGAACCCATGACCTTTTTTTATACATCAAAATGGTCGTTGTATCAATACCTACAACATTCTAATATACATGACTATACAAAAAGTTTATAGTTTTAGAGATAATAAGTATAATCAGAGGTAAAAAAAAATTAGGTCACGACCTTCACAATTGACCTTGACCTCATTTTGAAGATACTAACAAGAAAATGTCAAAACTGAAAACCCCATGTCATTATCTGGTCAAGTAGTCAAGTTATAACAATTTGAAGCTATTTTACGATTTTTTCAAAATTAAACGCAAAAACGCGTAACCCATTTTTCGACCGAATTTCACGAAATGAACAAACTACAGGCTTAAGACCCTAGAGAAGCCAAATATCACATCAGATTTTTTCTCCAATCAATACTTTCGGAGAAGAAGATTTTTTAAGATTTTTGCACCCCTAGGTCACCTTGACCTAGTTATGGTAGCCATGGCAATGCCACGAACAAATCTGAATTGCACCGACCCAGACATGCTTCTGACCAAGTCTCGTTGAAATCTGCCCAGTGGTTCGTGAGAAGAAGATGAAAATGTGAAAAGTTTACGACGACAACGACGACGACGACGACAGACAACGGACAAATTGTGATCAGAAAAGCTCA
Organism: Anadara kagoshimensis; assembly: GCA_021292105.1. NCBI lineage: Eukaryota > Metazoa > Mollusca > Bivalvia > Arcoida > Arcidae > Anadara > Anadara kagoshimensis. Next base: position 2,854,981 of record CM037860.1, on the reverse strand, counting down.
CTTGAGCCTTTGGCTCAGGTGAGCTAAAAAGTTCGAGATATCCGGTAGTTCGAGATATCCGAGTTCGAGATAACGAGATTCAACTGTATATGATACAAGTAGCTATATCACATCCATGTTGTTGAATTTGTTCTAAACTGACCTCAATCGGGGAACAGTTTCCAATATTTTTAAAGCACAGTTTTACTTGGAATCACATAGGTGTCACAACATATACCAAGGCAGCTATGAAACCAAGCTGATAAAAGGTCTCTACCACCTAAGACCTAGCTAAGCTACAATATTTACATTTTCTGCTTAACATTATCTGGGTTTTTTTTTCAGAATTTAGAAACTTGAACCAATGAACGCTCACTAAATTTTTAAATAAGACTTGTTAAGTTATTAGTAAAAGGAATAAAGAAGTTTTTATGAATAAATATAACATACAAAAAGAAGCAAAATATAATAAAAGCAACAAGTTAATGATGATATAGTAGGGTGGTAGGACGGATATCACACACCACAACCATAACCGAAGTATATAAAATGCTTCAAATTTCAAACAGTCAGCATTGAATGTAAATACACTGTACAAAGAATACAAGATTTTTTTAAAGAAGTATAACAAAAATATCAAAACATTTTAATATAAAGATAATTTTAGATCTCCATGATAACATTTTTGATAATCTTAAGGAAATGTTACTTCAACACAGCAATGAATGAATCTGTATCTATATCAAAATATCTGTTTTAACATTTAGAAAGATGTCTTCAGATAAGTTCAGTTTAGTTCAGACCCTTTGAATTTGAGAGCACTTTCTGATATAAATTAATAAACAAAGCTGCCACAGGTGCTTATAGACTGATTAATACCAATGCAATAATTATGAAGGTAAAAACGAAATTATAATCTACCAGCTGTCATGTACACTGTCGCTATATCTATTTTAAAACTGCCAACTATCGTGCCCGATCGCAAAAAATTGCGTGAATGCATTACCTATGAAGGGACATAAAATATATATGTGAAGGGTTATAACTTAAAACACACACACAAAAATCATAAATAATAGGGAAAGGGAAGGGAAAGAGGGGAAAATTAAATTCAAAGAAAATTAGGGAGGAGATGCTTCTTTCCTGTTAACAAGAAATTATAAAAGGATCACATATAGTGATTCGGATTGAAATTTCAATTTCCACTTCAAAAAGAATCATTGAGTTGTTCTACACAAAATTAAACTTATAAACAGTGTATTAAAAACTTTTTCTGAAAGACAAACAAAAGTGATCATTACAGGCCTAAAACATGTTTGTCCATGTATTAATTAATGTAATACTACAAAAATAGTATTTAAAGTGCATGTAATCAAATGTTTTGACCACTTGGGTTTTGTGAAATTTCTTCTATGATTCTAACCAATCTGACAGACTGAAATCATGAACCCAACCCAACCCAACCCACCCCTCCTACATCCCGAACTTGGTACACACACTGACTAACCTCATTTGAATAAGAGGCACTATTAATCAATCAGCAACAGGAAAGAAACATAGTATTCTTTTTAATATTACAACCAAAACACATGTGCATCATATTATATTCATTATCGTTATTCCTGAAAAACACAATGTCTTATCTGGCAGTTGATTTCATTACATAATCGTTCAGGTAAATGTTTCAGTCTATATTTAACCACAGTGACACAAAAGAAGGGCAAAAATTACAGGTAAGGATATGCCCCTTGCATTTTCTTTCCACTTTGATACAGTATGGTGAAGTGAAGTGTAATTTGAAACCTAAATTTAGGGAACAGCATAAATAAAAGCTCTTTTATTTAATCTGTAAGAAAATCTTGTGAGCATCACATGAAATCTTTAACTACCAGATAAGACATTATATTACACTATAGATCAAACAAAATTTCATGAATTTCAATAGCTACAGTAAATATACAATTTTTCAAAATTATTACCTGAAAATTCAAATTTTAATTCAATAATGATAATCAATTAAAGTATACAGTAGCCAATATGTTACATAACTGATACGAACTTCTGGTATGGGATATATTTTTTGCCTGATAAGAGTTATTGCCCTTTGTACTTGAAGCTCAAATTTTCAAATTTGGACATTGGTGTTGACATAAAAAATCTATACAATGTTATGATATAGATCTATTAAACAGGAATGTAACAAAAGTCTATTGTATTGAGCTCAACATGTTGCAACACCCATTACAATTAAAAGAACCGTTGTTCAAATCTCAAAAATTCTCAACAATAACTGCTGTGACTTGTTATTACAGGCATAAAGTAAAGCAACAAACAGCTTATTCTAAACGTTCATAGTTGTTAACAATAGATCACATCTAAAACAATATTTCACATTTTGTTCTGCATTAAAACTATTATGAGATGCTTTCAATTTAATTTTAATAAGTCCCATGTTCATTCTGAAAACTTGAAGACATAATTTCCATTTAGAAAAACAAAAGCATTATGATCAAAATTCCTTGCACTCAGAATAAATATGATCGAGTTGTGTGTATATCAGTAAATAATTCAATTTTCCTTTGTTTCAAGCATTTTGATTGGTCAGATCTTTTGTGTTATTTTTCCATGACAGAATTGGCTCCTTTCCAACTTTCATTGCCGGAACTACTTTTCTGACCTACATCTCAATGTTTACATTGTTGACACATTACACATAAGTTGTAAAAGTATCACATACACTTATTTGTTGTTTTTTTTTAAAATTATAAATTGAATTATAAGAAATGAAGTTAAATTTTCTTTTTGTTATGGAAGTATGAAAGAATTGGATAATTCGCGTAGCGTATTATGTTACATGTGCAATATCCAATTCTTTCATACTTCCATAACAAAAAGAAAATTTAACTTCATTTCTATAATAAATGTATAGCATGCAGGCCTGTATCAAATTCTATCTGGTTGGCTCCCTTGAGCCAAAAATATATATATTGTTATCGTAAAACAGATCATTATATTTGAAATACTTTAATATAGAGCCATACTTACTGTTAAGGATATGATTTTGTCAAACAACATCGCTGGAGCCATGTGGAAGTCAAAAACAAAATACTGAAATGTGATAACATACAATCTATTATATTTTTATCATATAACATTGCTTGATTAAGCAATGAAAAGTCTGAATGATAAAGGAAATTATTGTTATATATTTTAAGGATACTAATCAATCAACAATATTAATGAAATCTGAAAAAATTATATACAGTTGATCCCACTTAATTGCATAGTGGATAATGGCATATCGGGTAGCCACACAGGATTTTAAAATAAAAAAACAATTTCCTACTATTCCAGGGATTTATCACAGGCCTATTTAGGGCCGAAATAAGGCCCCATTCCCAATGGAAAAAATGTTGATTTTTCCCAAAATCAGCTGAGAAAATTCCCAAATAGAAAACTGTTGTTTTTAAACGAAAACGAAAGTAAATTTTGTGAAAGCCCCCCAATCAGCTGTTTTTATTTATAAACTCAATAAACTAAAAGCATTGGATTTAATCATTAATGGCATCAAAAATGATGTCGAAGTTTCCCAAAATGAGCAAAAAGTTGATAGTTTTTCCCAATTTTTAGTTTAGGGCCTTTTCCCAAAAGACCCTGATAAATCATTGTATTCTATTGAATTTAACTCCAGTTAATAACATAAAAAAGTCCATAAAAATAACCAAATAATGTGAAGAATTACAAATTCTCATAATTTTTCCTCAAAATACAATGTACACATATCTTCTTTTCATATCCAGGTTTTGTGATGTACCCATGTCATTATCAGGAATCAAAATGTATTATTATGCAAGCATTGGATCACATTGGCATACTATGGATTTCAATTTGTGGTAATTTTTTCTGAACACAACATGATATATATATAAGACTTACTTCACTATAATAAGGACAATTTGTAGATTCTTTAACACTTGTGTATTTCTTCTGATCTCCAACTTGTACACAGACTACGGGATCCATATTTAGACCAGCTAACTGGCGTGCTTCAATGACCGTTATGCAGACCTGAAACACAAACAGGCAAATATGACACATGAAGAGAGAGAGAGAGAGAGAGAGCATTCAAGCTAAAGTTTCTGTAGAATGGAAGAACAATCTTCAGTGGTGATATCAGTATTAAACTTCTTAATTGTATCATGAGCAGGGTTTCTGTACATAACTCTGCAGAAATATTCCCTTTCAAGTTTTATCTTCTTATTTTGCTGATTTGTTGGTGATATGTTAAAGACATTGTTTGAGAGAATGAATAAATACTCCATCTCATCTGAAGCATGAACAAGGATGGGTACCTTCTGCTCAATTATTATTGGTAGTGGCTTCAAATACTCAGGAGTACATCAAACGTAAATTTATATTGAAAATATCAGTGCAACACTACACTGTTGTTATTATCTGTTCCAGCCATTTTCAATCAGCCTTGACCTTTGACTTCACTAAGTGCAGCCTTTAGTGGTATCACATTCAGCCTTGACCTTTGACCTTACTAAGTGCAGCCTTTAGTGGTATCACATTCAGCCTTGACGTTGGACCTTACTAAGAACAGTCTTTAGTAGTGTCATACTCACCTGGAAGTCTTGAGCTTTCAAAGCAGCAGGCTCCAATTGTTGATTTTTATTGTTTCTGAAAAATATTGGTTTGTAACTGTGTTAGATGCTTCATGATGATAGATACACAAACAAACAAACAAACAAGAACAAAATAATTTTCCTTTAAACATTTGGTAATATTTTAAAAAATAACTGTCGGTTCCTAACAACAGAACATATGTATTGGTATTATTTTACTGGTGTCAGTGGAATGAAATAGAACAAAATGGAATGGAGTTTTGGTGTTGAAATCTACACTTTTGTCAAAAATGTTTAATTGATATTTTATTGAGGTGCTGGAAACTTTATTACCCAGAGAAAACCTCCAACATTGACAAGAAAACCAACAAACTTTCTCATTGATTTACCCACCCAAGTAGGATTTGAACCCAGGCTGCTAGAGGTGCTTCAAGGTATCTGAAACCCTTTACATTAAACAACTTTTTATCCTGCATTAGCAATACTATTGGCAGTATAAACAAGGCTCAGATAATGTAAACTTTTAAAATTCTTAATGTCATTGCTGTAATGGTACCAACTGACAGAAGAATTTAAATTCTGGTCCAAGATACAGTAGTACCACATTGTATAATTTGACCATTTTTTTTAAATTTGAAATTACCCAAAATATTTTTTCCCCTTAAAATTTTAAGTGTAACTTTAGAAATCAAACACTTGAATTTATTTTTTCATATTCAAAGTCAATAATATTTCTTCACAAAAATTACATAGTATGTCGTCAAACCAATTCCATTTCATTTTACATTTACCTCCTAATGGCTACTGGTGTGGCTATCACAGAGTTTTGACCTTCACTTCCCTGGTCATCTTCCATATTATCTCTGGCAGCATGGCCGAGCATGGATGCCACTTCTGCAGCTTTGGCATCTAAACTTGGATCTAAAATCAGAACAACAACATCATCAACAATCAAAACTGAAAATTAACTTTAAGAGAAGGTCAAAGAATATGTTGGATGACTAAATGTCACTTTATGTTATATCAACATCCACCTTTTTTTAAAAAAATAAAAGTACCCCTTCAATTTTTAAGCCTGAAATTAGGTAATGCTACAAAATTCATAACCACTTGATTTCAATATGTGCTTGAAATCTGATCATCTGAACACTCAGATGGCTTCAAAATATAGGTCAAGTCTCCCTTGGACTTTGAGCAATCCTTATTTTACTGTATTTAGTAACTTATTGGTTACAGCTCTGGTTCATCAAATACAAATCTGAAGAAAATCAACAAAATAAATTACTGTAGGATACAATACAAGAATCATTTTTAAACTGGTTATTGTTATCTAGCATAGTCAAACAAGTACAATAAGTCCAAAGATATAATAGTAGTATTAAACCTAGGTAAAATCATAACTCCTGCTTCATCAAAATTTGAGATTGGAGCTGAAATATCATGAACAATTCAATGACTACAGCAATAAAATCATATTTCATCACTGACAAATACTGCCTAACCAAGACTGTAATCAAAATACCTCTGTAATATGGCCTCTGCTCATGTGAGATAAATATATCTCAGTCGGAAATTAAGAATTGGAATTTTATTTTAAAGACAATTTATTTCTACGTTAAATTGTCTTTTGATGAAAACAAATCACAAGGGAAGGTCTGACTTCTCCAATTAAATTTTTTTCAAGATATATAAATTGATGTTGGCAGAAAGTTGGCATCTTTATTTGAAAACACTAAACATTCCCGACTGCTAACATTAGTGCATATCATTGATCAAACCATAACATCTGCATTGCAGTGGAAAATTTCCGAAAACTATTATTACAAGAATAGTCTATGAGTGACATTTATGTGGTAAATAATATGCTTTCTTTTTTATATGTACCAGTAATATAATCACTTACTGGGGTGTCCATTTCATTATTCCATTTGAATTTCATATACATATATAATACAAAATATATCTTCAATAAAACCGATGATCGTAAGCTTTTTCAATTCCTAATCACCTGTGATATAGGTGTTCAAGATGGCCGAAAGCAGTAGCGGTCAAGAAAATCGATGTATGGAAAACACTGCAATTCTGCATAGTTATGTAAGTCCTACCCTTACTGAATTACTCCCAGTAAGAACAGATCAGTATGATGATCCCATTGAATCAGACAATGAACATTTTTATAACAATGTGTCCCAGAATCTTGAAACATTTCATGACGAAGCGAGTGATGACCACTGTGCGGGAGGGTCAGCCATAACATTATCATTGTCACAGGGTGATCTTTGTCCTAGCCAAAGTAACATAAGTAATACAATAATGTCACCACAGTTCATTGAATCAATAGATGCTCAGTTGATTAACCTGCCAAAAGATTCATACATCGACAAACTTTTAGAACTGACAGATAAATCTGATGATATGTTGATAGTATATAGACATATACTGGTGGACAGAGGAAGAACTGACCAGGGGTGCCCAAAAGGGCGACTGGTAACCAGAAAATCAACAAATAAGTATTTAAGCAGCTACAAATATGCAAAAGACTGTTTTTCTATCCAAATGTTCATACAGGGGGATAATTCTGAAATTGAAGATGTATTTAGCAAAGGAAAAACAATGAATGAGGAGAGACCATCATGTTCAACGGCCCCTGTAAACAACCTGGACATGCAAGCAACAGTAGAATTACACAGTGTAGTGCATTCCCTGATCGAAAGAATAAATGTTTTAGAAAGTTCACTTCAATACCAAGTTAACAACGGTAAGGAACTAGTGAAAGAACTAGAAACTGTGAAAAAAGAGAATAATGAACTAAGAGAGAAATTAGTCGGTCATATTTCAGAGTCATCATCTAAGTTCATACAGTATGACGCGTTTGAAAAGTGAGTGTCAACAGGTCTTAAATCCGTAGGCGACTTCGAATTTTCTGTTTACGAATCACAGATGAAGGAGATGTCAAATAACTTGACCCGTATCTCCGATACCGTACAATCTGTCCATAAACAAGTTAAAGAAATTAAATGTAACAAAACATATGCACAGGCATTAAATACCCCACAAGGTACCCCAGAAAAGGTAGATAGACAGGTGAAAACTTTACCTACAGGTAGTTTAGCATGCCGTGTTACGTACTCACAATGTGATAGAGAGAACAAACTCACTGGAGTAGATCCAATTCATAACGGGACTATTGTCGAACGCATTAGACAACTAGCCAGCGGTACGGACATACCGAATACTAAAACGCAGGACATCACTTCGTCGGAAAAATTGATAGCTTCAAAATCTCCAGCACCGACAGACTTCGCGTCGTCCGAGTCCGATGTTGACTTACCAAATCCTAATTATTCTAAGGCTAGAAGTACGCTCTTGAGCAACGAGAGTCACAACTCTTCTGATCTCAATAGTGACAATGTGTGCATATCTCCGCAACCGTATGAATATGAAAGTAAAACTAACTATTCCTTCACTGAGAAAAGTGAACATTCCGACAGCCCTGTATTTACCCGCACATTCCAGCAAAATGATTTCAAACGTGATATAAGAGATGACGATGGTATTTTCGTGGGTGCATCACGGAAACGTAGAGCTCGTTTTCATATATCAAACGTTAAAGCAAGCTCATCACAAAACACTATTACAAACTTTCTGAGAGCAAAAGGTGTATCGGTTACACAAATTGTGTTTTTCCCTACGAGATGTGGTAAATTTTCGTTCAAGTTAAACGTAGAAACAGATGATGCTGAATTAGTATCAAGTAAAGGGTTCTGGCCCGAAGGTGTTCTGTGTCGGCAATGGCTTAGCCAACGCGAATGGTATGAACAAATAAACAATAATGCGGAAACATAAAAACAGTGTATTACTTGTGGTGTTGTATATCATTGAGTTATTAATGATAAACATCTTATCATGGAATGTAAGAGGCATAATGTCCTCAACCGTATGTCTTACAGAATTAATGAACAAATGTGCATGTGACATTGTTATTCTGTCGGAGCATAAACTTCTACAAAGCTCTGCCTCTTTTTTGGACAGCATTGATCACCGTTTTAAGTCTGTATATCAGATTGATAACACAGAGATGTCGCCGTTTATCCGATGCGGTAAAGGTGGAGTGGTTAATGCTAGTTGCCGGAATGAAGACCAAAAAAGTGTTAATCGCTATAAATCATCCGAATTGGTCAATTTGGTTCAGCGCAATGCACTAAAAGCATTAAATAGCTCCGAAAAATGCTTCGGTTTGAATTATAGTTTTATACCAACAAAAACAATGATTGACTATGTTTTTACCGACTCTATTGTTGAATCTCAAGTGATAAAATGCGATATTTTACCGGAAGGAAGTATCAGTTCAACATCCGACCATTTACCGATCGTAGTTAAATTGGAGCTATCAGTGTCTATGCATAAACTCAGATTCACTAACAATAAATGTATCGCATGGCATTGAGTTACAGCTGAACATATACAGCATTATCAGGACATTTTGCGCTCCAAACTACAACCGTTAATGGACACTGCTACCGAGCTTGACGCTAATACCATGTGTAACGATCTAACACGCATTATAAATGAGGCTAGCGATGAATCTTTTCCAAAATCTAAATTTAACCCGTTCACGAAACCTTACTGGACGAGACAAGTCAAGGAAGCACACGATCTCGAACGTCAAATGCGTCATATATGGTTAAACGAGGGACGTCCACGTGGCTACCAGTATATATCGTACTATAATTATAAACAAGCTAAGAGACAATTCCGTAACGCTTTAAATAATGCAGCACAGAAATATCTTGATGATACATACCAAGACATAGATAACGCAGCGGGCTATGATGTAAGGTTATTCTGGAGATTGATACAACGTCAGAAACCACGGAAAGATAAAGTATATCCGGAAATAAACTTTAATGGACATGTATATAATACACCGGAAGGAGTTGCAGACGCTTTTTCGACATATTATGAATATCTGTACACCCCAAAAGATAATGAATTCGACTCTACTTTTCAGCAACAAATAGAAACTGAATACAATGTGATTCGTGATAGTTATATTAAACCAGGATCAAATTTGCCTGGTGGACACATCATGGTCAGTGAAATCAAAAATTGTGTTAAAAAGCTAAAAATGAAAAAAGCTCCTGGATGCAACCGAATTTTCAATGAACACATACGATATGGCGGACAAGCATTAATTCGTTCGATAGTGATTCTGTTCGGTAAAATAGTTGAGGAAGGGGCTATACCGACGCTATGGAAACGAAGTTTTATTGTATCGATTTTTAAAGGCGGTAACAAACCAAAAGACTCACCCGATAATTACCGACCCGTGGCCTTACTTTGTAGTATGTTTAAACTATTTGAAACAGTGCTCATGAACCGAATGCGAGACTCACCGGAAATAAATACTTCTCCAAATCCCCAACAACAAGGTTTTCAAACAGGATTGTCATCTATCACAGCGGCCTTTAACATGCAAGAGACAGTCTATCACAATCTAGAACTAAATAGCAAAGTGTTTGTCGCGTTTCTTGACAGCCAAAAAGCGTTCGACAGCGTATGGCGTCACGGGTTGATGGTTAAATTACATAACAGGGGTATCAATAATAAACTGTGGAAGCTTATAGACGACTGTCATAATGAATCTGAAGCAGCAATTGTTGTTAATTCTGAACAATCTAGATGGTTCCGTGTTCAGCAAGGTGTCCGACAGGGAGGCATTTTGTCTACGTTTTTATATTTAGTATACTTAAATGACCTGCTCGATCAACTAGAAAACTGCGTAACTTCAGCAACCGTTAGTTATATTAAAGGTGGAAATCCATCCCTAGCCGATGATATATGCTGTATCAGCATATCTCCAAAAGGTCTACAAAACATGTTAAATATCGCGTATTTTTATTCAAAGCAGTGGAGATTTACTTTCAATGCATCTAAATCGTGCGTTATGATATACGGGCAACCATCTCGACCAATGTCATTTCAGTGGCAGCTCGGTGATAGTAATATATCTGTTAGTGACACTTACACCTATTTGGGAATTAAGCATTTCTCATCACTAAGATGTCTAGACAGAACAAGAGAATCTTGCCAAAAAGGACGAAATGCTTTTTTCGCGATTAACTTCAGGAACGATGTTAATCCCATGTCAGTGACAAGTCTCTACCGTAAAGTAGTAATTCCTACCGTGCTATATGGATGCGAATTATGGAACACGATGAAAAACTACGATATTAATATTATCTCGCGATTCCAACATTTTATTGTAAAACACATTCAGGACATGCCGACACATACACGATCCGACATGTGTGAGAGCATGTTAGGATTATTACCCTTACCATCGGAAATAGACCGACGTAAGCTTTTGTTTTTCAACAAATTATGTTGTCTTGATCATAGTAGCAAAACAAAACAAGTGTTCTTGCGTAGATTATTCACGTTTGTATTGGACAAATCACATTAACACATTGGATTTATACCAGATATATATAAAATTCTGAACGATTACTCGCTTATTGCGTACTTTGATAATTTTGTGACATTCGGTGAATTTCCCTCCAAGTTTGAATGGAAAAAGATCGTAGATGTAGCAGTGACATCTGTACAGTGTCAAAAAAGACAACACAGAATGGAAAACGATTACGAATTCGACAGATTTAAGACATTGCATTCTGGCAACTCTGTTGCAAATATTTGGAAATTTCCTACTTGCCGGGAAGAACTTCGCCTAGCAAAATATGTCGGACGTTTTTGGGTAGTACCCGCCCAAACCGATCTAGTTACATGTCGTTTCTGCAAAATGACATATCAGGACTTGCTAAGACATATCCTTTGTGTCTGCACTCTTATTGAACCCCTTCGAGATATTTTCTGGAGAGCAACAATAGACAATTTTCACATTTCACTTAATGTCGAACTAAATAATTGTGGAGATGAATCCTTGGTATCATATTTTCTAGGAAAAGTGCCGGACTCTATTTTGTGTGCCGTCGAGATCGCTAAGTTCCACAAGCTATGTTTCAACTATGTTTATCAGTCAGCGGCGTACTATATGCGACATACTGAACTTTCTGCCTAGATCAACTGAAATGACTTGATAAATAACTAACAATGTGTATATATGTTTAGATTTTTCGATATTAATTTGTATATAATATTTTCACATGTTAAATCTCTAATATAGAGGAAATAAATAAATGATGATGATGATGTATATACTACACAAAATTTCCATTTGGTATGAATATAGTATTAATAAGGTTGAAATTTACCTAGATTTATTCATTTTATTATTTTAGTTTCAGGTTTTTCCTCTATTTTTCTTTATTTTTATTTTTTTTTTTTTTTTTTATTTTTTTTTTTTTTTTGCACACTGAATCAGAATCTTAGAAGAAAAGATCTCCAAAATGTTTCCCAATACAACCAAAATGATGTGATTAGGTTACTTTTTATGCATTTGAAAGACGGGCCATATTTTTGCTTGGTCAATTAGTTGCATTGTTTAAGAGTTACATTAATTTAGCAATGTTCAACTATCTTAACTGTGGGTGTGTAGACAAGGAGATCCTCTTTCTCCTGAAATTTCCCTAGCCTGTATTAAATTCTTTCAATAAAAATAGGAAATAATGCAAATATTAATAGCATTAAAGTAGACAAAACAAATGAAATGTGATGCATCAGGCAAAAACCATATATATGAGCCACTAAAAGGACATTAAAATTTTTGTTCCATTTTTTTGACTATTTACACTATGTTTGACCACTAACATATTCAAAGGGAGGCAACTCTGATTAAAACACAAGCTATTTTTCAAGTGATCATGATATTTATTATTACTGGGTAACAAAAGAGCTTAATATAAGCTCCTTCTATTTGTTATCTCTCTCCCTTTAAACTTTATCATATCCATATTTGCCTGTCCCTGCTGAATACATTATATAAGAAATACAAACATGCTTTTTTCCTATACTATGATAATTATTTAACCTTATCTAAAAGCATGCATAAATACTGCATACATGATTAATATGGCTTTTATAACTGAATAATTATTTTCATATATTTGTACCATTGGGAATTTCTGAATCAGAGTATTGAATTCATGCATTGTCTGAAGACAGCGACTTATATTCTTCAAGAATCATTTAGAATTTCTGTCGCTAGAGATTTCCTTTGTCAACATGGAGGTTATGTTTATGAATGTGAATATTTTTCTCATTATTCATAACCGTCTCTTGTGACTTCCTTATTATAAATCTTTGCATGTGTATAGGTTGTGTTTATCATTCGTAGTTTGAGTGATAAATATGATTGTTGGACTTTATTCCTAAGGGAGATAACTCTTAATTTGGGGTCAATGTATTGGGGTCTTTTTAAAACAATGTCATCTGACCAAACATGTAGAACCTATCAATAAAATCAAATCTGATAAATCGGCAGATTCAGAGACATAAATTAGCAGAATTAATTACTAGTTAAACAAATAGGCTTAGTTGTAAAACTTAAATTTATCAATAACAAGTTTTTTATGTATACCTTAAACATGATATGAACAAACCGTTATATTATAAATTGGGCTTAGCTTCTTCAGTTGTAACTAGAAATGGGTGTAGAGTATAAATGTTATAACATTACCATTAGTTTTAAGTTAATGGATGCAATGACCTTGATATTTATCCAAATTCATATATATATAAGTTTTTTATGTTGCATGAACCAATACTGATGATACTGAATGGAAGAAAGAAAACAGACAAAAAACTATGAAAAAAAAGTCAACATGGCTGCTGGTTACTGTTGCTCATTCCAGGGTATGACGTTATTAGCCCTTCCATGCTTTGAGCTAACAAAAACACAGACCTAGCAAAAACAAGAACAATTCCATGGGGAAATAAGTATGGAATATAAATAAACAAATAAATTAACATTATAGTCCAAAAATAACCTTAAAGTGTCTAATATTAGCTTAAAACTCCCATGTTGAAGGTCTGCGGCACATTTCCCCAGGATAAAAGCTCAATCTATTTGGTCAATGTAATGGATAAAGTAATTACGTAGATTAAAGCTTTTTCTAGACTCAGATGATATTTGTGAGATAATACCTGCTTCTACGTCATCAATTAATGATTGTTTGTCGTCTGCATCACCTTGTTTTGTAATCATCATCTTTACAACGTTTGACAGTCTGGCACTGTAAAAAAGAAAACAAAAATCTGTTCAAAATATATTTGTCTATGTGGGACTTGACAACTAAGAAGAATGCTTTTAATCACAATTAAAACATTATAGCTATATATTTTATACTTTAACGTTGACTGTGACCTTGAGTACTGATCAAGATCAAGGTTAATCAAAGTCATTGATTAGTTTCCATTAAACCAGGTCATTGCTTCTGGAAGGCAATAATAGCCAACAGCAATCAGTAACTATCACCAGATCAGCTACTGTCTGATAGTTTAATACATGAAGTTTTATCATATTTTTGTATCTGTATTCTAAGTTGTTGAGACAATGGTTGCAATACAACTGAGATAGTAGAGATTTTTTCACTAAATGGAAAAAAATTTGGCCAGGACTCGGTGTCACAATCATTTCTTAACTAAGATTTTCCTAAACTTAAATCTGGCAAATTTGAAATCTTAATAATGTGTTAATGTTAAGACATTCTGGAATTGAAGGTGTCAATTTGAAAAACATCTAATTTAGCTTTGTCAAAAATTGCATTTTCTTAGTAATTACGAAAGATATTAACAAAATAGTTATGAAGAGTCTTAGTTGAGAATGATTGTGAAACTGGAGCCAGGTACAATTTAATTCTATTGGAATATTACAAAACCAATCATAATGTTCATTTTAATCACACATATCAGTAAAACAATATTCAGATCGGTCTATAAAAACATTTCAACATCCTAATACACAAAGTGATAATTTTCAGTTCAACGTGTTATTACCCTTTTGTTGCTCGGTTACTGCACAGAAAACCTTATTATTTCATTAGACATAAAATTGTCGTTAGATTTGGGTATTAGTTTCCTTACAGGACGATAACAACAACAATATTACCGTTCATTATGATTAAGTTTTAACACTGGGATTATTATTGCCGTAACATAACTTAATAACAGTTAACATTTAAATAACTCATTAACGTCATCACTAGCCGTCATCAATAATCCAGTTCTATACAGATACCTAGATTTTTATTGATGATGATCTGTTATCAGCAAGAAAATTAATTTTACACCTCAATAATTATGTTTTAATTGCTTTGATTGATTATCAAGGTTAAAATAAGGCTATAATATCGTAATGAATGTATTATATTACTTATCATAGTGGAATTAGGTTCACACTAGTACACCAATAACCAATAAATACATTTTTGTGGAAATACTTCAATATCGAAAAGTTTTACTTACGAAGCCAACATTCACACCAGAAATGTGATATGATCTAATCTGTTTTGTGCTTATATATAAGCTCTGAATTTTTGAAGTACAAATTTAAAAATAAAAACAAATACAAAAAGATTTTATTTATTTAACAAGCCATATATAACATTGAACCACTACTAACTAGCTCTGACATGAAGAACAAAGATAAAACGGTTATATTTCTACAAAATCAGAGAAAGGACCTAATTACATCAGTGCCAAGTACCGAGGACAAAATTCTGACATACCATTGGGTTCTTACATACTGGTAGCTATATACATTATTGTCATTAACACTGTTATTCTTGTCTTGTGTTAGGTGTCTCATGGCATTAAGTTCACAAATGTCAATTCAATCTACTTGTTTATTTTTAAGAGGAGAGATGCTTTTTAAAAAACATACATCAACAATTTAGAGCCATAACAATCAGCTGTTTTTGCTTCATTTGTCAGTATTACAGAACACTTCACAAATACTGTCATCACAACGCCTACTTTATAAATGTAAAGTTGATTTAGGTGCTCTGATGTAATGTTAAGTGCACCATATACAGCTGAGTGTTTTTATTTATTTATTTATTTATCCAGCAAAATGTCAGCAATAGAATGATAAAATGGATTGATTATAAATGAAAGCAGTTTTAAGTTTCAATGCATGAATGATTGAAAACAAGTTAAGCGTTATACTACTAGACTCCTACACAAACCTCAGAGTCCAGTGCTTAGCCAGGCCCCTTTCTTGGTATGTTTGACAGTAAAAAAACAATTGCTTTCTGATATCTTAATATAAATGAAACAAACAATATTCTTGAACAGCATGAATTAAAACAACCAACAAACTGATTAAAGATTTTCCTCTAATGCTTTGCATTTCTGAAACAAATCTGAAATTGAATTGTATTAAAAAGAAATTTTTATTCAGTCAGCATTGAAATATTCTTACAACATTTAAACTAATATTCTCCAAGTATGTACAATTCTTAGAAAACAATATCATATTATATGTTTATTGCATATAATATCTTGTTCACGGTATATTTTATTCCTTAAAATATTTAACTGAATATTGTTTTAAAATTGATCATTTAAAAATAGAGTATCAAAACCAATTCAAACTGAGATTAGTAAGATTGTGTGGAATATTACCACCAGAAGCCTATATATCACATGGCATTTGGAAAGAGAAAACTGTAAAGAAAATTATTTTTGTGGGGTGAAAATTTTGCAATATCTGAAATCTGGCATTTTGTGTGGGTGTTATATTCGCGTTACTAATAAAAGTGTTTGTATATTCTATATATTATGATATATAAACATGTATGGTAGAAATATTTGCGTGGGTAAAAATTTCACGTTCATTTCTTTAGCACCAAATAAGCCAAATTATTTAGCCATGTACAAATTTCCCCATTACAGTAAAAGTTACCAGCCACAGGAAGGCATATAAGCCAGTGCTGTTACATGATTATGGGCATAAAAAGGAATAAAAGACACCCAACAGTGAGTGGACAGTACTCAAAGAAGTTACTGTGGCAAAAAACAAAATTTATACCTGCAAGTAATAGCAAAAGGATATATGTAATCCATGGATACATGATTTATTTTAAAAGGAAGTAAGAAAAAAAAAGATTCAAAGAGAAGTCTGAGGGATTCCAAGAAACTGAAATAATGATATAAAATATATGATCTAGATAATGAAGACACAATTTCCTCATATTGATGATAAAACACAAGATTGAATTCTGGGACTGTAAGTCTCCAACTGATATATATAAAGATGTCCCCAAGAGAAAATATGTTGACATTAGTTTTATCAAATGATTACAATGGCCCATCAAAGCAATTTGACAGACTTTATCATGTTTGTTCAAGACATCAAAAATTTGCCCAAGTCACACTGACAAGAAATAATTGCCATATTGTTTCCATGTTACTGAGTGTGTTATTTTCAGCACTCACATCTTGCCAAATGAACCAACTTTAATTTCCACTGCTTCATAAAAAGACATTTTAAAAAGCTAAATCTAATACATCAAAGTGAAAAAGTGATTGTTCATTTATAAAACAAACAATTCTGATTGGTTACTAAGGATTTAATCACGCGGCAGCTGTTACGTAATGCCTGCATGTTATCTTTATGAAGTCGTAAAAATTAAGTTACATTTGAGTAAGGCAATAACACTTCTGTCCTATTGTAAATACCTAACTAATCAAGTAGAAATTAATCGTAACCGTGATTAATCAATGTAAGATCTTAGCTAATATCCCAGCATGCTCATTAACGATTAAACATGTCTGAAAATTATCAGTAAAACATTTGAGTGAGTGAGTGAGTAATGGTGTTTAACGTCCCAGTCAAGAATATTTCACTTATATCGAGACGTCACCAGCTATAGGCGAAGGTGCAGAAATTTTGCCTGTGCGTTGCGCTGATGGCATTATACAGCAGGGTTCTTTAGCGTGCCAAGCCCACCGTGACACGGGACCTCGCTTATTTTAAGTTCCCATCCGAAAGAACCGTGACTTTCATTTCGTAATGCCGAGTGCTTGGCGAAAGAACAGTCACTACCCACTTTCAAGTCTTGGGTCAGACTCGACTAAAACAGAACAAACATAAACATTTTGGAATAAAAGTTATCAAAATGTCCCAATTTATCAAGTTAAATAAATTAAGTGTTTCTTTTAAATAATTTAAAATAAATGAACCCTATTAATACCAAACATTTTTTTGGCAAAACTTGTAATATTTAAGCAAATTCTACCTGTATTATGTCTAAAATACATCTGTGTGATTTTCATGAATCAGTTTAAATTAATAACTCTTATAAAACAAGATTAATATCTTATCAAAATGGCTGTCAAATTTGAAGGTACATGACTTAGTTATATTGTTCCAAACATAAAGCTTTCAAGTTCATCTTTCTATTTTCCATCTTCTGCAGTTATCTTTAAGTCAATTGTCCTTTCCCTATCACCTTAATGCCACATCAATTTTAATGGATTGTTTTAGTTTTGTTCTAATGAGACAATGTGATATGAAGATGATAAGTTTTCTTAATATTTTTTTAAATAAACACTTATTCCAAGTTTATATGTATATATATATATATATATATGAAGTTGGGGTTGAAAAACTCAACTCAGTTAATGCACAGCAGTCTAAATGCTGTTATGAGTAATGGTATTTTTAAAAGTTCAGACAAAAGAACATTGGAAAAGACCACCATAAGTATTGGTTCAGGTAAGCTCATTGTTGACTGCTACTGAAAATGATGGAAAAATGAGGTCCAGTGGTGTGGTTAGTTGAAGAACTTTCAGTAAACCTATACTACACCTAATAGCACTTACACCTCACAGAGTCAGAGCTGTTGAAATTGTGTCTAAAATTGGCTTGGTATTATATCTAACACTGAAGATTTGGCTGCAGACACAATTCTTTCTGGTTTTATTAGACAAAGTTTGTCAAGATGGTTAATGTTACTACATCTGAAGAGTAATCTTTACTCAATTAACTTTATATATAAATGTATATTTAATCCCAGATGGATTGCAAAACACAGTATTTTGGTCACTTCAATTACCCTGGTCAATAGTACAATAGAAGTTAATAATAAAACTGTTTCAATAGAAGTTATATATAACAATCAAAGTTACCATGGTAATATAAATATTGGGAATTCTATGACTTCTCAACAGTTTCTAAGTAACAGTTACCATGGTAATATAAATACTGGGAATTCTATGACTTCTCAACTGTTACCATGGTAATATAAATACTGGGAATTCTATGACTTCTCAACTGTTACCATGGTAATATAAATACTGGGAATTCTATGACTTCTCAACTGTTACCATGGTAATATAAATACTGGGAATTCTATGACTTCTCAACTATTACCATGGTAATATAAATACTGGGAATTCTATGACTTCTCAACTGTTACCATGGTAATATAAATACTGGGAATTCTATGACTTCTCAATTGTTACCATGGTAATATAAATACTGGGAATTCTATGACTTCTCAACTGTTACCATGGGGAATTCTATGACTTCTCAACTGTTACCATGGTAATATAAATACTGGGAATTCTATGACTTCTCAACTATTACCATGGTAATATAAATACTGGGAATTCTATGACTTCTCAACTGTTACCATGGTAATATAAATACTGGGAATTCTATGACTTCTCAACTGTTTCCAAATAACAATTACCATGGTAATATAAAAAGTGGAACTTCTGTGACTTCTCAACTGTTACCATACTGTTACCAAATAACAGTTACCAAGGTAATATAAATACAGGGAATTCTGTGACTTCTCAACTGTTACCATGGTAATATAAATACTGGGAATTCTATGACTTCTCTGGGAATTCTATGACTTCTCAACTGTTTCCAAATAACAGTTACCATAGTAATATAAAAAGTGGGACTTCTGTGACTTCTCAACTGTTACCATGGTAATATAAATACTGGGAATTCTATGACTTCTCAACTATTACCATGGTAATATAAATACTGGGAATTCTATGACTTCTCAACTGTTACCATGGTAATATAAATACTGGGAATTCTATGACTTCTCAACTGTTACCATGGGGAATTCTATGACTTCTCAATTGTTACCATGGTAATATAAATACTGGGAATTCTATGACTTCTCAACCATTACCATGGTAATATAAATACTGGGAATTCTATGACTTCTCAACTGTTTCCAAATAACAGTTACCATAGTAATATAAAAAGTGAGACTTCTGTGACTTCTCAACTGTTACCATGGTAATATAAATACTGGGAATTCTATGACTTCTCAATTGTTACCATGGTAATATAAATACTGGGAATTCTATGACTTCTCAACTATTACCATGGTAATATAAATACTAGGAATTCTATGACTTCTCAACTGTTACCATGGTAATATAAATACTGGGAATTCTATGACTTCTCAACTGTTTCCAAATAACAATTACCATGGTAATATAAAAAGTGGAACTTCTGTGACTTCTCAACTGTTACCATACTGTTACCAAATAACAGTTACCAAGGTAATATAAATACAGGGAATTCTGTGACTTCTCAACTGTTACCATGGTAATATAAATACTGGGAATTCTATGACTTCTCTGGGAATTCTATGACTTCTCAACTGTTTCCAAATAACAGTTACCACAGTAGTATAAAAAGTGGGACTTCTGTGACTTCTCAACTGTTACCATGGTAATATAAATACTGGGAATTCTATGACTTCTCAACTGTTACCATGGTAATATAAATACTGGGAATTCTATGACTTCTCAACTGTTACCATGGGGAATTCTATGACTTCTCAATTGTTACCATGGTAATATAAATACTGGGAATTCTATGACTTCTCAATTGTTACCATGGTAATATAAATACTGGGAATTCTATGACTTCTCAACTATTACCATGGTAATATAAATACTGGGAATTCTATGACTTCTCAATTGTTACCATGGTAATATAAATACTGGGAATTCTATGACTTCTCAATTGTTACCATGGTAATATAAATACTGGGAATTCTATGACTTCTCAACTGTTACCATGGGGAATTCTATGACTTCTCAACTGTTACCATGGTAATATAAATACTGGGAATTCTATGACTTCTCAATTGTTACCATGGTAATATAAATACTGGGAATTCTATGACTTCTCAATTGTTACCATGGTAATATAAATACTGGGAATTCTATGACTTCTCAATTGTTACCATGGTAATATAAATACTGGGAATTCTATGACTTCTCAACTGTTACCATGGGGAATTCTATGACTTCTCAACTGTTACCATGGTAATATAAATACTGGGAATTCTATGACTTCTCAATTGTTACCATGGTAATATAAATACTGGGAATTCTATGACTTCTCAACTATTACCATGGTAATATAAATACTGGGAATTCTATGACTTCTCAACTGTTACCATGGGGAATTCTATGACTTCTCAACTGTTTCCAAATAACAGTTACCATAGTAATATAAAAAATGGGACTTCTGTGACTTCTCAACTGTTACCATACTGTTACCAAATAACAGTTACCATGGTAATATAAATATTGGGAATTCTGTGACTTCTCAACTGTTTATAAATAACAATTACCATGGTAATATAAATACTGGGAATTCTGTGATTTCTCAGCTGTTTCCAAATAACAGTTACCATGGCAATATAAATATTGAGAATTCTATAACTACTCAACAGTTTCTAATTTAACAGTCATCATTAAGTTTCATCTCTTTCATTTAGGATTACATACGATCCTCAAACTCATAGAAAATATCCTAGAAACTGTTTACATGTAATATAAGAACTCATACAAGGTAAGGAGTTACTTAGCAATAACGTATTGATCTTACAATAACAATCTATCATTATTTTGAAAAAAAATATTTGTATTCAAATTTCAGTTCATAAACAACATCTCAGATGATAATTTCATAATTTAGCATGACGATCTTTTAATATTAAAATGAATACAAACAAATTCAGTGAATTAGGATCCCAATAGAAGATATTTTTTGTGATTTGCATTAATGTCCAACAATATGCATGCACATAAGTGTTGTTACTTTCCATAATGTTATATATATATATTCCAGTATATATAATTCTGATAAAGAGGTTTGGAGAATTACCCCAGAGAGAAGTATTTTAAACAACATTAAAATGCACCTCTTCACGGTTGACATTGTCCACCCAGTTTTTGTATACTTCAATTGGAAACTTCAAAGTGCCATAATTCCAAGAAAAATTGATAACTCAACTTGCAAAAAAAAGATCAAATAAGGAGGCCAACAGCAGAAATTTGGGGTTTACTTTTTCGTGTATAACTGACCTAGGCCCCAGTTCTTGAAGTGACACCTTTTATAAACTAGAACCAAGTCTGTTAGTAAAGGAAGTTTTATTGGTTTCACCATGGACTGTTCAAGTACATTTTTCTTAAATGTAAATATTGTTTGTCCCCTAAATACAAATCAATTACCAGAATATTGTTTATTCATCATAAAACCCTACATAAGTAAATATCTATTTATATAGATGATTTGATGAAAAAACTGGTTCTAGCTTAAAACTTTTTTCACATGCAATCTTACATACACCCTTGGAAGTTGTTATTATGGTAGTCCCTATAACTAAGGTGGTACTGTGTCATTATTTGTCTGTAGAATGACATAAAATCTACGATTATAAATGGCTATATGGATCTTAAATAACACTTTCTGTCTAGGAATTCCAACATCAATCTTAACAATTCAATAATCTGTCTGCATATAGCCTGTATTTAACATTTTTGTTTCCCATTTTTACAACAAAAAGAGTTTTTTAAATTAAATCTTGACCTGTATTAAAATTTGACCATTTTTTTTTTTTACAATAGTGCAAAATTTCAAAAACACTTGTCAGAAACCTGACAATAGATAATCATAATAGATCATTTATTAATGTCTATGGAACTGTAACTAGAATTTCTTGTGGCTTTATCTTTTGTTGGGGGCATGCATATTTGAAGTGCATGTACAAGTTTTCTCCATGCCCTTAACAAATACTTCAATTTAACAATCATATCAATTTCTTGATTACAACAGTGTAACTTTCTAGTTATGACTTGTGATCCAAGAAACTTGTTTTACTGAAGAGCTCTTGGAGGAACAACATCTAATGCTGCTTGCCCTGTACATCTAGCATAGTTAATTAAACAACATCTATAGATTAAACGTTTTGTGGGAAAAGTGACATCTAGTTGTTAATAAACTTCACTTTTGTAATCCTTAATACATGATCTTGATTTGACCTTGACCAATGACCACTGAATCATTTGAAAAAATATGAAGAAATCTTGTAAAACTAAAATCTGAATAACTGGGTCACTGAAGTTAAGTCTGACAGCACTGATACCTGTTTTTATTGTGTGCCGTGTATGATGCTCTAAATTTGATGGATCAAAACCAAAATAATTCCAAAGATAATGGTTATTTTAAAACCATAAGTTATGTAACTTAAGGTCAAGGTTAACCAATCTCCAAACGATATGATTTTAAAACACTGAAATTTAAGTAATCCTTTATTGCTGCTTCAAGCTTATTGGATTTGATTGATTTTTTGTCTTCAAAACAATATCAACTCTCTTAAAATTCTGATTAAACTTTCTAGATCGGTGTACTTTTTTAGAATCTCCAGACAATTCTTTAAATATAAGGTTGTAACAGTCTTGATTGTCTTCTGAGGGAGAAAGTTATATTTGTTTAAATTGCTGAGAAAGGCCACCATGACACTTTAATTCTATTTACTATTTGTAAATGACTAAGATAATTCTCTATTTCAATTACATATAAAAAAGATTATTTGATTTTCTATCTGTATCAAGTAGCTAAAACTTCATGAAGGCAATTATAATGAGATTGTGAAATTAAATTATTCTTTAATGGTAACTCTAATTGCATTTTAAAAAATCCTTAACATTGTGAAATTTAACCCACATTTTTGTATCCTACAACACCAAGCATCAGAAAATCTCAATGGCTTCTAATAAATCAAAGAAGACCTCAACCATAGATTTTTCAATTCTGCCCAAAAATCAATTTGTTAAAAAAACTGTATCTCCCACTACATAAAATATCGTTTGACAATTAATTGATTCAATTTGATTGGTCAACTTCATTTTAATTGTTGCTCAGCTGTTAAGAGTTTCTGGTGTTATGCCACTGAGGAGTTAAAACTGTCTGTTAAAATTCAAAATTCAGCAAGCAATATAACAGGGTGATTGTTAGTCAGTTTTTTAATCCATCTGGATTTTAACTACAGCTGCTAAGGCAGATTCAAATAAATACTTAAGAGTACAGAGAGACATACAGTCAAACCTGTCTGTAAAGGCCACCCAAGGGAACCAGTTAAAGTGGTCATTTAGATAGGTGGCCTTCCTATATAGGTTCAAATAATATAAATGAACAATTGGGATACAATTTTACTGGCCTTTATAAGCAGGTGGCCCTTATATAAAGGTGGCCTTTAAGGTAGGTTTGACTGTATAGAGAAAGAAGAAGTATACACTTTTCCCTTATTTTGATATATAAGGAATGATGCCTGTAATATGAAAGAATATCCAAGGGATTATGAACTGAGCGATGCTGTACCTCCTAATATGTACAAGAATACTTACGGTTTTGGTGGTCTTCCACCAGACCTCTTTGACATAAGACTAAGCCTTGAACCGCTGATTGGTGACTTTGAAGGACTGGATGGTAATGAATCTGACCCATAACTTGTTCTTCTATCTACATTTAACTCATTTTGTTCTTTTGGTGTTAACGGTTTCCTTAGTTCATCAGTTGTTATTTTACCAAATTCAGATTTCTGCCACACCCCCACTGATCCATCTGGTGCATTGTATGTCAGTTCAAAGGTCAAGGTAGTCTGTAAAAGAAAATGATACATGTTGTGTGTGAAAATAAAATGGCCACATAAGGTTAAAAAAACAATAATAGATATCATCTACTTTTAAGGTGGAAATTTTACAGATTCAACAACATTCAATTGCCCGGTTTTACTTCTTACTGATTTTGGCTGATTTCTTGTACAAGTCATTCTTACAGCTACACCTTTATCATTTTAAAGCTTAATGCAGTCATACAGGCCATCTTGCTTTAATATAAAACATGTTTCTTATTTCTTCTCTTTCGATCTCTTTACCAAATACACTCGTAAAAGTACAAGCACAACATTTAAGTTCTCAAGTATTTGGTACAGTCCAACCTGCCTTGGGCGGCCTTTATAGAAAGGTTTGTCTGTACTGTGATTTGGACATAGACTACCGGTAGTATATTTCTTTTTGTTTTATTACATAATGTATGAACCCCATATAATGTTATGTTTACAGCAAAACCTGTCTATAAAGGCCACCAAAGGGAACCAGTAAAAGTGACCTTTATGGGCAGCAGGCCTTTATATACAGGTTTAAATAATATGAACAAAGAACAGTTGGGATACAATTTTATGGGCCTTTATAAGAAGGTAACTGTTATATAGAGGTGGCCTTTAAAGCAGGTAAGACTGTATTTTAACAACTGACATTATAACTAAGTATGATTTCAGAGGCAAATTGTAATTGACTGATGCAAAGAGGCCAAGTTTAAATAATTTATATTAACACTTCACAGTAGGTAGTTTTTTACGCTTCCCTGCTGTACCATGTGATACCCCTTAATGTTTGTGAGGAACAATTATATTTATTGGATATAGAATTATATCAGTTTATGTTTTCATGTAAAGCAATGTAATTCCAGGAATTTGAGATGTAGAGGTTTTCGAAAACATCCAACACAACCATTAAGAAGTGTTGATCAGATGGTACATCAGCGACCCCCAATGCTAGTAGCTTACATTTGTAACAATTCAATGAACTCATGGTTATGGTTTCTTATTGTGTTACAAAAGCACCAATGACTTTTATATCTGAATATCAAGTGCTTAGTAAAAGTTTTTGTCCCACTCAGAAGTCTGCGGTTTAAATCCTTAATTTTTCACCTTTGGAATATGAAACCAACAAAAATAATGTGTGACAAGTTTGACTTGGCCATTTGACCTCTAACTTGAATTTTAGATTGAGCATATTTTCTGTGATTTAGGTAAGACACCATGTTTCATTACCATAAACACCCTGTATCCAGTATTACTATCATCTATGTTTGTATATCAACTTTATATAGCTCCTTAATTACACAATGGATATGTCGATTTGAATATTCAAATTAAAGGTCAAACTTGATGCACTATTAGAGCATTTTGACTGACAGACATATAAATGTAAGAGACAGCCAGCCATTGAACAGAAAAACAGATTTGTTTTGTAAGTGTTATGGTGTAGATGGTGTATTAGGAGAACCTAATGTCCTTGTATTGTTCACATCATTATATTAATCCAATAAATGTTTCCAAAATTGTTCCCTAATACAATAAAATCATATGAATTATTAACATAACAAGCACTCTGTTACAGACTTTCCACTTAAAATATCCCTGTAATTATATCAACATATAACTTGATGTTTGATTATCTTCATTGTGACGGACAGATACACTTAAATGTAACCCATGTCGATATGGTCCGGCATTACACAGTACACTCTCCAAATTGGTGGCAAAAACGCAATAGCATGGAGATAAAAGTTTAATGAAGCAATTCCGAGCAACTTGACTTGATGTTTTTGTTGCATGATCAAACCCACTACAGGAAGACAATTATTTCCTGTTTTAATGGTTTTAGAGAAGATATACATTGTATTTATATGAGTTTCATTGTTTTTTAACATGTTTTAAGACAATATGAAGGTTTGACTGTAACTCTGATATACATATACGATATTGGACAGAAGATTGACATAATTATACATGTACCTCAGTTACTGTAATTAAATCAGGAAATTTACCAGAAACAGCATTTCCTTTCAATTTGCATATTTTTACTTTTTATTGGTATCTGGTAAAAATGCAATAGAATTACATCAAAATCTAATATTAAAGTTAATTTTATTTTCAAATTTTGTAAAGTATTCATGGGATATCAAAAAAAAATTCATAAAAATTTTCTGAGTAAACAACTGCATATTGGATGGCTTAGTTTTCTAAATAAGTCACATATATACATGTTTGTGATAAAGGTTTTTACAAAAACAACATTACTGCTGAATAATACTTTATAATAAAATATGTAATGTCATGTGCTACTTTTGAATTTTTATGAAATAATATATTTATAGAACCACACGACAGTTAATACATATATATTGTATCAAATAAACTAGGTGTTTTAGGAGTAAAATTATCTTCAAAATTAAAACACCGCCTTTAGCCTTCATATTTCCATCATGCAAGTCATCATGTTAGCACAGGTGACAAATTATTTTAAAGTATATAATCATGACTGGATAAGTATGAAGGAATGATTTAGTCTTTATATACTACAGTTACCATGGAAATGTTAGAGTTTACTACTGTAATTATTACCCGTTTCCACTTCACAGCACTAGACAGCGGTTTTGGAACAATTCCTCATCAGTAGTGCTTAGACCAAAATTGTGGAAATTGAAATGGTTTTAAGATGTTGAAATGAGAAACGACCAAATATATTTTACCAAACCCATCTAAGGCAATACATTGAACAATTAAGCATAGCTTAGTTTTTTTAGGAATTTTAAAATGTATGAAGCAGACCATTTTAATGAACAATTTTTATCTGACAATACAATGTATTGCCTCCTGTATCAAATACTGTTTTAAAGAGAATTTTTCTGAAAACTGTTTTCTCCATCATTGCAAACAGACTGCCATGATATTAGCGAAACCATCTTCACAAGGTTTAAAAAACATTCACCCTTACCCTTTGAAAAAACCTAACAGTCAACTAATTCCTACTAGGAAAATGAAACAATCTCCAATTTTTCAAACAATAGCGCTAAATTAGACAGCGAGCATGTACAGAGAGAAAATTGTTCACACTTCTGTGTAAAAATAGCCAGAATGTTGACATATTTATTATTTCTGCTTTTACAGACAATAATCAGCTTTTAAGAATCAATTTCTAGGATTGGTTGTAAGGAGAAGAATGCTTTCATAACAGAATACCGGCATCTAATAACGGCGTCTAACACCAACATCTAACACCAATTACAAAGCTGCACACAGAAAAAAGGTTGTAATTTCTTTACTATATGCATTTGATTAATGTTTTAATAAGCAAAATAATGACATGTTTTTATAGGAATTGGGAAAATGATAGTTTGTCTGTGCCAAAAAAGAGAAAACATCATATTTAAACTCTGATAAATATATGTTTATTGATGTAAAAATAATACTTTTTATATTTTGTATAGGTATTTTGTATTTCTATGTTGCTTGCTGTAGATATTTAAATTACAGTACATATTGAGTGTGTAAGGAGCAAATTGATGTTACAGTACATACCAGGTGTGTAAGGAGAAAATGGAGGTTTGTGTACAGTTTGATTACCTTATATCAAAATATCACCAGCTATAAACAAAGGTGCAGAAATTTATACATTAGCAGTGTAGAGGAGTTAGGAACAATGTATTTATGGCAATGAGGAGTTGGGAACATTTACCAGCCCTGCCTACCCTGACACGAGCAATAACTTTTTTTTAGGTTTTTCCCTAATGAGGTTCATTTTAATAGTCAGTAAAATCAAGTTATAATGTCCTTTGAATACTTTGCCACATCGCATATGGCCACATTATTTTGAAATCCCAGTATCCTTTTGTTCTATGTTTATCTTTATGAGCATCCTGATTTATTGCCAAATCCTGTTATAACACCAAATTTTGACTAAACACATATTGGCAATGAATCCAGGTTATACGTTTTTTTCCTCAACTTCAGTACAGCAATGTGTTGTTTAATTATTCGTTATTTTCCAATATCAGTCCACTATTCTTGTGATATTTATCACAGAATTTATTTTTTGGTAGGTTATTTCAAGTATATTTGACAAGACAATGACCTTACTCATTTTTTCACCAGGGATTATTATAGTTTGTAAAAGATGTCTGTTACAGTTGTAAGACTGACGAGTTGGGGGCGAGTATGGTTGAATGTTTGATGACATGTCCTCCAGCTGTATCAATGGATACTGTCACAGACTGATCAAGGCTGCTCTGATTAACAATACAACTGGGGCGATTCTTATAATATATAGAGAAAAAAGAAATTAGAATGGTATCTGCTAAATTAACAAGAAGATCTACCAATCAAATCTCCCGGTGATCGTAAATTAAATAACTCAGCAAGTGTTTTGTCTTTATGACAGAGGCCATATTGGATTTTCAAGCTTCTCCAAAAACAATCACTTAAGTGACCAAGATGTTATTTGATGTCATTGGCCTCAATACAACCAATCAGTAAAAAAGCATTTTATCTTCCTAAATATAACCTCATACAAAAACAAGTATATATTGTACAAAAATAAGATTTGTAATGACACCAAAACCGTACTAACAGATAAAACTGTCAAGTAATTATATCCAAAAAATATGGCAGCAATACTAAACAATATCATACTAAAATTGTCTACATTTTATCAATAAAAATACAAGATATAATCTAACAATAAAATTAGATGTAGAATATAGAAAGAAGATCTTAATTGAATCATGATAGGATATATTGAACAATGATATATCTCTCTGTAATACACTAAACAGTTTACATCAGACAGCATCCATTACAAGGCTAAAAAAGTAACCTGAACCACGCTCCTAAACATGGCAAACAGGGTAACCTGAACCAGACTCCTGAACATGGCAACAAGGTAACCTGAACCACGCTCCTAAACATGGCAAGCTGATCCTGTGTTGATCTGTTTTATTTTGTCAATTTTGTTCTGCAAATGTCAATGCTTTTTCTCATGGCCTTCTCAATGGGATTTATAAGTATACCACATGACACACCATGATGTTTGTGCAAAAAAAATTTTCATTTTTTACATTTGATTTGGAAACACATTAGTTTTTTGTTTTCTCCATAAATACAATATTATTCTGGGAATTTGCAGTGTAAGCCTTTTCAAAAATATTTGGGACAAAACTTACATTGATATTGATCACTTTTAAACTTCATTCTGTTTCAAGAAATTCACATCCCTTCGTCTTGTAGACAAAATGTAATCATGCTAAAAAAAATTGGAAAATCTTCAAAAAAAAAAAAAAAAAGATTGTACACTTTGTTTTCTTTATATTATTAGTGGTTGTGGTCCAAATAGAGTCAATCTTTGGGGTTGTAAATTTCACTAAGTGAAAACTAAGAATACTTACTTTCATTACAACATTATTACCATCTAGAAGAGAATCACATATCTTCACATTTCCAACTTCCACTAGTTCTTGTAATATCATCCGAAAGATCCCAACCAACCTGAAATATCAAACATTTTATAAAAAATTAACAATAACTCTGTAAGTTTTCAATTGTCAAAACTTTATAATCTATACTGCTGCATGCCAATCACTGGGATTCATGTTCATATCCTAATGTAACAAGCTGCAATCCAATGTTGTGGTTCTGCTTTTTCTATTACTGTAAACATGGCTATTTTGGCATGGTGGCAATTGAGAAAAATGGTGAAAAATACCCCTTCTTGAAAATTACAGCAAGTCAAGTTTTATATGCTTCATAAAAAGAGAATGGACAAAATTGTAGAAACTTGTAACTCTTATGCTAACATTGAGATTTTGCAAAATTTTCACTTGTGAAAATGACAGTATCTATGAAAATCATGCTGTTGCAAATTCCAAATTATAAAATTATTTTCATGGAAATTGTCAAATTATGCAATTTCATAAGCCAATAAAAATAACAGTAGAGTTTATATTAATGTGGCACATTGGGTAAACCCATTTTCACACCTCAGAATATGGATTATTGACCTAGTGTTTGTTGGGATACGTAGCTTATGTTTTTTTGGGATATGGATCAGAGAGACAGTGTATCATCCTCCTCTATCAGCTAGTACCAGACCTTGAGCAGCATGTTATGATGCTAGAAACAACACATACAGTAGCTGATACAAAGTGATGTTATTACATGTTACTCTATCCCAAGTCTATAGGCTTATCAATCCAGTACTCATCCTGGTGACATAAAGGAACTGAGAATATGACACCCCCAAATAAATGGGAAATCAATCCAATGCAAGGTTAACCAAAAGCATATTTCCTAATAATATTTTACAGCTTGGTGGACTGAAACAATGAGGAAAATAAATGTCAGTTTACTTCCAAACAACAAACTTTATGATCCAGCCTGAGTTCAAACCCATGACCTTGAATTATGAATCTGTGACCTTACCAACCTAGTGACCTGTCTCAATGGTAATGCCCAATTCAGAGGTGTATTGAACCTAGAACAATAATGTAGGTTACGAGAGGCTGAGTATAATGTATTTTGTATTCATTGTTATTAAGTCACTGTAACAGAAAACTATATAAATGGAAATTTACTGGAAGTATAACTCTGATTGACTGATTCTAATCTATCATAAACAAATCTCTGCTGTACAGATTATTTATTTTCTTTCAGTAATTTTAAGTTAAGTTCACTGTTGATAAATCAATATATTTTAACACCGAGGAGACTTTCAATTTACTGTTTTTCTAAAAAGTTAATTAAGTTTGTAACAGTTCATTGTTCTAGAAATGAACTTATTCAATGAATGAATTTTGTTTTAAACCAGTAATAATTACTATTCTATATATTCGTAAGTGTAACCAGCTTATACAAAAAACTTATTTTGTGAAATTTATTGATGTCCAAGAATTGAAATAATTGTCAGGAGATAATGGAATTTTCCATGATGATCATAATGACTGTGTAAAACTAAATGATCACCATAGGAGATGTCATAACATCACCTCATTTTACTCAGTTAAGGGAATTACTACTGAATGATTTTTATAATCTTTTAAAACAATTAGTTCTGCACAATAGCCATCATCATATGGTAAACATTTCAATTTTATTCAAAACTTGTAGACCAAAGTTGTATCATTTTTATACACCTGAGATGGATTTCATGTCAAAGGGAAGCAAAATACATGGCTCTTGTCCATAATATGTCCCATTTTGTTCATTAGTTTCAAAGAAGCACAACTCTGAAAAATTGGCACAGTTACCTCTTCTTCTGACAAACATTATACCATATCCTGGTAATCATGTCAGTTAAAATATCTTTAACTGTGTTGGTAGAGTAGGCCTCACAAAATATTATAAACAATGTTTTACCATAACAAGTCATATTTCTAAATATGGAGGCATAAAAATAACAGTAATATATCTTTCTATTATATGTCTATATATACAACCATATTTTTAAGCATTGTCTTCCTTCTATCAACTCACCACAATTTATTTTATTATGGTACTCTCAGTTTAAAAGGGTGTTTAAAAATTTACTTAATTTTTAACATGTTCCTGGATAATTACGAAAGGAAAGTGTTGCTTCTTGTGAGAGTGTATAGCTGGTATGTAATATCATTTCCCTCTATTTACAGAAATATTTCATTGAAGATTAAATTATGCGACCAAAATCATAAATAACACTTGAAAGTTTTTTTATCGAATCAAACTAACTACTTTTGTGTAAATCTCTGGATTGAAGAAACTAAAAATATAAAATTCTCTGACATTTCCTTAATTTTTCGAATTCTACAACATTTTTTTAAATTCCCTCACAATTTCCTTGACCTTGTAAAAATAAATTGCCTGACTTTTCCCTGACACGTGGGAACTATGACACATATATAATGGAAACAGAAATTAAATGTAACCTAAATTACGAAGCAAAGTAAATAAGGTAAACTTATATCTATCATATATATCTGAATATACGGTCAGACTTAAATTTTTGGGTGCATCAGGGACACTGAAAGAAGTGAATTGGCATGGAAAGAGGCGGGATCAGGTCAATTTGCCCCCATCAAATTCGCCCCCACTTTCATCAAATTCGCCCCCATGTCAAAATCGCCCCTGTTCAAAATCGCCCCCACTTTTTGCAAATTCGCCCCCAATTTTTGAAAAATCATCTTCTTTTATGCCTAATTACTGACTGCACACAAATTATTTGTACGTGTAAATATGTATTGTTTTTATTGCAATGTTTTTTTTTTTTGTCGCGCATTCATATCAAAAGTCCTTTGTAAGACTTTGATATTATAATCATAACAGTGGGTACAGTAAAAAGAAAATACTTAAAGTTTATTAAAGAATAACATTAGAGTATTGATAGATTACATCATTGAGAGAAATCATTAAAAACATCTTTTTCAACATACCAGGCGCTCCTTACGAAATAATGTCTCTGTTCCTGGTAACATCAAATTCATTGTTCACTTGATCGCTTCTACTATGTCGGTATTTTATAAATAAAATTTATTTTGTCAAAAGCAACATTGGGAAACGTTTAATAATACAATTAGATATAAAAGTTAATTCCATTATTAAATGGATGCACTGGAATGTTTCATTTCTAAAGTAGCATTATTTTTATTTGATATTTATAAGAAAAATAAAATTATAATAATAATATTATTTTGTTATATGGTTATTGAGAAAAAATGGGGGCGAATTTGCAAGAAGTGGGGGTGATTTTGAAAGGGATGGGGGCAAATTTGTTGAAAGTGGGGGCGAATCTGATGGAGGTGCATTTACCGTGGGGCAAATTGACTTGAATTCAAAGAGGCAGAGGCAAAAATCAAGAACAGAAATGAGTTGTGAAATCTTTCTTGACTTTTTGCTCCACTTGGAGTGAAGAGGATAAGTAGGCAGGTAGATCAGGGGCAGGTTAGCATTACTACTGCCATTATTACTCTATAAACAACTGTGTTTCACTTGAAGTTGCTACTTAATATTTTACTCTTGTCAGCAAATGTCAGTTGAACGCTTTACACAATACAGCACTCATTTTCTATTTCTTTTACCTTTAAATGAACTTTTTAAAACACAATCTTATTTTCTATTGCTTTTAACTTTTTAATGAACTTTTTAAAACACAATCTATAAACACAAAAATGCCTTGACTTGATAGGTCATTAATTCATGTTTCATTATCTGACAACTCAGGCTGACAACAAGAACTATTTGTTACCATAGGTTAGCGGGAATAATTACACATTCTTTAGAAAAACAATACTGTATCAATGTTTCAGTGCTCAGAACATCGCTATATTAAGTGTCAAACATAGGGACATGAAGAATGGGATTCTGTTTAATTGTTCAATAAAACACTGTAATGTTATACAGATTATCTTTAACTAATGACTTTTTCTGAACATATTGATTCAACATGTACATCTTTGTTGATAATAGCAATACACTAGTTTAGGAATGTTTCAGAAATATATCATTTTTATGTTGTCTTTAGTTTTTTTTATTCATTTGGTTCTGTGTAAATTAGTCCAACATGTGCAAATGTGCAACTTTAAGATATATTATGATAGACCATTTTATGAAAGAAACAAAACACCAGTCAATCCAGTTCTACAATGTTGTAAAACCTCTGTTCCATGTCACTACCGGTATTTGTTCAAATATTGATGTTTTAAAGGGTTTGGCGATAAATGGAGGGAGTCTTATATAAAGATAATATAGAAAAATTCAAAATAGTGTGGCAATAATCAAAGTGGCAGAGTTATTAAAGAGTATCAATACAAGGCTTCACTGTATTTGATATTAAAGTTTAGAAACTAATTTCCTTCCATATCTCCTCATGTAAGATTGGGTTTTTCCCCATGTGAGATACGTGTATCTCACATGACCACGCGAACTTTAGTGACGTCACAATCAAAAGACAATTACATGACATCATTATGTGGGGAATATGACGCCATCTTGCAGGAAAATGACATTCAAATCTTCAAAATTTCTATTGAGTGTGTTTCAAATGTTAAATATTGCATTTTTGAATGAATGACTTTGTTTTATAGTTTATACATGTTGTATAAACCAAAATCGGGTACAATCTTTCCAATGGTCAAATTTATTTTAAAGTAGAATGTCAAACTACAAAGATAGATTTTACAAATATGGCGTCGATGTCTATGTTAATCAAACTTGAAGCTAAATATTGGCACTAAAATGGAAGAAAAATAATCCATTATGAGTTTATCTATGTAGGATAGGGAAATTTCACCCTCGGGGTTGAATATTTCTGGTCAGAGACTCGACAAGCCTGTGTCTGACTGAAATGTTCAACCCTAGGGTGAGATTTCCCTATCCTACATGGATACTCATAATGGATTGTTATAGTCTCATTGGGTCAAAGCAGTATTTTTACTACAGATCAAGGATAGGGGTATAATTGCTAAAGAGATTTTATTCTGTTAAAATTGTCTTTTATTTCAACCTAATTTTTTGTTTTTCTTGCTGGTGGTAGAAATAAATATATATTTATGTGAGTTTTTATTGAAAACTACTTCTTGACAACATTGATTATTTCTTGTACATTATTGCCTTTGGTGGATCTGGTAATATACATTTTGACCCTTTCATTTTCTCATTTCAAAATTGTTGGATTTCCACAATTTTGGTCCGAGCACTACCAGGGTTTGTACAGATATTTGGACTCCAAATTTAAGGACTTTTTAGGGTCTTTTCAGGGTCTCATTTGCGAATTTAAGGCCTAATTAAAAGGACAATTTTATAAGAAAATTGCTGGCGCAAAGAAAATTAAATCAATAAAACAATTACTTACATGTCCATAGTAATGACACTTGACGTGGGGGTTGATTTTGGGTGTTCGGGAGGGCCAGGTACCTTTAAATCGCTCATTTCAATGTAACTTATTTATTTATTGTGATCAGTCTATTAACAACCACCTAATATCAACACCTAATTGGCAAAATTCAAGGGCTTTTTAAGGCCTTCAGGATAAATTCAAGGGCTTTTTAGGGTCAGACTTGTTTTTAGGGTCTTTTTAAGGAAAACCTCAAAATTTAAGGACTTTTCCAAGCCTGTACGAACCCTGACTACTTATGAGCAATTTTATTCTGAAACGGCAGTCTAGTGCTGCAAAATTAAAACTGGTTTAGTACCGGTAATCATTTATACAGATTTATATAGCACTGGTAGTGGACAAAGTGGGAAGAAGCGATCTGTCTTGGTCTGTAGGATGAAATTAATTCAAACAGTTCCTCACATGGGACTATTTATGTCAAACTTAATGGTCTAACTATGAAACATACAGCTCTTTCATTCAGTTTATGAGAGGATGGTTGAATTCCTTACTCAAATCCATACATATATCTTTATTCAATTACTCAAAATTCCCAATTCAGGTCTGGATTTACACAGAGAAAAAAACAACCATATGTCCTAAAGCACCCTATACCAAAAAAAACACATTGCCTGGTGGAAGTTCACTTGTTTAACTTAATTTACAAGTTTTCAAAGTTTTTACTTTGTTTTTTGGTATTGTTATTTGGACTAATGATGATGGACTGCTATGTTTGTGGATAGCTTATGAAACCAGATTATACATTTTCAAGGTACTTTACCACGTAGTCTGAGAATAAAATGCCCCCTTTATTCTAAACTCAACAATTTTCAGCAATATAGCCTTGACACAACATAAATTTCTGTCCATGTTAACATCAGAAAGTGACAAACACTTTGTGGCACAGTTTGTTTTGACTTCATGTTATTGAAGACAACATTAAAGTTCCATTAAAGAAGCAATATGTGCAATAAATAACATGCACTCTATATATGTAAATTATCTGTCCCTTTTTTTGTCTGTCATAAATCTCTTTATGATAATATATATTATAACTTCTATATTACAACTTTACGGTAATCCTCTTTCTACCATCAGGATGACATTTGCATATCTCATTCTCAAGACAAACCTGGTCTTTATGCCAAATTTTTCTTAAAATATTGCAATGATGATAAAAGTCAATGTGATTTAAATGCAAAAGTCAATTACATGCAAATGGAAATTTAAAAGAATAATCTACAACTATATAAAAACTGTATATACTAGTATATATACATACATATTGTATGAAGCAATGATTATGGACAGATTTAAACATCGAGTGCAATGTCCTAACAAAGAATATTTTAGTTTTTTTTTAAATTTGGCAAACTCATTAGTTGTTTATTCTCAATTTTGCTGACGCATGGAGCATATGTAACTAGTTAGACAACAGGAGGTGCTTACCCTCCAAGAGCTCCCAGCCTCACTTCCCTAGTGGAAGTTCACATGTTTAACCTAATTTGTTAGTTTATAGTCTTTACTTTGCTTTTGGACTGTGATTTAAACATGAATTGGTTTGTATGTTTTGGATTTTGTCATATAACAGATTTTACTTAAACATAAACAGAATCCATTTTGAGGCAATGATTTTGACATCTTCTATGTTATGTGAAGTTCTGTTTCAAAGATCTGTAACATATTCTTATAATGTTGCATGAAGATCTAGCAAAGAAATGTTTTTGTAGCACCCACCCATCCCCACCCCCGAATAACTATAAAATTTAATTATTATTTTCTCATTGATGGATATTTAAATTTAGTTACTGCAACTAAAGTACATTCTTGACAACCATAGACAGAAATATGTCAAAAATATCAGATCAAGGAGTGTACATATGTTACTTGAAGATAGATGGTGCTGTCAAAGACATGTACTTGTTAGGGAACTTGTGTCTAGTCATGTAGAGAAAATTGCAATAGACAGAATTAATCCACGATTCAGGTTTCATCCGAGTTCTATAAATAATAAAAGATTGTCACAAAAAAGTCAGAAGTCCTTAATTTGTTCACTGACTTTTAATGATGAATTGCATTTTATTATGGTAAATCAGTGACTTATTTCAGAAATTATTGTTGATTTCAATGACTTAATTAAGGAACTTAAGGATCAATTTTGGTTTACTGGTACCAAAATATTTGGTCTTATGACCTTGAACTTTTGAATTATTTTGCATAATAATTGTTAGAGACATATAATGTTTCACAAACAATGCGTTCATTTTTGTTATGTGGGTGGCAACTCAGCACAACTATATATTTCACTTGAGACCTTTCCCTCAAATTATAATTCTATAGTGAAACATAAAACTCTTTACATCAGACTTATAAGATTACTCCCACACATATGGCCATTCTAAAATTTTCAATGGGCGATGGTCTAGAGAGCTTCATGTCTCTCAAGATAAATTTGTGATCTATAAAGATGACAGATGATTCTTTTAGACAGATGATTTAATTAACAATGGTTTGTCCTAGCTAACAAAATAAGTTTAAGCTCAGGCAGGATTGACATTTAGATGGCATGGTTTACACTTTAAGGTTTTGCAATATGATAGTACTCGTTTTAAGATAAAAAGTTCACATTTTAGGATAAAATTGAAGGAATATTGTGGAAGTTGTTAGCTGCTCACAGGTAAATTTGACAGAACACTTAAAGATCTGGTAGAAGAAAAGTAAAGCACATCTAACAAAAACTCTGTACCACAAAAACTGACCAGCATTGCCTGCAGTATCATCTAA
The DNA here is from genome assembly GCA_021292105.1 of Anadara kagoshimensis. Classification (NCBI taxonomy): domain Eukaryota; kingdom Metazoa; phylum Mollusca; class Bivalvia; order Arcoida; family Arcidae; genus Anadara; species Anadara kagoshimensis. The sequence continues at coordinate 2,816,834 of CM037860.1, read as the reverse complement.
TCTAGATAGTGTAAGCTAGTCAATGTATGGTTCAATCCCCTCACAACTCTAGAGTGTGTTAGCATGTCAATGTATGGTTCAATCCCCTCACAACTCTAGAGTGTGTTAGCGTGTCAATGTATGGTTCAATCCCCTCACAACTCTAGAGTGTGTTAGCGTGTCAATGTATGGTTCAATCCCCTCACAACTCTACAGTGTGTTAGCATGTCAATGTATGGTTCAATCACAACTCTAAAGTGTGTTAGCGTGTCAATGTATGGTTCAATCCCCTCACAACTCTACAGTGTGTTAGCATGTCAATGTATGGTTCAATCCCTCACAACTCTACAGTGTGTTAGCATGTCAATGTATGGTTCAATCCCCTCACAACTCTAAAGTGTGTTAGCGTGTCAATGTATGGTTCAATCCCCTCACAACTCTACAGTGTGTTAGCATGTCAATGTATGGTTCAATCCCCTCACAACTCTACAGTGTGTTAGCGTGTCAATGTATGGTTCAATCCCCTCACAACTCTACAGTGTGTTAGCATGTCAATGTATGGTTCAATCCCCTCACAACTCTACAGTGTGTTAGCGTGTCAATGTATGGTTCAATCCCCTCACAACTGACCAGCCCTGCAAGTATTGTACCTTACTCAAAAGAATATCATCTAAAGGTTTTTAGGTTAACTATGTTATGCTTGGACATGGCAGGAGGTTGACATACTGGTCAGCTCTTAAGCAATTGTAGGTACATGTAAATTAAAATCACAATAAAATTTGTCATACCTGTTACTGAGATATTTGTTGTAGTTATACAACTGTATATCAATAACTTCATCTTTCTCAATCTGACGTGCCACTGGCCACTCAAATGTCTGAAAATACAAAACATAGCAAACTAAATCTGACGTGCCACTGCCCACTCAAATGTCTGAAAATACAAATATAGCAAACTCAATCTGATGAACTACTGGCAACTCAAATGTGTGAAAATACAAAACATAGCATACTCAATATGACGAGCCACTGGCCACTCAAATGTCTGAAAATACAAAACATAGCATACTCAATATGACGAGCCACTGGCCACTCAAATGTCTGAAAATACAAAACATAGCATACTCATTATGACGAGCCACTGGCCACTCAAATGTCTGAAAATACAAATATAATTCAATTTGATTAAGTTTTACTGGCCATTGAATTATTTTTTTAAACATAAAAGTGAATCATGTTCCATCAGTTTACATATAAATTAATTTGGCAATGTTGTTGGTTGGTTAGTTAAGTGTTGTTTCAAAATGTACTCATCATTTTATGGTAAACACCTTATTTATTTAATTTTACCTAAACAATGGTCTGGTGATTATCCAACTTTATTTTTTAAAAAAGACATTAATGATTGTTGTTTAAACTGATTGAGCATCACCCTTATTCACTTGACCTTTCTCAAACAGACTTTCATATATTTCTAAAACTGAAAAAGGACATTTCTGGTACCCATTTTCAATCAGATGGTGATGTTATACACTCAGTGGAGAACTTTCAGGATGGTAAAAAATGGGACTTCTTTAAAAGTGGCATTGAAGCCCTGGCAAAATTGTATAGCTACTGAAGGGAATTATGTTGAAAAATAATGCAATATGTCTGCCAAAATCCAAACCCTCACATATGAGGCTCAAAAAATTTCAACCAGCCCTTGCACTTGGATAATTCTTGTAGATTTCTTCCAACAGTCAAGACAAACCAAAATGTCATGTAGAAATTACTTACCTCATCAAACCAGATGCTGTCTTCTGAATTTTCAATAATTTTGGAATAGTGTGAAACTCCTGAAAATACATAATAAAAAATACAGATCAATGATTTGAGAGATACAAGAAGTTCTATAACCAGCTTCAATTCTGATGACTGGTTCAAAAATGCTCTTTAATGCTTTGTTTAGTTTGATGTAGGTTTAAGACCAATTCACTGAAAAACACTAACTTTTGCCAGTGTGGGTCCATTTTCAAACCAATGACCTAAATGTACCCAAGTAAGAGATTTTAACCCTATTACATCTTTAATAATATATAAGACGGTTTTTGAGAAGCGATTCAATGTATTTGTAAATCTGACAGAATTGTACACAATATAATACTACACATACTGATGACAAATACAAATACTGTCATATATAGTACATCTAATTAATTAACTTTACATATTTTGGTAGAGGAACATTTATATTCATGTCAAAACCAGTCTATATTTACAGAGTTACCATGACAACATATCAATAACTATACTTTTCTATATGCCTATGATCAATTTTCTAAAATTTCATTAAGAGGTTTTCATTGATACTATGTAACATAAAAACATTGTGTAGATGTTTTGAAGAGACCCAATAAAAGCCAGCTAACCATCAAAACAAGTCTGTAACTTCAGTGTAATGTTCTCTGCTTTTTATATTTTGTAGAAAATCTGCAAAGAACAGAAACAGCAAAGCTAGGGCATTTGAGTTAGCCTGTCCTTCACCTACATGTTTGTTCGACTGATGCTTATTTCAAATATAAAGGTTCCAAAAGTACAAGACTTCATCCACCACACCATCAACAAGTTAACAACACCCAACATTTGAGAGTATATACAGTAAAACCTTGATTTAACTTTCTTATATAATTTTGCCATCTTTTTTTATCACTACACTATTTTCTAGTCCAAGTACCCATTTCATCAGTGTTTTTCTTTATGAGTTTTCATCAATTTGTCACTAGACCCCTTTATAATGCCAAAATCTGACAAAATAAATAGTGGCAATGAATTGAGGTTTTAATGCATTTATCTATCTCATCAGCTTGGTAGACAGTAGCCATTTGACATTAAATGTCTTGGTCAAGGTCATACCATTGTTGCAATGTAATTAAAAGTAAAGAAGGAAAACAGATTTCCATTCCAAGATTCAAAGCACCATTCACAGTGAACAAATGCATACAAGTCAACGAGAACAAAGAATTACGAGTCAATAAACACTAACACAGCTAAGTAATCAGCTGACAAAGGCTTATTGCTAATATTTACAGAATGAAATAATTAGTATAACATATAGTCTTTGTAGTTCTGATACATCAAAGTTTAATATGCTTCTGTTACATAACCATTAATAGCCTTATCTCCACGTATCCAACTGTTACACAATATCGAGAAACAGGAATTGAATCGCTTGTCACTGTGATAATAACCACCATAAAGGAATCAAAGAATAACATAATCCTTTATTGTTGTTTAAATAGAAAAATAAAACAATATCAGTAGTTTTATTTAGTTATTAAATTTATAGATTTCCTGTTAAAACAAGTTCAAGAAGTCCAATTATTAAGATACATGTGTAATGTTTGGTATAGATTGTTTGTGTGGAAATCATTATTTCAAATGTATATTACAGGAACCACAAACATTTGAGTTGATGTTTTTATGCTAAGACATTGTTATTCCAGGAATATGTGATGTGAACATTGCCAAAACCAATGTATATATGAACATTATTAGACATTAATCACATGGTACACTGGTACACATGAGTAAATATTCCGACCAGAGAATATAGCACAATGGTGACAACGAACAAATAATGAAACCTACATGTATATTAGTGTAGCAATGTCATGGAATTATGTAATTTTAACATCCAAGTCAAGATTTTTTATACTTATATAGATAGACATTTTTGTGATGGTGGAGGAAACCAGAGCAACAGTATAAACCCCCAACCTTTACCAAATGATCTGACAATTTTTCTCCAATTAAGATCGGCCAGCGTAGGATTCAAATCTAGGCAATGAGAGACATTGTGAAAACTTGACCAGCAAGGGTCTTGACAAGTATAGGGGCTAACAGTAATCACAACAATAAAACCTTATTTCATCACTTCTATATCTAAAGTCAGATTTTGGTGTCCTAAAGAGGTTTTGCAATAAATGGAGAAAAAAAAAAAGACTTAGTGACTTAAATATACTTTGGCAATAAGTGTGTTGGCAAAGTGACTGAGGAGCATAACAATGAGGTCTTACTTTACTTGTAAATAATCAATTCAATGCAGGTTTCCGATATTATTATGCAATCAAAAACACAAATACAGACAATTACCCCACTGAATGATAAAATTGGAAAATCTATCACAATTCTGAACATTTAGATTGACAAAAAATTACCACTGTTTCTTAGTGCTGGAATCACCTCAATCACAACTCCAGCTTAAATGTGATAACCATTTCTTTTATCTTTGTAAATTTTTTGATAATTGTATCCCAAATGCCAAGTCCACAAAATTAACTTTGCCCATTAGGTAATATTTCAAACATTGGTAGCTAATTACTGGATTCCCTTGTTGCTTCAAATATTTGTCTGGTAAGGGTTAATTTATCATTTAATGTCACACAGAGAAAACACTATTACGTCATTCTTATTACACCACCATAACGGTTACTTTGCTCTTATTAGACCTTTGTTTTGATATTTTTGCTGCTTTCATAGACAGAAGCTATTTTATCCATTCTTTTTTATAACATTTTGTTTTGTAGATGTTGTGAGTTGTGCATTGTAAGCCCTGCACACAAATGTATTTTAGGAAGTTAAAGGTGACTATAATGTATTTTATTATACCTCATTAGAAAAATACGATGCTATCTGTAATTTGATTGGATCGTTAGGTCATGTGATCAGGGTGGAGAAAACATCGTGTATCCCTCTGAAAACATCATATCCCACCTCTTCGGAACACACCATGACGTCACAATGATATGATGGAGAATCGATCTTGACGTTCTAGCGTTTGCCTCCGATGAGTTCCGATAAGAGAAAAAGCAATGAATCGGAGAATGACTGATGTTTTCAGACGCCTTTTTTAAATATTTTCTTTCTTTTTGTCTTTCTTATTACCATGGTTATCTTTCGGTATAATAAACAATTTGAACATTTCTTCATATCTCCCTCACACAAAGGCAATAAATGTATAATATACCATGGTATATAGGTGGATATTCAATAGAACACAATGGGTATGCTGTGATACACTTTTTTCATGGTATCCCATCTGTTGCTGCTATTAGTTTGCTTTGAGAACAGGAGGTACTCGGTTTGAACTCTGGACATGAGATACTGTTTACTTGTCTGGCACTTGGTATAAAGAGGACAGAGTATCAACTGGGTGAGCTAGCACCTTAATGTCGCCCTGAGTGTGTGCTAGTACAAGACACTACAAACACACTCTATCTCTTGCACCACTGTGGTAGCTCAGTAGGTAGAGTGCTCACTCCTTAAGTGGGAGGTCATGGTTTTGAAACCCTGCCAGGTCTGACCCAAGACTTTAAAGTGGGTAGGACTGTTCTTTTGCCAAGCACTTATCATTACAAAATGAACGTCACGGCTCTTTCGGATGGGAACTTAAAACAAACAAGGTCCCATATCCCAGGATAGGTGGCATGATAAAAAAACCCTGCTGTATAATGCCATAAGCGTAATGCACAGGCAAAATTTCTGCACCTGTGCCTAAAGCTGTCAATGTCTGATATAAGTGAAATATTCTTGACTGTGACCTTAAACACCATTTTTTAACTCAACTCAATAAACACACTCACAAATAAAGGAACACATTCTTTATGTTAGATAAGTCCTTAGGGATTAATAAACTTGCTCTGAAAAAACATTGCTGATGTGAAGTTAAACAGCATTAGAACAACAAACAGTCTAGCAGGTAGCTATTTTCTTCTCAATATTCCACTATTATGATTTGCATGTTTAGTGCAGATCAGAGATTGTTTATAATTACTCTCACACTATATATATTACACTCTAGTTAGTTTATCATTTTGTGGAGGTTATTTTACATGGATCAGAGACTAATAACTTTTACAAGTTAATTGATAAATAATTAATCTTTGATAACCTAATGTTGTATAACAGTATTACAATAATATTTAGCCACTATGAAGATACTGGGAAGCATAATGGAGGACATCAAATGTTATATGGGACATAACAGCCATTCTGTAGGATTATCATCCTCGCTTGTATGTCAGATCTGCAATAAAAATGTCATCGACTTACTTATGGGTCATGAAAACACAATAAAACCTTGTTTGTGACACCATTACACCAATCCAAAGAAAGCTTAAAACACTAGTAAATTTGTGTATTATCTTTTGTGTATCAAGTTGGTGATGGAAAAGAAGAAACAAGCAAGATTAACTGAACATGTGTTTGTTACCTACTTCTCCATTTAAGAAGGATTGCTTGATTTATTGAATTGGTTTTATGTCACAGTCAAGAATATTTCAATTGTTTTGAGACATCACAACCTATAGGTACAGTGGCAGAACAAGAACAAGAGGGAAGAACAAGGTACCTGAAATGATTCATATAATCTTGCTGTAATTCTAACCAGTGATGTAGATGGTCTAATACCAAGTCATGTAGATATAGTTTTAAAATTTGGTACATGACAAATAAAAACCCTATTTATATTCATGCTGCAGGACAGGTCAATCTTTCCGATTTAGATCTTTATAACAGCATTGGACTTCCTGGAATCATGCTTTAGTAGTTATTATCCATGGAAATACATGTGCCTGCCTTTCTATTTCTTAATTAAAGTTTAATTTTGAAAATTTAATTAGAATTTAGACATGTTAATTATTTTACATTTGACTTAGGATTGTGTTTGCATTTTACTTAAAATTAATTAAAAGCATGGTATATTGGAAATTCAGCCAATAAATTAATAACTTAATGATTTTATGTTTCCTGGTAACTTAATACCTTTAGCAAATTTTAATTAATTTAAATAAAACTGCAATAAAGCCATGGTATAATCAATTACGTAACAGCGAGGTAAATTTCTGACAACAGGTTCTCTGAATTCAATACAGTGCACTTTAACTGCAATAAAAGCAAAATGCCTGGCCTTAGTTAGAAAGCTAAATAATTCTTAAATTGAAAGTTCTAATCATAATAAACCTATGAATTCATTTATAATTATAGCATCTCATTCATATCATTTAATTGGTCCTTGCAGAATCTTCAATATACCCGAGATGAAATATCAAAATGTGTAGCTTTTACTTGGTAACAAAAGAAACAACCAATAAAAGAATATAAGACAAGCAAATTCAGTGAATTAGGATTCCTGCCAGTATGTACTTTTATGTTCAAAGGGCCATAACTCCAAGGAAATGATCAAGCAAAATGATATGCACATCTACCAATGTTGATGCCTTGTAACAAGTTGCTTTATGATTCTGGAGAATTTATCTTTTTTATCATTTTTTTTATTTTCTTTTGGCATAAATACATTAGCACATAAACAAATAATTTCAACAAAACATGACATTATACAAACAATACAAAGTTTAACATATGTTTACAGTACAGAAAGAAACTGGAGAATTAGTCAGGACATGAAGTGTCTGGACGAAACTTCAAATTTGTTATCCCTCCCTCTCTTCTTCAGAGGGCGCGGTGGCCTAATGGATAAGACGTCAGTCTTCAAATCCAGGGTCTCTCACCGCTGTGAGTTCGAGTCCCGCTCGGGCCACATGTGGGAAAGTGAATTTTCCTTGCCGTTGGCCTTCACTGATTCACCTGGTATCAGTATAATGGACTGGGGGAGTGGTACGCTCGTCTGCGGGGTACTGACTCTGTGAGCTAGCACGGTAAAGTCGCCTTGAGTGCGCACTAGTACAAGGCAGACCATACAACACACTCGCACTTCACATGCATACACGAAATTGTTCATAGATTAATCCATAGAGATTAATTAAATAGTTCTCGTCGCGAATAGCTGAAAAATTGCTGATGCGACGTTAAGCAACATTCAACCAACCAACCAACTCTCTTCTTCAAAAGGAGGGTGTGTAAAAATGGGTCAGACTAAACTGGCCAGATTGCTGATTTTTGTTTAAATGATGTATAGAAAAACATTTTTAACTAGATCATGTAAGAAGTGCCAGACTAATTACTCCCGCCAGTATTATCCCGTATCTTACTATTATTAATTATCTCTGTCACCTTTATTGATTTGTAACACAGAATAGATAAACAATATCTTTATAAACTCATTACAGATAGTTAATTAATCAAATGATAAATTAGGGGACCCGTTGACCAGTGGTCTAAAATTCAGAATTACAGCTCCCGGTCTGTCCGTCGTTTCCAGTTCCATTATAGTGTTAGAATCAGTTCTTAGTTTTCTTGCCATTTCCTCAGGGTACGTTGGTTTTTTTAATCTTTTTAGTATTTATAAAAGTAAAATAATCTTTAGTTGGGGTTTAAACAACATTCAAACCTTACACATTCCATAAGATGATTTTTGGATAATTATAGAAATGCTACATAAATCATACATGTTTTACTTTCTATCTGTATTATTTTGTAACCTAAAAAGCTTGTACTTGGTGATAATTTACATATTGAATGTCATCAGAAAACAGTTTTTGCAATATAAATATGATTATTCTATTTTTATTCTTTATTTCAAATGATTCAATGAGTCCTGTACCACTTTAATATAGATATAAAAACCTACTTAAATACAATATTTTTCAATTAAATTTTCAAAAAAAGGATTTTTAGTTTTCAATAGATTTGTGAAAGCAATGGGTATATTGTAGATAAATGTATTAATTCTTTCCAGAGGCTTCAATCATGCCTTTAATACTAGTATTAGAATCTAAATTATATTTTTTTAAAAAGAATTTTTTTCTAACATCATAAAAACTATCAATGTTATAAATAAATCACATTAAGTAACATTTCTTAATACTTCTACATGATAATACTTGAATTTCTTTCAAATAAATCAATCTATTAAGAAAGTACCGGTAATCCCAATATGTATTTTTGCCCAGCAATATCTGTAAAATATTCATGTGTAGCATATTCTGAAAATGGGTATACAGATATCAAGTCTTGTGTTAAGTACGGTTTTGATCATGACACACAAGTCCTAATGTATATATACACTTCTTAATATTTCTACATGGTAATACAGGAAATGTTAAAAAAAACAGCAATCTGATGAGAAAGTAATCAGAATGTATTTTTACTTGCAATATTTGGAAAATATTCATGTGGCATATTCTGAAAAAAAGGGTATACAGATATGTCTCGTGTTATATTGACACACAAGTCATATATGCATGAATCAATGTGTATACATGCATTAAAATTTAAATTTAGCCTTGAAACATTGAAAATTGAAAAAAGATCGTTACTCCAAATACCAAATGAATGCCTGCCTATAAACTTGCATGTCATTATATCAATCTGCATGGTCCCCCACATGGACACTAATTGACTAGTAGGAGTCCCCCGATTGTTAAAGATAAGAAACCAATTAGTAAAAATACAATAAACAAATAAATTCAAAGGATTCTGCAACATAGACCAAAATATTTCAATTAGGATTCTGGAGACATATTTTCAAAGCATTCAGCAATTAAGGCATAAAAATTGAAATAAAATGATTATATAATTTTATTTTTACCTGTCAATAACCTTGTAAATAATGCAGTTATATTGAATAGAAATATAACAATGAATCTACTGATGATTTCTTTATAAAGGATATTTTTGATGAATTAAATTATAAACACAATCACAAGTAGATGAAATCAGAACATATTGATTTGAAACAAAATAATGGAAAATGATGAAAAAATAATTTTCAGAAAATCATAAATGTTGTAATTTGCAAAGATGATTAATTTTCAACAAAAGCATATACCGATATTTGCATACATGCCAATAATGATTAATAAGACAAAATTTATGTACAAGTGTCTCTAACATAGCTTCATAAATTAATTTGTTACATCTATATCAGAATAATATACAAATAAGGTAGCTCAGTTAGTAGAGTTCTCGTTTTGTATGTGGGAGGTCATGGATTTGAACCCTGACTGGGGTGTAACAAGAAAGGGTGACTTTCACCAACCACTTAGCATTTAGAAATGATTATCACTGGGTCCTTTGGAAGAGACCTTCAGCCCCTGTCACAATAGGCGTGGTACATTAAAGAACCTTCTCTGCACATTGCCCTGAGCACACTGCAAAGGTAAAAATTTCTGCAACTTCACCTATAGCTGGTGATGTCTTAATATAAGTGAAGTATTATTAGGGCATAAAAACCCAATTTATTCAATCAATATTAACATGCATCATTACTAATCAGTTTGAGAGAATACATTTTTATTTTGTTGTTGTGTTTTCCAACGCAAAACCAGCATTATCATTAATGTAGATTTTCAGTTTTGGATCCTGCAACATGTATCACACATTTAGTGACCTACTTTTAGTACCATTTTGCATCAGTTATTTATAGGGATAATTTTAAGTAGTTTAAAAATAAAAAACAAGAAAATTAGATTATGAATTGGATATATAACCATAAACCTGTCATTTGGGGATCGATTAACCGAGAATTTAACACATTTTCAAAAATACATGTTTTTTTACATGCAACAAACTTTTAGGTATTGGTATGTTTGTTTTTACTTTGTTTTTGGATTGTGATTTGGACATGTATTGGTGTGTTTGTTTTTACTTTGCTTTGGAATTGTGATTTAGACATGTATTGGTATGTTTGTTTTTATTTTGCTTTGGGATTGTGATTTGGACATGGATTTGTATGGGGTTTTTTTTATTTCGCTTTGGGATTGTGATTTGGACATGGATTGATATTTTTCGTTTTACTTTGCTTTGGGATTATGATTTGGACATGTATTGGTGTGTTTGTTTTTATTTTGCTTTCGGATTGTGATTTGGATATGGATTTGTATGGGTTTTTTTATTTCGCTTTGGGATTGTGATTTGGACATGGATTTGTATGTTTTTTTTTATTTCGCTTTGGGATTGTGATTTGGACATGTATTGGTATGTTTGTTTTTACTTTGCGTTGGATTTTGGTTTCAACATGTATTGGTATGTTTGTTTTTACTTTGCTTTGGATTGTGATTTGGACATGGATTGGTATATTTGTTTTGATATCTAGTAAGATCAAATCAAATCCATCTTCTCATCCTTCTATTTTTATATTTTGGTAATTTGATGATACTAAACATAGATTTCTAATTTAAAGAAAAATTTATACAACTGGGAATTTTACCAGTAAATGTAGTGTGTGCAGTGGATGGCAGAATATGAATGATTGAACCTTATCATGGCTAATGTGAAGAAAGTCTTATGTCTTGTGTGCATCAATGAAGAAAAAACAAAAATTGGTCAGTTGGTTGAATGTTGATTAACGTCCCATCAGCAATTACTCAGCTATTCACTGGGAAAACTATTTTATTAATCTCTATGGATTAATCTATGAACACGTTTGTGTGTGCATGTGAAGTGCGGGTGTGTTTTTATGGTCTGCTTTGTACTAGCTAGATGCACTCAGGGCCACTTTAACGTACTAGCTTACAGAGTCAGTACACCACAGACAAGTGCACCACTCCCTACTGATACAAGGTGAATCAGTAAAGGCCAACCACAAGGAAAATTCACTTTCCCACATGTGGTTTGAGCGGGGTTCGGAACTCACAGCAGTAAAAAACAAAGAGCACCACAAATTAGAAACAATTAAAGATACAGACAGGATATACTGTCGGAGATTAGAATCAGGAAAGGAAATTTCACTGATAGCCTATGTTCTATACAGTGTAAAAAGACAGGATGAAAAATGGTAGATCAAACTGATTACTAATCAATTAAGTAAAACATCTAGAAAAAGGTCAAATATTCAATAATGATGCCTCTGTATCGTTTTTCCCTCTATGGATTTCCCGCTTGGTTAACCCCAAGGCGTAAGATGTTGGAATGATAACGGAATTACAATCGGCAGAATTTCAATATCTGGTCATGTCTAATGCTGATAAACAGCTATAATGGCAATGTAAATAGAAAAAGTGACAGAAAATCACTAATACCCAACACTTAATTCACAATACGATAATCTAACATAATGGTATTGATCCGTGATAAACGGTACACAAAATATAGTCCTTAAGTGGCTTGTAAAAGATGCTTACAAATGTCTTACATTAACTATCGTAGCATGTAATTTTACGATTCAATAAACGCCACAAAAAAGTTCTGAAATTCATCATTAAAACACTTGTTACATCTAAGATCTCGGAAAATTGGTCCCTAAATTTCAATGTTAAAATGGGCATATAACTGATGAAGAGTTTGTAAGATGAGACCTTTAGGTTCAGAATGATATCTCTTTTAGATATGGAATGATCCATTGTTACATTGAATAATCCCAATCTTCTGTACACATATGGGTATGCAATACTTTTTGTTAAAACTTAATACAGAACACATTACACCAGAGACACTGGCAACTGAATGAATGAAACATAATATTATAGGAAGAAAGGAAGATGGAATAATACAGCTATTTTCAACCCAATTTATGAAGTTTATAAGCATCATGATTTACAACATTAAACAAGCTTGTTATTACTGTGTGAAGCTGTTACAATACTTGTTACATATAACATCTCAGAAAGTCTCTAAATTTCAACATTAAAAAGGCATATAACTGACAAAGAGATTGTAAGATGAGACCTTTAGTTCAGAATGATATCTCTTTTAGATATGGAATGACCCATTGTTACATTGAATAATCCCAATCTGCTGTACACACATCAGCATGATTAGTTAACATGATACAGAACACTTTCCCAAAGGGATAAATCCAACTGAATGAATGGAACTTTATCATGTATCAAAAAAGGAAATGGAGCTGGAATAATACAGCCATTTTTAAACCAGTTTATGAAGTTTAAAAGCATCATGATACATAGAGGATCTTAGACGAGTGGGGGGTTTAATATGAAATTTATTAAAAGAGTTTAATAAATTTCATATTAAACCCTCACGAGTCTAAGATTCTATATATCACATAACTCAAAATACCGAGGCATAATGACATGTACATATTATTTGATGTCATACAGAAACAGATGATTTCTATCTAGGTCAGACAAATCACCTCCAAATTAACTGCGCAAGTAAGAATATAGTTCTATTTAGTTATAGTAATTTTAAGTAAATTAATCACCTATAAAAAAGACATAATCAGTATGTAAGTTTAAATCATAATATTTTTCCGAATGCATCAAAATTATTTTTCAAAGAATCGGAAAGTCTTCAAAAGTCTAAAAATAAACAACAGACTGACACAGTTTTCATATAACGTCATTAGGCATGACCACTACGTAAATCAGAAGCGTGGTAACTGATTACGTCACAATCAAGTGATATTACATGGGTACCTGTGTAATACGAAAAATATTACACCGTTTTATTCCATCAATAAACAGGAGAGTTATGTGATATATAACTTTATACAACCTTATTTCTTATTGTGTGAGGCCTGTTACATCCAATAACTAGCCCCTTTAGGAAATTGGCAAAATTGAAACACTAGTACTGCTTGTCTCATTAGGGGGGCCTCTGTGCCAAGTGGTCTACAGTGCCAGCTAACAGATCACAGTGCTTCTAACTGCTTAGGTTCCAAGTCCCACTCAGCAGACCTTAATGCAACATAATTTTGTCAGATCACTTGCTCAATTAAGGTAATTGGTTTCATCAGGCACTTTGGTTTCCTCCATCATTCCTGAACTGACCACTTAAATACAAGTGAAACAATCTTGACTGTGGCTTGAAACACCATTACCCACTCCACTCGTCCATTTGTGTGGATATTGTCTGCATGCAAATAAATATAATGACCTTGAACTTTAATTTTATGGAAAACAAAAAAGTAGAAAACAACTTGAGAAATAAACAAAAACAATCTTGTTTGACCCTGACATCACCTCTTAATGACCGACTTTACAGTTTGATACAGATAAATATAGTATCGTCAATAACAATCCAGGTGGATTTCCATTATCTATGACTTCCATTATCGATATTTGTATCCCTTGTACCTTGGACTCCCACATAACCTGAAGGACTGTGTATCTAATTAAGACTATAAAATATACTATTATAAATAATTAGCCTTGGTTTATGAAGGATTGGTCCAGTTTATGAAGGATTTGTCCAGTTTATGAAGGATTGGTCCAGTTTATGAAGGATTTGTCCAGTTTTATTGTCTAAATCAACATATTCAATAAAAGATGAGACAATGAAGGACAATTGGGAGATGGAGGCCATTCTATATACATGTAATAAAATATACAAATCAATGTTAATAACTCACTGAAATGATTAATCAATTACACTACAATTGTAAATATCTCAATATTAGTAGACTGACGGTCAGTGCATTTATGTAAATGTTCAAAGTTAGATGTCCAATGGTATTTATGTAAACTTTGTGTCAGCTTCAACCAAAACAACTTTATTGGAATCTTGGGACAAAATGCTGTGTAAGTTTGGTCTTAAGCATGTTGCTTACTGTTAATTTGAAATGACCTTGAACTTTTGATTGCAATGACCATCATACTAAAAGATTTTGTTATTATTTTTGTGACATGCATTTTGAAACACAATATAATTGACAAACTAAGAATCACTGTAAAGAAAATATGACCTTGACCTTGTGACTTTAATCTTCTTAGAATGAACCTAGAAAGAAGCTTCCTTAATCAAAATGTCACACAATTGTAACAACACGGGAGAAGCACCAAATGATATAATAGTTTATATACATGCTTATTTGTTCACTATTTCTTCTTTACATATTGATTTAAAACATGGAAAATGAAGGTCAGAAGATTATGATATCGGGTCAATTCCAGATCCCTGGATAAGTAGATGTTTTTTCAATCACTGGTCATGATGCTTTTATTTTATTTACAGAGTCCCATATTAAATTCATCCTATATATTTTTGTATTTTAGACAAATAATGGGTAAAAAATTTAAACACATTAAAATTATATTTGTTGTGTGGTAAGTAAAATTTAAGAGTGCTAAGTGTTAAGCGTTTTCTTATACTTGGCACCAGGACAACTTGCTTTGGAAATATTCTGAATATATTATATATATATGCATTGTTACAGCCTGATAACAATTATGTAATGGATATATATATATATATATATTTCTATATATGTCATGCAATGTTTATTTTGAGATTTAGCACATTATTGCACTCAGGGGTTTTTGATGTAGAAAAAATCAGACATCAAGTGTCTGGACATTGTCCTATATCATAAAAAATCAATAAACATTATGTAAGTCTAACATGTATGAAAATACTGACATTCATTGTTGGTTACAAATTTACTGTCAAACTTTAATACACTCCATGCATTTTAGTATGCAAGATTCTGTGACCAAGTTGTCTAAGTATGTGCTTATGACAGTTAGGGATAGATCCTAGTGCAAGAAAGTTTGTCAGTTCACTTGCAGTGACGTACTCAGTAGTTGTCTCTGGACACTCCAGTTTTCTCCACCATTCCTGAACTGACTGTCTTGATACAAGTGAAAAAACCTTGACTGAGACATTAAAATCTGTTTTATTGCTTAAGATGTGCTTATATAAGCTTCACAACATGTACACAGAATTATTTCCTTTATTATTTTACTTCTGGAGGCTTGCTGTGGAATGAATTTACATATATTAAAGATTTCCTATTCACCAACTAGATGAACATCTCTAATCAAACCAGAGATGGTTAACTATTTGGTTTACATTTTTAACTTAAGTTTTGGTTCATAAAACATTTTTCAGAACATTCTTAAGTATCTTCAAAACATTTTTAATTGTAAAGAACTCAGCTAATTTGCCTTAAACCTAAATACAATATATATATATATATATATATATATATATATACATGTATATATATATATATATATAACAGAGCAAGAATCGTGTACATTCTCCACGTTCTTCATCACTGTAGGTTTGACATTTAGGGTACTGAAGGTATAATTTGTATTTCAAAATGATTTTAATGAATCTTTTTGTGCTTATTCAACCTAAATTAAAATTAAATTTTCATTTGAGTGATGAAGAAAATCACAAAAATACAAATTTCTATTAATTTCTTCCAGGAACCAATTATTGAAAATAGAATAAATTACATCCTGTTATTGAGTTTTATTGCTGTTAATCGGATTGTAACAATCCGATTTCTAACAAAAAATTATTATGTAATATCTAAACATGTGGATGTATTTCTTGAGGGATAGAAAGATATAATACCCCATGCACAAACCTACCAGGGTATTAACACAAAACCGGATGCCACCGTCACACGCAAACACGCCACTGCACATCTACATTTGTCATTATTCCACTTTAAAAGTCAGATTTTCTCCTTCAGAACAACATTTGTTTACTATTACTTGTGTAGAATGAATATGTAGATTGACATTTAAGACAATAAAACAAAGTCTATAGAAACAAAATAAGCATATATATATATACAGAGAACTCATACAAGGATATATAGAGGATACTTCATTAGTTTGTACAACAAAGAAATGGCCAATACTACCTACATGACAGTAGTACCCAGTGTTTTCTATAAGAGCCTACAGCTGGCTGATTTGACTGCCTAAAACTACAAATTGGCCAGTTAAAATTAATAAAATTTAAATAAAAAGGTTGTTTTTACCGAAACTAAATTCCTAAATAAAAGTCTATTGAATGATAACTGACATTAAATAAGTATGTTGTCAAGATTACAACTGAAAATCGTTTTCAGCCCCCTTGACCCCTGACCTGTTGGATTTGTCATTCTATTCTATCTCCCGTTACAAATCTTAGGAAAATCACTGAGTATCTCAATACAACTTCTATTTTACTAGCATTTTACAATCTCACTCTCAGATTTCAATTGGAACTGTTTTTGAGCATCTATATATATATATATACCGGTATATATATGTTTGGTTTTTATATCAGGTTTGAAAAGTATGGCGTAAAAATCAATAAATATTTCAACATAAATATACACATAGCTGTGTATGAAATAAACCAGGAAACATGTGGTATTATAGCATCAAAAAGTTTTACTCCATATTTAAAAATCCTTGCAATTACTTTCCACCTCAATGGCCAAAATTTAATACAGAACTAAACAGGTTTGAAAATTATGACGACCTCCAATTTATTCAGAAATCTAACATTCAAATGACCTTGACATTTACTTATTACTTTGCTTCAAGCCATAGAACATAAGTTGCTATATATTTTAAATCACTCAGCTTTAAACACTTACTTAAAGACATATTCAGAGGTGATTGGTTATATTTACTATATTATGTCGCAACAAATAAGGGTCGTATAAAGGACTGACCTTCAATATGGTTATAACCTTGACCATTATAAATTCACTATCTTCAATATCGTTTTGACCTTGACCATTATAAATGACTATGTCCTAGCAATGGTCATCAATATGGTTATGACCTTGACCTTTATAAATGCACTATTTCCTGGCAATGGTCATCAATATGGTTATGACCTTGACCTTTATAAATGCAATATGTTCTAGCAATGGTCTTCAATATGGTTATGACCTTGACCATTATAAATGCTCTATGTTCTTGCAATGGTCCTCAATATGGTTATGACCTTGACCTTTATAGATGCACTATGTCCTGGCAATCTTTATTGAAAAGAAAAGTAAAAGCAGGATCTTGAACATTTTCTACTGCTGTCTAAACATATGAACATTAAACAAATACCTGGCATGAAATGTATAGGCAAAAAACATTGACCTGTCCACTTGACCTTTTATTATGAATATTCATATACTAGGATCCACCTGATGCATGGATAGCAAATGTACATCTATTAGCATTTGTAGTTAATATATAAACAATGTTTATTTCTCACAAGGTACAAATAAACAGCTGTGTTCTCTATACATAAATACATTGGTCCACATTAAATATCTAAATTAAAGGTCAAACAGACAGGCCAATGTTGTTTAGCTTTATCAATTTTCACATACATCTGATGTTGTTGGTTCCAGGAAGTACTCACTAATATTGGGCCAATTAATGATTATTCAACAACCTTGTAGGTTAGTGAGTTTATTTGTGACTTGACTTGAGGCTTTTTAATCAGAATTGTCAATATAAAATTACATAACACCAGAATGAACACTGTCACACAACAATAGATACTTCAATATGCCACGATTTACACCATGTAATACTCCTAGCTTAGGAGATTTTCAAAGAAAAACCATTTATTTTATGCAAAATTCAATTCTGTACACAAGTCCCTAAGGACAATTACTTTGAATAATTAAAAGTTATTTTAGCCCACGCAAGTAAGCGCACTTCAATTGACTTCCATCTAAATCACAAATTGACTCACTTATACAACACGAGGATTAACTTTATACGCAAATAAACATCTGATGTTAAAAGCAATCAACATTTACATTTAACTTTGCTGTGTACATTTTAACATTGTTGCTTACACTTAACACTGATATTTACATTTTAACATTACCAATAGATAATCCGATTTCATTAAAACATATGCGACTAGCAGTAAAACAATATCATGGAGTAAAGTGTAAGAATTAGTTCTTTCCTGGTATAGAATTTCTTCCATCTTTTCTACAGTATACAGTTGGATGCTTAGAAAACATTTTAAGATACTTAAATATCATTTCTGTTTTCATATTTGTAAACAAGTGTGTATGATCCAGGGTTTGAATTTGGCACTGGCATAATGGCATTTCACAAAGTGCAAGTTAAAAATCTACTTAAATGCTGAAAAAGCGAGTGCCATTTTTTCAAAAAAGAATCGGTCACGTATTACAAGAGTTCTACATGTAATAAGCTATCTCTAAATACAAAAATTGCTCGAGGGAAACAGCAGCAGAACAAACCCAGTGTGCGTTTTTATCTTTATAAGGGGAGGTTATCTGTCTTGTTGATGATGTGACAATCAGTGTGCATTTTTATCTTTATAAGGGGAAGTAATCTGTCTTGTTGATGATGATGAGACAATCAGTGTGCGCTTTTATCTTTATAAGGGGAAGTAATCTGTCTTGTTGATGATGATGAGACAATCAGTGTGCGTTTTTATCTTTATAAGGGGAAGTAATCTGTCTTGTTGATGATTGTCAGCCAATGTGCAGGCCATGAACAGAATATGTCTATTTATTATTTGATATAATCCTGGTTGCCTCATCAATCATAATTGACTCTGTAAATTATTTTTTTGTTACTATGTCAGACACTATAATAGTAATCTAGTTTGATTTTCCTGCCCTGGTGGGATTAGAAGAAAAAATAGTTTCAGACATACAGGATGAAAATGTCATCTCTCAATTAATCTGAAGAAAAACGTCGGTTAAAGACTCGGAATGTAATTGTAAGAAAATTTTGTTCCATTTAAAAAGACAAGGTTCAATGTTCTGTAAGACC
The DNA here is from genome assembly GCA_021292105.1 of Anadara kagoshimensis. Lineage (NCBI taxonomy): Eukaryota > Metazoa > Mollusca > Bivalvia > Arcoida > Arcidae > Anadara > Anadara kagoshimensis. The sequence goes on along the minus strand of CM037860.1, from coordinate 2,797,459 downwards.
AAGACCAAAACATTATATAGTTTCTATACAACATCTATGCAACTGCATCATCAAATGACAATTTGGATTTGATTTGCAAAAAATCTATGAGCTAGCTTTATCATCAAGTTTTTGGGGGATTTTTAACAAAATAAATAAATACATTACCCAATGAAAACAAGCCTTGATTTCAGTTATACATATTTTATCATCAGTGATTTTTATTTTGGCCTGAAATAACTACTGAATAAAGGTACATGTACTTTATTTAGAATACTGCTTAACAAGCAAAGCTATGTGGTCTTGAGAAATAAATAGTTCATGCATTTAAGTGTGTTGAAGTTTTCATGGTGACCACTAGATGTATACTTCCAATCAAACCTGAGTTAGTCAACTATTTGGTTCACATAATTGGCTGTGGAACATCAAAACAGAGATGGTAAGTTATTTGAATTTTCAAAACTTTTTTTCAGAATTATTTTTGTAAACCATAATTGAATGGACATAAAGCCAGAATCATTGCCGATTAAGTTTGTATAACTATTTAACAACATAAAAATAATGAAGTAAGTAAAAAAATAATATTTAACCATCTATCAAACACCAAACCCATACAAAACTCCAAACCTGAAGCCAAAAAACCTCTAACACTGAACCACAAATCTAAAGCCAAAAACACTACCAATAAATCACCAATCTTAACCCAAAAACCCCTACCACTGGACTGCCAATGTAAAGTCAAAAACCTCTACCAATGAACTGCCAATGTAAAGTCAAAAACCTCTAACACCCAACCACCAATCTAAATCCAAATACCTCTACCATTAAACCACTAATCTACAGCCAAAAACCTCTTCCATTGAACCACCAATCTCAATCCAAAAACCTGTACCATTGAACCACCAATTTAAATCCAAAAACCTCTACCATTGACCTACCAATCTAAATCCAAAAACCTCAAACCTCTACTATTGAACCCACCAATCTAAATCCAAAAACCTCTACCCAGGGGTTCAAAATTCCCTGGGTCCGAGGTCCGGGACCTATTGATTTTACCTTGGGACCATTGATATTTAAATTGTAAAAGTCCGATGGACCTGCCATTTGTACCAGAATAATTCTACTTTTTCAATATAATTACATAATTGCACATGGATCTTTCAACAGCGATATTGGACTTTTAAAACTTTATATGGGACCTGCCAAAAATAAAGGCAAAAGGTCCTGAACCTTCCATTACAAAACATAATTTTGAACCCCTGCTACCATTGAACCACCAATCTAAAGCCAAAAACCTCTGCAATTGAACTACCAATCTAAAGCCAATAACCTCTAACACTGAACCACCAATCTAAAGCCAAAAACCTCTGCAATTGAACTGCCAATCTAAAGCCAATGCCTCTAACACTGAACCACCAATCTAAAGCCAAAAACCTCTGCAATTGAACTACCAATCTAAAGCCAATAACCTCTACCATTGAACCACCAATCTAAAGCCAAAAACCTCTGCAATTGAACTACCAATCTAAAGCCAATAACCTCTAACACTGAACCACCAATCTAAAGCCAATAACCTCTAACACTGAACCACCAATCTAAAGCCAAAAACCTCTGCAATTGAACTACCAATCTAAATCCAAAAACCTCTACCATTGAACCACCAATCTAAAGCCAAAAACCTCTGCAATTGAACTACCAATCTAAATCCAAAAACCTCTACCATTGAACCACCAATCTAAATCCAAAAACCTCTGCAATTGAACCACCAATCTAAATCCAAAAACCTCTACCATTGAACTACCAATCTAAATCCAAATACCTCAAACCTCTACTATTGAACCACCAATCTAAATCCAAAAACCTCTGCAATTGAACTACCAATCTAAATCCAAAAACCTCTACCATTGAACCACCAATCTAAATCCAAAAACCTCTGCAATTGAACTACCAATCTAAAGCCAAAAACTTCTACCATTGAACCACCAATCTAAAGCCAAAAACTGCTGCAATTGAACTACCAATCTATAGCCAGAAAAAATCTCTACTGCTGAACACTAATTTGAAGCCAAAATTTTTACCAAAGAACCACTAATTTGAAGCCTAAAACACTACCACTGTACTACCAATGTGGCACTGATGAATGATGCTCAATTATGTAATGACAATTCTTTGTTTATCTAACTAAAACTATTGACATGAACTACTTTCTGTTGTACATTATGATCTATGTCCCAGACATAACCAATTTATCTGTAATGAAAACCAATTAAGATAATCTGATAAACAATGTTAAACTTCCATTTACTGGTGTCAAAGGACATCCACAAATGTATGTATTGTCTGGTGTAATGACTGGAGTAATTTTTATGTACTTCAATATTATATGTTGCTATTAACAGCATTTTGTTCATACTCTATATTTCTGAAGGACAAAACTTTCACAGTTGGTGCCAAAAGATTGATTGGAGTTTTAACTTCCTTTTGCAAAAATATATTACTTGTATCGAGATGGCATCAGGTATTGGAGATCTTCCAGTCTTGTAAAATTGTCAACAGGACAGATTATTCTCAGCAGTCACACAGACTTTTTATCTAATGGTATCTAATGGTATAACAATACCACATGTATGTACAGTCTTGTAAAATTTTCATTAGGACATATTGGCAGCCAAACAGACTGTTTTAACTTTTCGCATTTCATGGTTTAACAATACAGAGTGAATTAACAGTTTCGTAAAATTGTCAACAGTACATATTGGCAGCCATACTGGCTTAATATTTTTTGGCGGCTCATGGTTTAACAATACCAAGTGAAGTTACAGGTGTCAATAGGACACATTGGCAGCCATACTGACTTAATATTTTTTGGCGTTTCATGGTTTAACAATACTGATATTATCTATCATATATATTACTTCTAACAGAATTACTATTGACCATGAATATATAAAACAACCCGATATTGCATCAGTTTTTCGACATGATGAACTACACAATTTATATATAGATTTATTGAGTGTTTTGAATGAGATGTCGTACATGAAACAAACCACTTTATCATATTCCATTACAAGTAGATATACTATGTCAGCATACAAACTTAGGATGATATTTCATAGCACACTGATCAAACCAATATAATCTCCTTCCCAATATTTTGAAAAAAAAATCCCAAAGCTTGATAAATAAGCAAACTTCTAGTATTCATTGACTGATTGTTTGGAACTAGGGTTGTTTTTAGTACCAGATCATCAAAAGGAATAAATTATTTTGAGAATTGATTCTGTTATCTCCCCTGAAATTTGTTATAAAAGTTTAAAATTTTATAAATTATTATTATATCTTAAACATGGTATGTAGCGAACCAGTGCAATAATGATAGTTTCACTTTAAATTTTCTAATGTACATGTTTATGTGCGATGGCAATAGCAATTTTGATTCCAAATGTGACAGTGTCAATTTTCATTTAGCTGTACAATGCTGACAACTCCTGTGACAAGGTTTTGTCAAAGAAATTTTGTTTGAGTTCCATAAAAGATTGCCAAAATTAACAAAATTTAAGTAATGGAACATCTTAGTTAAGGAATGATTGTGAAATTTGGACCAGACCCCAGGTTCACAATACTTTCTTCACTAAGATTGTCCTGGACTTTTGTTAATTTTGGAAATGTATTTTGGAACTACTTATAAATATTTTTGATAAATTAAAAAAAATCTTTTAAGATGAAAATGGTCTTTGAAAGAAGACATTAGATACCTGAATATTTTCAAAATTAAAATTATTTAAAATTTTGTCAGATTTAAGTTAAGGAAAATCTTAGTTAAGGAATGACTGTGAAACTCAGATGAGATACATAACAGAATTTTTCCTAGACAGTGAACTTGTGGTTTTATTCTTTCTTTATGCTTCAACAATCACCAAACAGAGATGAGTATTTCTCACACTGACAGCAAAGTACCCTGGTTAAACCATGTGTAAATGTGATGTATTCTGTGACGACAGCCCAGACATATTATGTAAATAAATATACAATTTACTTACGAAAACATTTACTTTACCACTATTAATTAGTCTGAAATTATACAGAGGCTTAATTTAAATTTACTTGGTGGAAAAACATGACTTCCAAAGGAATTTAAAGTCAATTCAATCATTTTCAATTGCCAAGAAATTGATTGCTAAAAAAACAACTGACAAAACGGTTGGTTGGCTGTTTGGCCATGTGGTTGGTTGGTTGGTTGGTTGGTTTGTTAGATGGTCAGTTAATTGTTTGGTTGGTTGTGTGTTGACTGTTGTATGGTAAGTTTTTTGGTTATGTGGTTTGTTGTGTTAAGTTGGCTGGTTGGTTGGTTGGTTTGTTGAATATCCAGTTGCTTGGTTGGTTTGTAACCTAAAATGGTGTTTTATGCCTCCCGTATGCTGATAGATTTAGTACTGAGACAATTACCTAACATTATACATGTACTTGGTACAATCAGGTCTATTGGGAACAAATCCAAAAAAGTAACAGCAACTAAACGATCAATAACAATTTTCTTCAATAGAAAGGTTTAATATTTACAATGCTCACTCACCTAAATTAGATATAGTATCACCCAAACATTCCATTATGAGCCATTCCAATAATCAAAATTGGGGTATACATTAGTATGTATTATGACATAGTATGAAATAATCTTTTAGATTTAAATTCAATAATAATACTCTTGTATTGTAAGAAAAAGTAAGATGTAACTGAGGAGAAAAAACAGACATTGACTTCTCTATAAGCCTGTCAAATCTGGATTTTCTCTATGGAAAATATCGGAAGTCGATGTTAGAAGTAAATGCTATATCGTATTGATTGGTGTTTAATGTTACGCAATAGTATAGCCGTAGTTGTTAAGAAGTATTTAATTGGGATCAAAAATGACAGGAATACTGTAATTAAATTGTACAAATTAAAGAAAAATACTCAAGATAAGATGGATGACCGATAAAGAAGGAAAGCTTGTTAAGTAATATTAAACATGATGTAATAAAGAGTAGAAATAAAGATTGTTACATAATACTTCTGACACAAGGTGACAGATTCTTCACCGATAAATGTGACAGATTCTTCACCGATAAATGTGACAGGTTCTTCACCGATAAATGTGACAGGTTCTTCATGGGTTCTTCAAGGATAAATTTGAACCTAATTAAAACTAAATACCATTTTCAATTATGGTTTTCTTAAAAGATGGTTGGTTTGTTGTTCTAATTTTTAACAGAGAATATTGTCCACTTCATCAGAAATTACCAGTAAATTGTAATATTATTGGAAGATTCATTATTCTAGAAAATCTTGTTCCGATTTCTAAAGCAATTATGAATATATGAAGTACCAGGCACAGTTTTCTATTTTCAGTCCAACCTGTCTATAAAGGCCATCCAAGGGAACCAGTAAGAGTGGCCTTTATGAGCAGGTTACTTTTATATACAGGTTAAAATAATATGAATAAGAATAATTTGGGATACAATTCAATTGTGTCTCCATGTCTATAATTTTGTGCAACATTGGCCACCGACTATATAAAATTCCAAACTTTTCTCACTAAGACTTTTATAAAATTCCAAACAATGAAAACACTTAGGAGGAAGCAATCACTTTAGACTAAAGTAAAAGCAAAAGTAAACACATAGGCCTATAGTTTATTCAGTTTTAATTTTTGTTACATGAAGCATTTTAAAAAAAAAAAAACAAACACATTTCAATTAAACAATTGCATATTGAGCAAAACTAATTTAGGCTTCTGTAACCAGTCAATTTAAATGTGAAGTAAACAAACGTAGGTAGATTTGATTTTTTTTTCTGTTTGGTTACACAGACCAATCTTAGTTCTAAAGAGCATTCATTGGCTAAAACATAACTAACAAAAAAGTATAGATTCCTACATCAGCTTTAGATCTTTTATCCATCAATACCGGTGAATAATTTACATCTCAACAAAATACACCGGAAATATCAGACACGTTTTCTACTTTAGTTTTCAAACATATATACTTAAAGAGTTGATTAGACTCCTTACATTAGTGACCTTCTCGTCTGAATCCCTAAAATGTAATTATCAAGTTGTGTTGTTATTACAAAACTGACCTAACTGACAATATGTTGTAGAATCTTCCGTAGGCTTATAAATATATTTCCTTACAAAATAATTCCTTGTTTCCTGCTTATTGATGTGAAAATAAGGAAGCTCAACAGATGACCAAAATGTTAGATTGTAATAATTGTGTTTCTTTCCCCCGTCAAGATTGTTTCACTTATATTGGGCTGGTCAGTCTTGAATAATAGAGGAAACCAAAGTGCCAACAGAAAACCTTTAATTTTTGACCAGTGTATGTCAAACTAGAGTGTCCCCAAATAAAATGGGATTGGGACCTAGACATTTAGAGGAGAGGGGTTTATATGTATTTAAGATCAGCAATATACAAGAATAAGCAAAGGCTCTGATCCTAATAAAATAATTTAATATTGTGTAAACTGTGTAGGCAGAAGCTATGAAACCGTAATATAATAATCCCATGTCTTAAAGAAATCATGAGGATATTTACATCATAACTCATATGTAAATATCACTCTCTGTAGCTTTATAAGGTCATGTAGTGAAGCTCAAAATTTTGAAATATGATTTTGCTGAAACATGACAAACCAATGTGTGTTGGTGGAATGTAGGAAGATGGAGTAATGATGTGGAATTTTGGATAGCTTTTTTTATCACTTTTGGGTAAAAACCACAAAAGCTGTTTTAGGAGTGCTAATAATATTCTATGACAGAATTTCACATTGTTGTCATTAAAAAATTGAAAATTGTACTGTTTTATCATTTAGTTATATTAAAAGCTTCACATTTACTCTTAACTTGGAAAACATCAATCAGGGTTTAAGAGGGAAAATTGTCAATATCAGTAATACATATTATCAAAGAAAATAACAGATAACATCTTAATACACAAATGTCAATATTGTTACAATAATTTGGAGATTATCTCAAAACAACTGAAAAGATGCCCAAATTAGGTCCAAAATCTCTGATGGTTCATTGATAAAACAATGAAATTACACAATTTTATTGCATTGTTCCAAAATGAACTAAACATAAAGTTAATTTTAAACTAATCAAGCCTGCTGGGATTGAGATAATATTATAATGCACCATGGGAAGGTAATGATTAACCAATCAAATGAATCTTCTTATTGCTTACATGATAAAATTTGTCAGCAGCCATTAAAATACATTTGTATAACTAATAAACTGCAGTAATTTCATGATTTAGCTTCCTTATTTCATTTCTGTCTCCTTTGAAAACACGGAGACATATGTCATGTGGATAATGTTAGAAACTGTCTTGATTTTAATTCATTCTTATTACTGCTGTAGAATGATTTCTTGTATTAAATTTTGCTTTGTAAAATGTTTTTCAAAAAGCCTCTGACAGCACTGCATGTATGACCCATTCTACACTGAAGCCATGCAGTTAGAAAACCAAATCACATACACAATTTCTTATTTCATGCAACAAATACATGACAGCTAGAAAAGTATTAATTGTAATGGGATATAACATTGCCGGTAGTATGTTCTGATCCAAAATTGAACCAAATGGATCCAGGGCCTAATAAATAACAAATCTGCACCTGTTCGTTAATAATATATAATAATATATATTATTTCAAATATATCTGACAAGAAGACATTTCCAAGAAACACACTGAACAAGGAATGAAGCTGAAGGGGAAAAAATGCAGTGCTAAACCAATAGGTCTCCCACCTTTCATTTGGAGGTAACCCTCATGAACATGTTTTGCTGAATAATAGCTGAATTTTTCTGAATATTGGCTGAAGTGGTACTGAATATTGCTGAATCCAAAATATAGTAGCTGAATTTTGGCTGAGCATTTTTATTAAGACATTATTCAGAAACTAAACTTCTGAATTTTGTCTGAATACATTCTGAATATTTGCTGAATAGTGTCTGAATGATTCAGACTACCTTGCTGAATAATTCAGACACACTGAATCATTCAGAACATTGCTGAATAATTCTGAATTTCTGTTATCAGTTTGAGAAAATGGCTGAATGATTCAGGCTGACTAGCTGAATAATTCAGACAAAGTGAATCAACCAGAATAATGCTGAATAAATCTGAATTTTTATTATCCGATGGCTGAATGATTCAGATTTTTTAATAAATCTGAATTGAAAATTTGTTGAAGCAAGGTGAAAGAGAAAGTTTATCAAGATATTGACCCAGAAAGATGAAGTGGCTGATATATATTTTTTTATTCAATAAATAAAGATAAAATTCAGCAAAATTCTCAGTTACAAACAATTTCTTTGTACAATGGTATCCTGGTAAAATGTTAGTACAGATCCATGTCACCAAGCTCCAATATGTCCAATTCTGAAAAAATGTCATTCTGAAGATTTATGACATCACTTTCATCATCTGCTAAAATATTTATATCAACCTCGGCGCAATCTTCTTCCGAACTACCATGACGGGCGAGATAGGATTGTAGATCGAGCAAATCCATGACCATGGGCATGGACTCCATGGTCTGATCATAATCATTGTCTTGAATGGTATCTCTGCATTTTGCCTCTGACTGGCTTTCTCCAGAAAAGCAGGCTTGGTCTGACATTCTTGATCGCATTCTGGCTGCTGTTCTCTTTGGTAGTTGATTTAATGGGTCTCGTAAGTAAGTCATATATTTTTTTGCGTTTATCAGCCATGCTGTTGTTTACGACGATGTAGGTAAAACTCGATGCGAAAACGGATGGCCTGCGTTTCGGATTTTAATTTTATCGATCATTAAAATCACATATTATACCATCCAAATTATGGTTGCCTAAATGTGTAATTTTAAAAAGTTTTTTAAATGTTTTGAAAGATGATATGCGACAATACTTGTTTGTTTCTGGTATTAGATATGAACATGAATGATTATCGCCCTTACTTCACGACTGATTACGTGAAATGAAATGGCGACTGATTACGACTGATTCTTCCGGTTAGTAATAACCTCGTTTTGAAATTCACCGGGTCCCCAGAGTCAAAGGTACCCAGCTGTAGCTAGACTTGTAGATAACGGATATGGCCGATCGGATATATAGCAATATAATATAATGTAAGCTCGGAACCCGTTTAGTTTTGCAAATAATTGCGCCAATTTGAATTAGCCAGTTTGCAGATGATCTCGGACATATTTGTTTTATCATCCATATCATAGAAGAAATATCATTTACGGAATTATCGATTGGGAAGGCGAGGGGATGAGCAGTGTAATATCTCTTTCCTCGATTATTCAACCGAGAAAAGACCTGGAATCATACAGAATTGGGCGAACGTGTGCAGGTCAAGTATGTGGGCGATAAAAAAATATATTGGGCCCACATATCGATGATCGGTGTTAAGTACTAAGCTTTCTGTTTTGTTTTTATCTTGTCATTTAAATAAGATGTTCATTGTTGCCTATAATTATAAATGGACACAATTTCTAAACTGGTCTACATTTTCTAGGGTTTTTTTTTGTTTGTTTCACAATTTTTTTTACATTGAATTTGCACAACAAAACAGCAAACTACCTTTATTAGATTTAAGGGTAAACTGCAAAATTCCGTGGACATTTTAACAGTGATTTTTAATTGTAAAACAATGCAAAGATATGTACATTGTTGTTTATCAAAATGTTCGTCTTAATAAGGTCTATTTATTTATGTATCTTATTTTGAATGCTAGTCAACTCGTCCCAATTCCATTTTGTCCCAACTCTATTTTACCAACACGTCCCAAGTGTAAAACCAACTCCTCCCACTTTTTCTACCAACTCGTCCCACATTTTTATTACCGAATTTTTCACGTTTATTACGGTTACCAACTCGTCCCATATTTTTAGCTCACCTGAGCCACAGGCTCAGGTGAGCTATTGTGATCGTAAAACGTCTGTCGTCCGTCCGTCTGTGAACTTTTGACAAAAACAACTTCTTCTCTAAAACCACTCTACCTATTTCAATGAAACTTGGTAGGAAGGCTACCCAGGTCATGACCTTTCAGATTTTTGTCAATAAATTACGTTGACCTTCATTCAAGGTCACAGTGACCTAAAATGTATGTTTTAAGTTTTATGTATGTATCTTGTATACATTTGCCAAATATATGTTCTTTTCCTGACAAAAGCATTTGTTTTATTTATTGTAATATCTTACAGTTAGAATTAGCCAAATCTGGACTATTTTTGAACATGGTTGATTTGAAACATGTTTTGATCAATTCTCTTTATTTTGCTGAATATGGCTGAATGGAAACTGCAGGTGTATCTGAATCTTTGCTGAACATGGCTGAATTGGATCTGAAACATACCTGAATTTTTAAGGAATTTGCTGAATTGTGGCTGAATTTCAACTGAATAAGGCTGAAAACATCTGAATTAGTTTACCTTGTGGCTGAATTTCAACTGAATCAAGCTGAATAAGGCTGAAAACCATCTGAATTAACTTACCTTGTGGCTGAATTTCAACTGAATCAAGCTGAATAAGGCTGAATGTGACAAACTGAATAATAGCTGAATATTTGAGATTCAGGCAAAATTCAGAATTTGCTGAATAATGGCTGAATATTTAATGAATTCAGCCAAAATTCAGCAGTGCCTGAAACTTTGCTGAAACGGTGCCAAATTCAGGAAAAATTCAGCAATACTACCTTATATGGCATTCAGCAAGATTCAGCAATTGTTTCAGACAAAATTCAGCAATCAATTCAGACAAGTTTCAGCTACTAAATTTCGTGAGGGAAAAATTATAGTTAATTACTTGATATTATAATGATTACAAAGTTATTGATGAGTTAAACTTGCTGTTCTTATCAACAACAAACAGCTTATATACAATGTAACAGTAAATAAACACTCAAATCAAATACAAATAGTACTCCAATGTTTGGTTAAAAAAATATTTACACTAATCACATGTAACATGATTGTAAGGTTGCGTTTGAACCTTCACTCTAACCATAAGGTTGTGTTTGAACCTTAACTCTGAATTTATCACAAAAACACAGAAGAATTTTAAAAATTAATGAAAAACAAATAAAAACATCATTTTGTAGTGTTTGATGCTGACATATTTTTTTATCATGCGTGATGTTCCAACTTAATGCTATTTTTATCGGCCTAATATTGGATAAAAATCTTCCCAAACTGCATGCATTATTTATACATTAACAAATAGTGTTACACACACAAGATAGATACACAATATAGATACTGGTACAAGATATAGATACAGGGTTCAGAGATGAAGGAATAAATAAAATATGTAAACAGGTAAGATGATACAACCCATATCACCCACGCAAATTAACCATGGGCGACACAACAATAATAATGAACAGAAAATAATGAATTATTTGTAAATATTGGCTCTGATATCACGACATCATCGATATCTGATAATGAACCAATCAATATTTAGTTGCTAACATTTAATTTTACTATCGATATCTGATAATGCACCAATTATCAATATTTTGTTGCTACCATTTAATTTGATATCTATATCATTCATTTTTACATTCTTATTTGTGGACATTATTATTACCATTTTTTAAACTCTGATCTGAACAAATAACCATTACTGTAAACACCTTAATAATGTAATCACCAAAATAATTTGAACGAAAAATGGCCGACATAACATCATGATCGTCAGACTCCCAATTTTTTGTTAAAATTTTTTAAAACATGCAATTTCATTTTACTTCATTTCTGGCATTTTGTAGTTCTACAGACATAAATTTACTCATTTTTTTTAAAATCTTCATACCAATTATAGCAGGGATGAGATAGTCCTCAGTCAATACACATGGGACAAGCATTAATATAGACTTTTCAATGAAGTCCAGGACAATATTACTAACCATGGGTCAAAAGGATATTTTGACCTCTCAATGTAGTCCAAGGTCAATGTTTCTACTCATGGGGCAATAAAGCCAATATTGACCTCTCAATGTAGTCCAAGGTTAATATTACTACCCATGGGTCAATAAAGGATATTTTGACCTCTCAATGTAGTCCAAGGTAAATATTGCTACCCATAGGTCAATAAAACATTGACATTTAACCCTGCACATCATAGCAAGTCATGAATGAAATCAAACATTTTTAACAATTTATTTGTTTATTTTCCAAATGGAATGAATTTTCTACATCAATAGCCATGTTGGTGAAATTTCTATAGTTAAAAGTGATATCACCAGAAACTGTAGTTAGACAATGATGGTTTTGTGACTGCCCGGTTCCTATTGATCAATGGATGTAGATTGTACAACAATGATGAGTTGTCATAGATCAAACAAATCTATAAAGAATTAGAGTCACTTACGGACCTCATCTACATTAACAGATCAAATACTATGACAAAATTAATGTGTTATTAATAACAAAACATCACACAGAATAATACATTACAACCAATAACCAATAATTTGATCAATTAAAATAATCGGAATCCAGGAAAATGGAAATCCTCTAGGGGTGTCCGTTTAATGGAAACATGAAGAGCAAGTGAATTACTCTTACATGGAACTTTAATGCATGAACTGCCATTGAATATAGAGATTATTAATACTGGTCCAATATTTAAATTAAAATTGGTAAACTTTCATCAAATTGGACATTTAAATCTCTCATTTTTAACAATAACATTTCTGAATCAAATTCATTCACAGTTTGAAAAACTTAAAATATGTGATTAATCTTGATACAAAAAATATCCCTATTATTATTTTTTCAGGTGAATTTTTCTCTGTACTTATCTGAACAAAATACTTATGTGTGTTCCTTATCAAATCTAACTTTACATAAATTCCTTAATATAAGGCCTCACCAAAGCAATTTGATTTCTCACTTGGTCAAAAAACAGTCACTTTCTATTTAATAGGAAAATCATGGCTGAGTAATAAAAATGAGCTGCTTATTTTGAGTAAGTAGATAGACCTGACTGGAGTTAAACACATGACCTCACTATTTTAGAACTACAAGTTAAGACCTGACTGGAGTCTAACACATGAATTCACTATTTAAGAATCACAAGTAAAGACCTGACTGGAATCAAACACATGACCTCACTATTTAAGAATCACAAGTAAAGACCTGACTGGAATCAAACACATGACCTCACTATTTTAGAACTACAAGTTAAGACCTGACTGGAATCAAACACATGACCTCACTATTTTAGAATCACAAGTTAAGACCTGACTGGAATCAAACACATGACCTCCCTATGTAAGACACAATACTTAATCCAATGAGAAACAAAAACTGTGTGTTACTAAAGATACAATTTGTTACTAGCTAGCTAAAAAAGAGATGCTTACCCTTCCGAAACACACAATCTCACTTCCCTGGTGAAAGTCCATGTGTTAAACGTTACTTGTTAATTTTATAGTTTATACCAGTACTTTGCTTCTGGGTTGTGATTTGAACATGGATTTGTATGTTTGTTTTTACTTTGCTTCTGGATTGTGATTTGGACATGGATTTGTATGTTGGTTTTTACTTTGCTTAGGGATTGTGATTTGGACATGGATTTGTATGTTTGTTTTACTTGGGATTGTGATTTGGACATGGATTTGTATGTTTGTTTTACTTGGGATAGTGATTTTGACATGGATTTGTATATTTGTTTTACTTGGGATTGTGATTTTGACATGGATTTGTATGTTTGTTTTACTTGGGATTGTGATTTTGACATGAATTTGTATGTTTGTTTTACTTGGGATTGTGATTTTGACATGGATTTGTATGTTTGTTTTACTTGGGATTGTGATTAGGACATGGATTTGTATGTTTGTTTTACTTGGGATTGTGATTTGGACATGGATTTGTATGTTTGTTTTACTTGGGATTGTGATTAGGACATGGATTGTATGTTTGTTTTACTTGGGATTGTGATTTGGACATGGATTTGTATGTTTGTTTTACTTGGGATTGTGATTTGGACATGGATTTGTATGTTTGTTTTACTTGGGATTGTGATTTTGACATGAATTTGTATGTTTGTTTTACTTGGGATTGTGATTTGGACATGGATTTGTATGTTTGTTTTACTTAGGATTGTGATTTTGACATGAATTTGTATGTTTGTTTTACTTGGGATTGTGATTTGGACATGGATTTGTATGTTTGTTTTACTTGGGATTGTGATTTTGACATGGATTTGTATGTTTGTTTTTACTTTGCTTTGGATTGTGATTTTGACATGGATTTGTATATTTGTTTTTGATTGTCAAAGATACAATACATATCAGAACTACAAGGCATCTGGAAACCATTACATAACAGTAATTATTTTATACACAAATACAAATGTACATCTAAAATACAAAACTAAACTGTAATGTAAAACTTCTGGGAATTTAAAACAATAAAGCAATTATCTTATTTAACTCGTTATCACGTTTATCAACATCACTACCGGTAACAATTCACCTCTCTACAGAAAATCAGCTGATTACATTATGGTAAATAACGTGTTCTGTCTTCAATCAAACGCATTAAACATAAGAATCGATTTCATGAGAAAGTATAATTAAATAAAACTTTTCTGTAAAACGTGTATACAGTTCTTATGTTCTTGGAATCCCTATAGAATTTTTTTAAAAGACTGTCTATCAACACAATCATATTTTTATCAAAAGACACAATTTCATGTTATGATTTTTATCGGTAAAATAGCGAGACTTGTTGAAATCGATTTGAAGATTGTGACATAAAAGAAGCATTATGACTTTTGATGGTAACTTGACTACATTTCAAAGAAATTAGAAAATATCTTAATTGGAAAGTCTCAATGCATGAATTGAGGAAATGACAAAATTTAGTTGAATCTCTTCATCTCAAACTCTAATGTTGCATTTCTAGATAAGAGAAATGTTTTTAAACAATCTACAACAAGAAAACACTACATGTATTTGTTAACAAAAATTAATCTTGTAACCTCAAAATGTACATGAAAGATATAGAAGAAATGTATTTTGGGACTTCAAAATGCTGTGGTGGTAAGCGAGGTGGCAAAGTTATCAAGGGCCATTAATTATAATAGCAAAGTTTAACTGTGATGTTGAGCGAGGTGGCAAAAGTATTGTCGTTAAAATAACATTTTTCTGTCTTGATTTAGTTAATTATTTTCTCGAGTTGAATATATCTATAACAATGTTATCAGGTCTCAGAAATACTACAGAAAAATAAATAGACTTAAAATAATTAGTAGCAAGAGTCGTTATCTTAAAGCAAGGTCCAGGTTCAAGCAATCACAAATATTCTTGACTCATAGCAAAATACACGGATGTTGGTTTAAAAATTTTGAAGACATAAGATGATTTTCTACTTCAGATCAGTGAAAGCATTATAAAATTTTTAAATCTTACACTTCTGTTTTGTGATATTAATATTCAGACATGACTGTCATGTTAATGTCAAAAACAAATATTATGTCAGCTAGTTCATTGTAATGTTGCTCAATGTCAAAAACATGTCAGCTACCACATTATTATGTACCGGTATGTCAAAAGTAGGCCAGCTAGCTTAAAACCACTACCAGTATTAATGAAAAGATTAGCTAATTTAACCTTAAGCACATTATCCGAAGTTTTATGCTCTGCACATACAGTAAATTCAAAAATCAATAATCTTCATAAAAAGTTTAAAAAAGGGATTTTTTTTTTTTAATTTTGCAAAAGATGAACTATTTAGTTCTTTTCTGTATGTTGACAAACATATTCATGCAAGATGGCCCTTACTGTGGGTAGATTTTATTTTGAAATTTTATATTTATGAATTTCTCATCTTTCTCAAAATATATCCCTCTTTAAAATACTACATGAAAAACCAATACAATCTATACCATATACTAGTTTATAAATACATACAATATACAAGTAGAAATGATTTTAATATATTCATACCCTCCACTTAAATTTTTATTTTGAATGAAGAAGCCATTTTTAATTATCCCATTTTGAATCTTTATGTGAAAAATAATTTTCAAACATTTTACATAAAATTAAGTGGTTGGTGGTGTTGGTGTACTCTTTTCAGATGTGAATTCATACTCTTTTAACTTCATGCATTTTAAATCTACACAGAAAAAATCTAAAGTATACATTTAAAATGTATGAACTTAAAAAGAATACAAAGTCACATCTGAAAAGAGCAAACCACAGTAACATTTATTATTAAAGATTTCGAAATGTTTTACCATAAAAGAAACACCCCACATGGAACACAAATGTACAATATATCATACAGGAAACGGATTGTCAAATATAACATTAATAAAGGCAAAAATAAACAGAATTTATTATACATTTGATACATCTAATATTAAACTTATGTTATCAAAAACTGGTTATATTTTAATATGTGTAAATAATCATATGGAAATAACCATGTATTACTTGATTAATTGATAATAAGAAGTTTAATGCCCAAGTAAAGAATATTTCACTTATATTGAGATGTCACCAGCTATAAAAGGTGAAGTGGCAGAAATTTTTACCATTGCAGTGTGCTCAGAGGGTAATGTACAGAGAGGGTTGATTAACATGTTTACCGTCACATGGGTCATCAGTTTTTAAGGTCTCTTCTATTAAGACCATCAAAGAACACCAGTAAAGGAGACCTTAATAACATTGACCCATTGGGATAAATTTTACTGGCCTTTCAAAGCAGGTTGCTTTTATATAGAGGTGGCCTTTAAGGCAGGATTGACTATATACCAAAAGAAATTACAAAAAAAAAAAAAAACATTTTTATCTTAATGAAACCTGCAAGTCAAACGGAAAACATAAAAACCAATTCTTTATATACAATACCCAATAATAATCTAATCATAATATTGTGTCTTATACAAAGTTTATACAATATACCATGATGGATGACCAATGGTCAAGTGATTACTTAGCTTATTAGTGGTCTGGGAATTGTCCAAATATGGTAGGCTAACAGATTTCCCTTTGTTCTTATTTAATCATTTGTAATATTGCCCTGGAATCACTCTTGGGAGGGTTACATGGTAGATGAGTTGATGTTATGTATAAATTGAAATGGTTTCCCCTTCTATAGGCTGTAAGCTAACTCAGAGTAAATTTAATTATCCATTGTTGTAGCAATTACCCAAAACCAAATATAGAACAAATACTTATATAATGAATTTAACATTGTGACTTTTTGTCATAGTTGGTCTGTGATAATGAAGAACATTTCTTCAGATGAAGGCAAGCACCTGAAGTTAATTGATGAAATTTAACTGCAAATGTGACAAAACAAATACAGTATGTTTTCCACACCATTGATTAATCTGATTTAGCTAAACTAAATAAACTAAAATGGGGTACCATATTATGATTATTGATATGTTATTGATAATGATTCCTGTAAAATAAGACAGATGTTTTTGGCTAATGTTCAGAAAACCCTTCACCATCAAAATATCCTCCAAAACAAATAAATAAGGCATCTATGCACCTTAGAGACTGGCTGTCTCTTATGTTCGTCCAACTAGAAAACAGGATAGTCAAACAGGACTAAATCAATTATTATCATCTCCTGCTTGATTGGAGATGTTTATCCAACCAGTCACTATGAAGCATTGATATTGATTACCCTGTAAACGTTTGCTTCCACCTGGATCTGTTTGGGACAATGGATGGTGTATCTATGTATCTAGTGTTTGGCAAGGTTGCAAGTCAACAATAGTATATTAAACAGTAGTTACAGACTCATTGTCTGCCAAAGAAACAGGACTGATAGAATATCACTTCATTGATTGATTTAATCTTAGTTGATTGATTGAGTGCAGTTTTATGTCCCTGCCAAAAATACATGTATAACACTTGTATCGAGACATCACCTGCTTTAGATGAAGTGACAGAATTTTTTTACCTTTGCAGTGTGCTCAAACATTCAACAGAGATAGTGTGTACAGTCTCTGATAAAAGTTTTTTTAGTGACATGGCTGATCTATAGATCACTTGTGTAAATTACTTGCATTAAAATCACCGTAGTCTCAACAAGTCATGATGCAATTTTTGTAATCAACTTTGCATGTTGCCAGGTAAATGAGTCCCTTTAATAACCTCTAACTACTTGGAACATTATAAATTTAACCGAGATGTTCCTGTTCTGCGGTAAAATTGGCTGTCAAGCACATGTTTTATGATGTCATTAACAAACTGTCTCCTATGGCAAAACATGAGCAGCCAATCAGCATCATTCTTCAGAAATGGCACTCTCGGTAATATCATAAAATAAAGGTGTTTTATATCCTATCTAAACAATATATGTCACACAACTCGTGGAAAAAAATTATGGAACAGCTGATTATGTTTTCAAGACGATGTTGTCATTTAAAAGTAAATTACTTTAAGAAATGGTTTCCGTTTAACTTAATGGTTAGAACAAGGATGTTAACATTCAAAGCTTGTTCTTTTATGTAATGGAGAATGTTTTAAACATGAACTATGGAAGTTGTCAAAATCTAATGCTGGAAGTTATAAAACTAATGCTGGAATTTGTTAAACTAATGCTGAAAGTTGTAAAATTAACACTGTTATATCCCT
This sequence comes from Anadara kagoshimensis, assembly GCA_021292105.1. Lineage (NCBI taxonomy): Eukaryota > Metazoa > Mollusca > Bivalvia > Arcoida > Arcidae > Anadara > Anadara kagoshimensis. The sequence goes on along the minus strand of CM037860.1, from coordinate 2,778,832 downwards.
AAGAGAGCTGTAAATTTTAAATTGTTTTATCCCTACAGGCTCACTGTGTTGCCCTAAAAATCAGTAAATAGGTCATGTTATTAAAAAGAAAATAGGTCCATAGAATCAGTGAATAGTAACATCACCACAAGACTTATACAGTGAAATTACAGTGAAACCTGTGTAAACAGAACTTCTTTAACACTTTGGTTTACATAAACATATTATAGAACAAAAAAGGTTCATGGAATCAATGAATATCAACATCACCCCAAGACATACACAATGGGATTAAATATATAGTGGAAACTGTATACATAGATCTCATTTACTTTTTGGTTTAATACAGTTTAAAATAAAGAGTAGAAATATAACATTACCATTGCAACCCCTCCAATAAAATATGTTCTATAACTAACCACACTCACTGAGGATTACATAACCCATTGTAGAGCCAGACAAGCAGGCATTTTTAATCTTTAAAATGAAAAAATACTTTTAATTTAGGTTCATTTTATTAAAATAAAACTCATTAAAAATACGAAAAAGAGAAATTTGTAACTAGAAACATATACCAGTACCCAACAACAGCCAGCCAATAAAACCTTGAATATGACATAATACAGGATTATGAACAACAGAGAGACAACGGGAAAACTACAACGGGGAAAAAATACAACAGAAACAAAGTGTATTAAACTTACATGTATCAAATGATTCAATATTAACTCTTTATTAAATGTGTATTTTATATATCAATGATAACTTCAGAATTATTAAAGCACATATAGATATTGGATATAGATGTATACAGTGTCATCAGACATAGTTTCAGCAATACTTTCATGACCTTGACCTTTAACCTTACTTTCAAAAATCAAAAATCAATTTCTGCATTGAAATACTTCTTAAATTAGAATAAATAGTACAAATGCTAGAAAGGTTAGAAATCAACCTTTAACTTTGACCTTTATCCCATTTTGAAGGTGACTTCATGAAAATGCCTCATGACACACTCTTTACATATGGTCAAGATATAGGAATTGTTATATTATGACTCTGATAAGCTCACATGAGTTACCTCCCTTATATCATTAAGTCATTTGGTTAAACTTTAGATCGAGTAATGTCCCTTTTTTTGTGTACACATGAATAGACATCTACAGCATACATTTTATGTTTTGTTGTAAAGTTCACAGGAATTTTAACCTTATTTCATGAATAAAGTCATGATCCTGACCTTTGACCTTGCCTTCATGTTAATAAACATTGTTTTCAAACATCAAAAATTAAAATCTACATTGAAATATGATCAAACATTGCTAAAACAGTAGTCAAGCACAAAGTAAAAACTAAGGCCATGGCTTGGCCGTTGACATTGAAAAAGGAAATACAGGACATTTTAGGCTCCCCATGAGAATATGTCCTTAAATATACAAATTAACATTTAACAGCCAACAAGAACACTGCTGCAATTTCTATATTTCAAAACCTTATGTCTGATGACAATGGCATCTGAAATCTGTTTCAAAACAAGTAACATATTCTATAACACACGAGAGAATTTTAATAAATCAATCCAGTCTTTTAACATTGCCACAATCTTTTTAAGTAAGTAAATGTATCTACCATTAAATGGTCTTTATGTCATTGTTTCTATGTTTGCCAACAATTTATTTTCAAATCAAATAATACCAGGTGACAAGGTTTGTATACACTAAACCATATATATATAAGAACACACATAAACCATATATGTAAGTAAATATTGAACAGGAAGACAAAGAAACGTCTGCTTCTCAATAAATCATCCGGGTTCTCAAAACTCTTGAAAATCAAACAGGTTTGGAATTCTATACCAATAAAACCTTTCACCTAGAAATATGAATGGGTAATGCTGAATAATGGATGAAGTAATTACAGTGGTACAGCAGACACCACTTAGATGATAATTATTATGATTATAAGTAAACAATATCCACAGAGGTAAACAATAAAATGTAGTATTGATTGTCGAGACAGCTCCATGTTTACCATTACTGGGAGTTTGTAAAATACATTTTCAAGCCTCAAATGATAAAACAGATATGATTTTAAAAATTGTTCACACTGTGCTGATATTTATGTTGTATTGGTATTGTAATTTTCCCAGGACACAAGATAAAACATGTATTAAAATGTCTAATAAACCCTTTTTATGTTTTAATTTACAAAAAATCAATTTGAACTTTCAATAGAGTATGGAGACATGTGAATCATTAAATTATTCTTTCATCATGTAACAAAAAAGCAAAATATTTTTTATCAACAGATGACATAGCACTAAAACAAATATCAATGTTGGTACTAATAACACAAAGCTAACAATGTAAACTTGTGACAAAAAGGTTCTAAAATATTTATTTTTATAATTCTCACCAAAAAGTAACATGGCTGAACAAAAGGCTTACCAGACATAAATGGTCACCTGAGGACAACAGAGAAAAACAAAGTACCCAACAAAATTGATCTGCCTTGGTAAGCAAACTAACAAACATTTCAAGGAAAGACCTGTCAAGATTTTAAACTAGATATTGAGAGGCAATATGTGATCCATAAATGACACTTCTAGGCCACTGTGACCCCTAGATCCTTGATACAGATATGATTTAGGGTATAACCCAAAATTTTAGATCTCTCAATCTATGAATATTAATATAGTATTGGATTACTTTTGCCATATTTTAGCACATATGAACTGTTTAACAATTAAAATGTCACCTAAGGTTTGATGGTCATCAGACCTATTAGGTACAGCCAACAGAGACTAATAACACTAACTTCAACGTGTTTATAAACCATTATAAAATTTGATTAAATAAGTAATTACCTAATATATCTGCTTATATTAAATATCTGAAAAATAATTTAATAACAAGACTTCAATGTAACCCATGGTTAAACCTGCCATAAACCTGCCATAAACATATAACTCGGGCAATGGTAAAGGAAGAGTACAACTATAGGGCCATAAGATATATACAATATATCAGTGATACTACTATACATAAAATATTAATTTCTGTGAGTAACTGGCTATTAAACTAATAAACGCATCCTAGTATTCATGACGGATTATGTAGTATCCATGATGGAACCCAGTATCCATGACGGAACCCAGTATCCATGACAGTTACATTAAACATTTATAGCGTTAATTATCCACTTATTTAATTGGACGACACAAAAGCATCATCAAATGTGTGCAATTTCATTATCAATCTGATTGGAGGTATACCTAAAAGAAATTCGCAATCAATTTTCTACCAATTAACACACACTAGAAGCCTATTGGCATCCGATGATATTACTTATCTTCTGCTCGGAGCTGTATATAATTAGTTTTTATATAATGGTAATATATATTGGTACATGAAGTCTACAAGAGAAAAGTATGAAAAAATTGGACTGGAAATTGAGCTCAGGGAACACAATTAACAGGTGTATAAAAACTGCTTTTAGTATTCAGAGTTCTCGCTGGGCCATTTTTGGAGCCAATACCAAGCTCCATTTACAATTAAAAGTGATCCCACCCTAGAGTAGGAATAAAGAAAATCAACAGGGACAACGCAGAAAACTATGTAAATAGATGAGAACACTCAAGCACTCTAAATAAGAAAACTGATCTCGCACTCATAGATGTGCAAAATGATTTTAGTCTTCTATCTTGCTAACAAAATATATCTCTTAAAACCAAAATTGATTTAAATATTGAATGTCTTTAACAACCTGGATTTGTGTGAAGTGACGATAAAGTAATAATCTGACATGTAAAACTACCAGTAATGAAAATTACAAAGTAAAAATTTGTGGTATAAATATTAAAGCATTAATGGAAACAAATTGACAAGACATGATGCAGGATATATCAGACATGAAAGTCCTGAGATATGTTTGTGATCTCAATTAGAAGACATGCATGCATGTTTCAGCAGCATGTGATGCGCGACTTTTACAATCTGATCAATCGATATCATTAAGAGATAGAACACAGAGATCAATAATTATCAGAAGTGAAATGATTAGCAAATAAATCCTCTAAACAAATAGGTTAAAATAATACACCTGTAATCCCAGGTAACACAGGTAAAAACTAATAATAAAACACAGGTAAAAACTAATAATAAAACAAAGGTGTACTGATATATAGAAATTCTATATCAATAATGAATGTACATATTTATACATGGCATTTTATTAAATAAATTGCAAATGTTTGCAGGATTTAAATATTTCAATTGTACTTCATGACTAGACATGGAAAATTGATTTTTTAATTTTTTATAAACCTGGTATTTTCCTAAAATAGGAAGCTGGCCAACTATGATAAAAATTAAAGATACAATTAAATGTACCATAGCCATCTTCGCAAAAAAAATCAACACATGGAATCAATGGGTCGAAGTGTCAAGTCAAAATAGCATTCGTGATGCAGAAAACAGGTTTGAAAATGGCATATTAATACGTACTAAATCGATTCAAAAACTACAAAAATACACAAAGCTATAAAAAACAAAAAAAACATTACTTTTTAGAGGTGATTACACATGAAGGACAAAGCTACTAACCATTATGTTTTAGAAAATATGCTAATTTGCACATGTTTTGTGCCTTTTACAAAAAATAGGATCTGTCCCAAAAAGTGTGGCAAGCTGATCAAAAATGTATTCAAAAGTGTCCAAAAATATTTCGGACTGATTTAATCTACTCTGTGTCATCACATGTTCTACTATGCAAGACATGCTTACAAGGATAATCTTTTTTCAGACACAACATGCTGTGTGTTACAATTGCTGATGACATGTGCAAACATTCGTTAACGTCATTACTGACATGTACATGTCACATAATTCAATTCTAAACACATAACTGTTACGTCAAGATCTACAATTCAATTCTTGTCAATGATATTTATGTCATAGCAAGTTTTGTTATAAGATATATATATCATGCTGCGAGTTCTGCAATTCAATTTTTTGCTAACAGATATGTGTGTGTCATTTAACAAAGTCAATATCAGTGATTTGCTCGCCAGTGATAAATGTGCAGACAAGACCAATTAGTATATAACAGCTTCCCATAATTCCTTAAAACGTTTGTAATTAAATTTATTCCTTCTTTATGTAATCAATAGGATGAATTTGTTTGTAATGTGGACACGAATACAATTTTACACATCAGTTATTTATTTCGTGTCTTGCCCTTTATTTTACAATTTGAACATTAATACAATTTTACACATCAGTCATTTATTCTGGGTCTTGCCCTTTATTTTACAATTTGGACACTGATACAATTTTACACATCAGTCATTTATTCTGTAACTTGCCCTTTATTTTACAATTTGGACACTGATACAATTTTACACATCAGTCATTTATTCTGTGTCTTGCCCTTTATTTTACAATTTGGACATTAATACAATTTTACACATCAGTCATCCATTCTGTGTCTAATGTCCTTTATTTTACAATTTGGACATTAATACAATTTTTACACATCAGTTATTTATTCTGTGTCTTGCCCTTTATTTTACAATTTGGACACTTAATACAATTTTACACATCAGTCATTTATTTTGTGTCTTGCCCTTTATTTTACAATTTGGACACCAATACAAGTTTTAAACTTCAGTCATCCATTTTGTGTCTAATGTCCTTTATTTTACAATTTGGACATTAATACAATTTTACACATCAGTCATCCATTCTGTGTCTAATGTCCTTTATTTTACAATTTGGACATTAATACAATTTTACACATCAGTCATCCATTCTGTGTCTAATGTCCTTTATTTTACAATTTGGACATTAATACAATTTTTACACATCAGTCATTTATTGTGTCTTGTCTTTATTTTACAATTTGGACATTAATACAATTTTTACACATCAGTCATTTATTCTGTGTCTTGTCTTTATTTTACAATTTGGACATTAATACAATTTTTACACATCAGTCATTTATTCTGTGTCTTGTCTTTATTTTACAATTTGGACATTAATACAATTTTTACACATCAGTCATTTATTCTGTGTCTTGTCTTTATTTTATCTCTTTTGTTACATTTCAATTCATTTTTAGAAACAGAAAGAAAAATAGTGCAGAGTTGGACAGGGTATTGAACCTTGAACCTCCCACACTGTAGGCAAGTGCTCTAACAACTGAGTGACCACTATGGTAGCTCAGTTTCTAGAGTGCTCACTCCGTTGCGGGTTCAAAAGGCGACTGTGAACTAAGACTTGAAAATAGAAAGTGACACCAATCACTGGGCATTTAGAAATGAAATCACAAGGTCCTTCAGAAGAGACCTTTAAAACTGATATCACAGCAAAGGGTGGCTAAAAAAGAACCTTCCCTGCACATTTCTCTGAATGCAATGCAAAGGTAAAAAATTCTGACACTTCACCTATAGCTGGTGATGTCTCAATATAAGCAAAATATTCTTGACTGGCAAATAAAACCCCATTCAATCAATCAATCAATCTACCAAACGAGCTTCCCAGATTGCTACAACTGTTTCCATTTTAAGGTTAATTTCTGTAGGGACCAATGGTCAATGGTATTAATTTTAGTCTAAACTCAGCTTGGGATTGACTCCTGAACTTCACGCTATCTAAGCAAACCATTTATCCTGGAATACAATCCCAGAACCTCCCAGAAACTAACAACCAATTAATTAAGTGGTTTATAAAGCTTCAGCTAGATCTAACTTGAGTTCAACCTAAGGAACTTCAATGAACTGAGCAAACTTTCCATCAACTAGGCTATATAGTTGGTAACTATTCTTGAGTAGCACTAAATTAGAGACCTTTTATCAATTCAGCAAACTGTCTACAAACTAAACTATGCTATTTTGTTAGGTTACTGGGTATGCCCGGCATGGGATTGACCTCATAACCTCCCACTAAAACTATGGTAGAGAACTCTCTCTGCACATTGCCCTGAATGCATTGCAAAGGTAAAAATTTCTTATATTTCACCTTTAGCTGGTAACATCATGATATGAGTGAAATATTCCTGATTGGGATGTAAATCCTATTAAATTAATCAATCAATCCCATTATGGGCTGTGAAAACCCTACACAAACTAAGCTATTCAGTGAAGACTCAGCATGGGATTAACCCCACTTCCAATTACTCTGAACAAACCAACTGTTTAGGTACCACTTTGTCATATTTAGTAATTATCCTCAAAACCATTGGAACAGTGTTGAAGCATTTGACTGTGAAGAATTTAAATCCACTTCACCGTGAAATGATTTATTTTTTTAAGCATGTTAAGAATATAAGGATGTCAGCACATCATGACCTTGAGCCACAGAGCAACTCCTCTTTGTTTAAATAAATAATAAAATAAAATCTGATAGTGTTTTATACTTCAAGTCAACAGGATGATCATATTGCACAATCTATTGAATCTTTAAATCTATGCTTGTCATACAGTACAGGCCCGTCGAAAGCTTAACGCTAATCTAACAAATTAAGAGTCGGATCAGCCCCTCCAATCGACCGCCAGTTATCTATATATCAGCAGCTTTTCAGCCACTAGATATTCACATCTCAACCACTTGGCAGCATAGCGCCCGACTCGTTTTACATTAGCTCAGTATTTAATGTGTGACATGTCTGTACTGTTTGTTCCAGTAATGTATAGGTATATGCCACTAACATAACATGGTGAGAATTTTCAAATTGGGTATAAGTATAAAGAGATTGCGAAAGTAACTATTTAGTGATCAGCTGATTATCTTGTGAATAGTTAAGGTGTACATATTGGAGTACCTGACCCATTTCCTCATGGGGGTCTTTAAAAACTTCAATTGTTACTTGTCATGTTTTTGACTATATATATATTTTCTCTCATACACAAGGTAAAACTATTTAAAATTCTTTTATTAAAGAAAATCTCTTTTGAAAACAAATATTACCTGTCCTATGAGGTCAACATTTTGTACCTTATATAAATGTCTACCTTGTTGATCATTATTACAACATGTCTATAAAGGTCCGATCATTTGAGGGGTATTTTAGTAATTGGCCATTCAAGGTCCCAACCATTTGAGTTTAATTAGCCATCCATTCCCCCCTAAATAAGGGGGAATAAATAACCATTTTGAGGGGTATTTTAGTGTTAAATTGACCATCCATTCCCAAACATTTGAGGGGTATTTCATGTTAAATTGGCCATCCATCCCACCCTAAATTTGTCAATTTATGCAATATAATTTCTGTAAATACAAGTTTTTATTTAATGTTGAAAGTTTTTCTTACATCTCAACTAGCCATATATTAGTGGTAAGATGGTATCTTTTAATTGATATATTATACATGTATATATATGTATAATTACATTGACCACACAACCAAAATGTTCTTATTTGACAAAATCACATATAAATTTGTAACTGGACAACTTAAAAATTAAAAACACATATTTTTATACAGGTATGACAGTTTTACTATCATTTTAATGTCCATCTTTTTAAAAATGACCTCTCCTTATTACACCTTGACCCTCTAAGCTATATATAAGGATAATTTTCTGATTATTTACATAGATAAAGTCAATACCTATGTCTTTATTAACATATATAAACACCTTTACTCTAAGCCATAATAAAAACACTCATTCTGGAGACTTTAATTTTAGACACATTTTCAAAAAGCACATGTTTCATAATCATTCTGAGTGACAAAAATATTTTACCAGGTAATCTAAGTCCAAAAACAAAAAACTTCCTTATTCACCAAAAATATTGTTTACAAAAAATCATGGTAAAATTTTGAAACAATCAGTTATAATTGTAGACTTTTATTATGTTCTTTCTTTTCCCCTTTTTTTTAAATTTACATTACTTATACAAAAACTAACTTTCTGTATATAAACCTTGTATTTTACTAAGCTACTAGAGTGTGACATGATGGTACAATGTATATGTATTTATCTAATGCTCTGTGAAAAAGTTTAAATATTAGCACCTTAAAATTCTCATAGTAAAAATATCACCTACCTCTAAATGAAACTTTGGCAATCCGATCAGCTTTTCCTCTGACATTTTCTGCATACTTCAGGTGTAAAACGAGAGCCATTGTCCCAGGATACTGCTCGGAAATATCACATAAAGTTCCAACAGATGCAAAATGATCAATATTATTAACAGACACAATTAAAATATTTTGACATGGGTGAATGATTTTAGCTTTAACTGGTCTTAAAATCACCTAATACAAAAGTTGAAGAATTAAGTAAACCATGTTTTCACCTGCACAGGTCAGATGAATGACCACTACCTGACGAGTATAAGTTATAACTTTACAGCAGTCAAACTGACCAGTAAGTTATATAACTCTCTCTGTAAGTGACCAACTGACTGACCAGACAAATAAAACACACTTTTACTTTATTACTTAATACACATTTTTATAAGCTATGTTCCCATTCATAATCCTTATAATAACAGTAAACATTATTTCTTCTTACGACTCTATTATATATATGCTGTGAGCAGTTTAAAACTAATCCATTTCAGTATTGGCACCTTCACATGAGCAATGCTCATTGGGTATTACTAGACAAAGCTTTTCCTGAATGTTGACACCCCTTCTTTTATATAGCCATTTATAAGCCACTGTGTGTCAGATACATGTTATCACTGTAGGACTTGCTGCTGATCATTGAGAGTGTACTGACATCAGTTACAGAAGCAGCTTACCGTATATATATATAACACAGTATAAGCTGGCTATATTGATCAAGTCATGCCCATACTATCTCTGTATTGTCTCCATTCCCCCGAGTCTAATTTCACTAGTGCCTTTACTCACAAAATTCATTCCATATTAATGAGTATCTTAGCGTTGTTACGACTACCTACGTCAAATAGTAAGTAATTTTTTGGTCATTTCATCATTAAAATACAAGTATATGACAACTTTTTGTTTCATTCAGTTTTTTAGGATGTTCATTTCTAATTAAATCAATATCTACCTATCTATGTAAATAATAATAAAAAACCAATTTGTTCAACATCCAAAGTCATCGGAGAGAATTTCTGTGTCACATTTTATGTAATAACATCAATACATGTAACAGTTTACTTTTTTTAATTCACCCAGTTTTATTCCATCATTTATACACAAATTCAATCAGACATCGTTCCTTTATTCCAGTTTACATGATACAGTAACAACAGTTAAGAATGTAGTCGAAACAAGATTCAGCCACTATGATAATCAATGGATTTGTTAGAACAGCGTTTTTTATCACTTATATTAAGGCAGTCAGTTCTGGGATGGTAGAAGAAACTGGAGTACCAGGATAAAAACTACCAACCTTCAGCAAGTCAAATGAATATAGGATCTGTCCTTGTGGTTTTCAAGAGGAGCTATGATCCAAAAAGCTAATACAGACCATTTAGCCACTAAAAACAAAATTGGGAAGAGCGGGTTTACCTGAGGTTAAAGGTGCTCATTTGGTGGAATGTCAGCTAGTATTAGGATTTGTAATTCATTCCATTACAGTATTATCAAGTCAAAAAAATTACAGAGATTTGCTGAAATGACATTCAGTTACCAATAATCAATTATCATTGACCATCTGGTCTAGAGATTGACAATCAACAATCATTTCTGTGTGGAACAACCCTACAAATGAAGATTTAATTATTGAATACCAATAACTTTATAAAGGCAATATTTTATGATGATAATTACAATACAATCTATGGTTCACCAACAAGTGATGCATGTAGGCTTTGAATTCTCATACATGACATAAAAGGACATGACAAGTTCCGGAGACAGATTAGGTACTGACGTCATCTGTCCACCATTAAGTGACACATGTAGGATCTAGAGTCCACATACATGACAAGTGCCAGAGACAGATCAGATATTGATTGATTGATTTATTGAATGGGGTTTTACATTCCAGTCAAGAACATTACACTTGTATCGAGAGGTCACCAATTATTGGTGAAGTGACAAAAATTTTGACCTTTACAGGAAGCTCAGGACAATGTGCAGGGAAGGTCCTTTTACTTACATGCCTGCCGTGACACAGGTCATCGGTTTTTAGAGTCTCTTCTGAAGGAACCAGTGACTTTCATTTCTAAATGAGACCAGATATTGAGGTTATCTGTCCACTAGTAAGTGACATATATAGGCCCAGAATCCCCATATATGATATAACAAGTTCCAAATGCAGCCTAAGTATTGAGGTTATCTGTCCACCAATAAGTGACATATATAGGCCCAGAATCCCCATACACGATATGAAATGACAGTTCCATAGACAGATCAGATATTTAGGTCATCTGACCACCATTAAGTGACACATGAGGGTCCAGAATCCACATACATGACATTACAAGATTAGATATTGATTGATTGATTGATTGATTGATTTTATGTTCCAGTCAAGAATATTTCAATTATATTGAGATGTCTCCAGTGAAAGGTCAAGTGACAGAAATATTTACCTTTGCAGAGCGCTCACTTCAATGTGCAGGTAGGGTTTTTTTTACGTGCGATGCATGCTGTGACACAGGTCATCAGTTTTTCAGGGTTTCTTCTAAAGGAACCGGTGACTTTCATTTCTAAATGAGACCAGATATTGATGCTATCTGTCCACAGTGACACATGAATGCCCAGAATCCTCATACATGACATAACAAGTTCCAGAGACAGATCATATTTTGAGGTCATCTGTCCACAGTAAATGACATGTGTAGGCCCAATATCCCCTTACATTACATGACATGACAGGTTCCACATAGAGATTGTCTATCAATAAGCGTTACATGTAGGCCCAGAATCCCCATATATGACATTAGATGACATGACAAGTTCCAGATAGAGATTGTATATCAATAAGTGTTACATGTAGGCCCAATATCCCCTTACATTACATGACATGACAGGTTCCACATAGAGATTGTCTATCAACAAGTGTTACATGTAGGTCCAGAATCTCCATATATGACATTAGATGACATGACAAGTTCCAGATAGAGATTGTCTATCAATAAGTGTTACATGTAGGCCCAATATCCCCTTACATAACATGACATGATAGGTTCCACATAGAGATTGTCTATCAATAAGTGTTACATGTAGGCCCAGAATCCCCATATATGACATTAGATGACATGACAAGTTCCAGATAGAGATTGTCTGTCAATAAGTGTTACATGTAGGTCCAGAATCCCCATATATGACATTAGATGACATGACAAGTTCCAGATAGAGATTGTCTATCAACAAGTGTTACATGTAGGTCCAGAATCCCCATATATGACATTAGATGACATGACAAGTTCCAGATACAGATTGTCTATCAACAAGTGTTACATGTAGGCCCAATATCCCCTTACATTACATGACATGACAGGTTCCACATAGAGATTGTCTATCAAAAAGTGTTACATATAGGCCCAGAATCCCCATATATGACATTAGATGACATGACAAGTTCCAGATAGAGATTGTCTGTCAATAAGTGTTACATGTAGGTCCAGAATCCCCATATATGACATTAGATGACATGACAAGTTCCAGATAGAGATTGTCTATCAACAAGTGTTACATGTAGGTCCAGAATCTCCATATATGACATTAGATGACATGACAAGTTCCAGATAGAGATTGTCTATCAATAAGTGTTACATGTAGGCCCAATATCCCTTTACATAACATGACATGACAGGTTCCACATAGAGACTGTCTATCAATAAGTGTTACATGTAGGCCCAATATCCCCTTTACATTACATGACATGACAGGTTCCACATAGAGATTGTCTATCAATAAGTGTTACATGTAGGCCCAGAATCCCCATATATGACATTAGATGACATGACAAGTTCCAGATAGAGATTGTCTATCAATAAGTGTTACATGTAGGTCCAGAATCTCCATATATGACATTAGATGACATGACAAGTTCCAGATAGAGATTGTCTATCAATAAGTGTTACATGTAGGTAACACCCTCTAGGTTGGGATGCTGCAGGTCCAGAAGCACTCATGGGTGGCCGTCCTTGTGGTGCCGGGGTTGAGAGTGCACCCGCAGCCTGGAGCGAGGCGTGTTACAATATACCGACTTGTTGACTCTGGCTTTTGGCAGAGCCGAACGACAAAAACAGTAAACTTCTATTTACATGGTTTATTAAATGTCAAATTCTCCATCCACAGAGTCGGTTGTCCCAAGTCCAACTCTCTCTTCTTCTAATATCTCTCAAAATTACATACATATTTATACCATTTAAATTGAATATAACACAAAGTTTTGTAACAATAAATCTGATTGGTTAGATCAGGTTATAATCTGTTGTTAATCTTTTTTTGAAGACATAACCACATGTAGAAAATACTTATTATATAACCAAACATGTCAGTTCTTATAATAATTAATCCTTCCTAAAAATGGGGACATCAAAGTCCACTTGAAATGTCTACTAAATACTAAGAATGAGTAAAAACAAATAATCAGTATGTAAGGTGATATAATTAATCCTAATCTTAATGCTTCTTATCCCAGGTAAATTGAGATTAATTTACACCTGGAAATAAGTGTTAAGAAAAGACTAAATTCTTATCTAAATATTGTAATGTTTTTGGATAATTTGTTAATACCAAGAAATATTTATCAGAATTTCATATTATTTAATCTATATAATATTTTATATTTATATTTTATTTCATATTTTCTTTTGCTTATAAAATCAAAACTTGTTTTAACATTGATATTAAAAATATACTAAATGAGCTCTGTGACACTGGCCCAGAATCCCCATATATGACATTAGATGACATGACAAGTTCCAGATAGAGATTGTCTATCAATAAGTGTTACATGTAGGCCCAGAATCCCCATATATGACATTAGATGACATGACAAGTTCCAGATAGAGATTGTCTATCAATAAGTGTTACATGTAGGCCCAGAATCCCCATATATGACATTAGATGACATGACAAGTTCCAGATAGAGATTGTCTATCAATAAGTGTTACATGTAGGCCCAGAATCCCCATATATGACATTAGATGACATGACATGACATGACATGACAAGTTCCAGATAGAGATTGTCTATCAATAAGTGTTACATGTAGGCCCAGAATCCCCATATATGACATTAGATGACATGACAAGTTCCAGATAGAGATTGTCTATCAATAAGTGTTAAATGTAGGTCCAGAATCCCCATATATGACATTAGATGACATGACAAGTTCCAGATAGAGATTGTCTATCAATAAGTGTTACATGTAGGCCCAATATCCCTTTACATAACATGACATGACAGGTTCCACATAGAGATTGTCTATCAATAAGTGTTACATGTAGGCCCAATATCCCCTTACATTACATGACATGACAAGTTCCACATAGAGATTGTCTATCAATAAGTGTTACATGTAGGCCCAATATCCCCTTACATTACATGACATGACAGGTTCCACATAGAGATTGTCTATCAATAAGTGTTACATGTAGGCCCAGGATCCCCATATATGACATTAGATGACATGACAAGTTCCAGATAGAGATTGTCTATCAATGAGTGTTACATGTAGGCCCAGAATCCTCATATATGACATTAGTTGACATGACAAGTTCCAGATAGAGATTGTCTATCAATAAGTGTTACATGTAGGCCCACAATCCCCATATATGACATTAGATGACATGACAAGTTCCAGATAGAGATTGTCTATCAATAAGTGTTACATGTAGGCCCAATATCCCTTTACATAACATGACATGACAGGTTCCACATAGAGACTGTCTATCAATAAGTGTTACATGTAGGCCCAATATCCCCTTTACATTACATGACATGACAGGTTCCAGATAGAGATTGTCTATCAATAAGTGTTACATGTAGGCCCAGAATCCCCATATATGACATTAGATGACATGACAAGTTCCAGATAGAGATTGTCTATCAATAAGTGTTACATGTAGGTCCAGAATCTCCATATATGACATTAGATGACATGACAAGTTCCAGATAGAGATTGTCTATCAATAAGTGTTACATGTAGGTAACACCCTCTAGGTTGGGATGCTGCAGGTCCAGAAGCACTCATGGGTGGCCGTCCTTGTGGTGCCGGGGTTGAGAGTGCACCCGCAGCCTGGAGCGAGGCGTGTTACAATATACCGACTTGTTGACTCTGGCTTTTGGCAGAGCCGAACGACAAAAACAGTAAACTTCTATTTACATGGTTTATTAAATGTCAAATTCTCCATCCACAGAGTCGGTTGTCCCAAGTCCAACTCTCTCTTCTTCTAATATCTCTCAAAATTACATACATATTTATACCATTTAAATTGAATATAACACAAAGTTTTGTAACAATAAATCTGATTGGTTAGATCAGGTTATAATCTGTTGTTAATCTTTTTTTGAAGACATAACCACATGTAGAAAATACTTATTATATAACCAAACATGTCAGTTCTTATAATAATTAATCCTTCCTAAAAATGGGGACATCAAAGTCCACTTGAAATGTCTACTAAATACTAAGAATGAGTAAAAACAAATAATCAGTATGTAAGGTGATATAATTAATCCTAATCTTAATGCTTCTTATCCCAGGTAAATTGAGATTAATTTACACCTGGAAATAAGTGTTAAGAAAAGACTAAATTCTTATCTAAATATTGTAATGTTTTTGGATAATTTGTTAATACCAAGAAATATTTATCAGAATTTCATATTATTTAATCTATATAATATTTTATATTTATATTTTATTTCATATTTTCTTTTGCTTATAAAATCAAAACTTGTTTTAACATTGATATTAAAAATATACTAAATGAGCTCTGTGACACTGGCCCAGAATCCCCATATATGACATTAGATGACATGACAAGTTCCAGATAGAGATTGTCTATCAATAAGTGTTACATGTAGGCCCAGAATCCCCATATATGACATTAGATGACATGACAAGTTCCAGATAGAGATTGTCTATCAATAAGTGTTACATGTAGGCCCAGAATCCCCATATATGACATTAGATGACATGACAAGTTCCAGATAGAGATTGTCTATCAATAAGTGTTACATGTAGGCCCAGAATCCCCATATATGACATTAGATGACATGACATGACATGACATGACAAGTTCCAGATAGAGATTGTCTATCAATAAGTGTTACATGTAGGCCCAGAATCCCCATATATGACATTAGATGACATGACAAGTTCCAGATAGAGATTGTCTATCAATAAGTGTTAAATGTAGGTCCAGAATCCCCATATATGACATTAGATGACATGACAAGTTCCAGATAGAGATTGTCTATCAATAAGTGTTACATGTAGGCCCAATATCCCTTTACATAACATGACATGACAGGTTCCACATAGAGATTGTCTATCAATAAGTGTTACATGTAGGCCCAATATCCCCTTACATTACATGACATGACAAGTTCCACATAGAGATTGTCTATCAATAAGTGTTACATGTAGGCCCAATATCCCCTTACATTACATGACATGACAGGTTCCACATAGAGATTGTCTATCAATAAGTGTTACATGTAGGCCCAGGATCCCCATATATGACATTAGATGACATGACAAGTTCCAGATAGAGATTGTCTATCAATGAGTGTTACATGTAGGCCCAGAATCCTCATATATGACATTAGTTGACATGACAAGTTCCAGATAGAGATTGTCTATCAATAAGTGTTACATGTAGGCCCAGAATCCTCATATATGACATTAGATGACATGACAAGTTCCAGATAGAGATTAGGTATTTAGGTTATCTGTATCACCTGTGTCAGGTGACGGAAAACGGAACAATCAATAGGTAAAACAGATATGATTGACAGGTAAAATCACATTTCATACCTTCATTATTGACAATTTTTTATCATAGAAACATATAACACCACATATAATGTATTGTTGTGATTATACTGGTGTTAAATGGCCAATGAATTATTTGTTAAACACTTAGATACCTTTGTCACTATGGAAAACAATGTCTGCATGCTTCCAGACTGTAATTGACATTTAAATTTGAAACCAGATAGATAGAGAGTAAACTGTTATGGAAACAAATGTAATACAATGATAGCACACATTATATTTTATTTCTGTTTGAATATCAGCAACTTTTACAACAATTTTGATTTGAATGGAGTTACACAAAGGTAAAAAATTTTTCCACTTATATCAAGCTGGTCAGTTCAGGAATGGTGGAGGAAACCAGAGTTCCCATAGAAAATTACCAACCTTTTGCAAGCATACTAACAAACTTTATCACACTAGCATCTGTCTAGTTTTAAAAAAAATAAAATAATTTCCAGAGTGACTGGGAGTTTGAATCAATGTATACTAGATACCGACACTCACTCACAAACTAGTTCACAATAAGGAAAGCACTCTATCGTCTAATGTTTAGGAGGTCCCTGGTTTAATACTTAGTCCAACACTACATGTTTTTTTCATCTTACTATTACAATTTGGTGGCCAGTTTGGCTCAAAAAAGTGATGGACTGACTATTTCAGCAATAAAAGTTCATCATGAGGATTTGGGTGCAAGATTTACCACCTGTAAAACTATGGTAAACTCAGCAAAATCAATTGAGGAGTGAAGCAGTCTGTGTAGCTCAGTTGACAGAGCAATAGTAATATAGTGTGAGATGTCTCAGGTTTGATCCTCAGACATCCTTGCATTTTTCTTCTTCCTGTAACAGTTGTCAAAGAATTGCAATAAATAAACTGAACTAAGGTCATGGAAGGCCAGATTAAATGTCTGTAATATACTGAAGGGCTTTCCATTGATTGTCGAAACCTGCTTACAAAATACCTAACAGAATATTAATTACTCATCCAGCTAATGAAAGTTCAGCATTGCCTAATTAATACTGATTAATTATTTATTGAATCTATAATAGAATTAATCAATAATTAATCCTGTAACTTGATCAGCCCTGAAGATCTCTAGATTAGCCCAGCCTGAAGATTTATCATCTTTAAGGTTGTAATTTCCTTCTTGTATTTACTCTGTATTAAATACACAGGGACCATCCTAATCTCTGTATCATCCAAATGAAATATATATGGCTGAAGTGATGGGCCTTGGTGGTCAAGTGGTATAAAGTGCATGCTTATAGATCACAGCACTTCTCATCACCTAGGTTAGAAACCCACTCAGGCTGGTCCTAAAGTGACAAAGTATGTCAGTTTAATTGCCAAAGGTTGGCGTTTTTCTCTGGGAACATAAAAACTACCACTAAGCCAACTGAATAAAACCACTGCAATGTTGAGCATCTAGTGATCTAACAGTACTTCAAATGAAATTGTCTTTCACCTGACCTTGACCTTGAAAAGGGTTAACTGACAGCATGAAGAATGTGACCTTGACCTTAAATACAGTTCTTCGAAAAAGCTGTAACTATGCTGCATCTCCTTAAAAGCTTTCAAGAAATTAAATTATATTGGAATAAATGCTGCAACAATGCATGTAAGCATACACAAAGAAACTAATAGTGTGTCCTACTTTGACCTGTAAATCTACCTGGACACATTGGATTCCACAGATTTAATAAATAAAAAACCCATGGAGTTTTTTCTTTCAAAATCATCCAATCATTAACATGTTGTATGTTTGTGCAGCTATTCAAAATATTAACAGTAAATGTTGCTGTGTTAGACAATTAAAGCAGGTTCACAAATCAAAATATATCAATACCAAATTAATTAGTTGTTATTGTAAATGCAATTAGACATGTTATGGATCACTTGTCATGACAAGTATGGAACGTTTTTAAAATAAAATCGAGCATCTAACAACGTCATAGTCATAAACATGGCCATTACATAATACACATCCAGCACAAAGTTTAATTTAATTTTTATGCAACAATAATCATAACAAATATTTGAATAGTTTTTAATGAGTTTTATTTTCACTTGCATTCTTAACTTCTTTTTTCAAAAAGACCTGTCAAAAAAAATTTAAAATTCATTTCAAAATTCAATTAAAGAACATCAAATATACATCAAAGAAAATTTTCTGACTGGTTCACTTATGAAATCAATCATAATGTTACACAATTATAAAATATATGTGAGGGAAATTTGATTCAACATGAGCTAAGTAATATAACATATTGTGCTACCATGCAACTTGTAAAACCTGACACTCACCCATCCCCACCCCCTCCAAAATATAAAAAAGATTCCCTTTTGAAAACCAGTAAGCAGGTTAAAGGCTGAAGTAGTTTCAAATAAATACAGGTAAAATGAAACTTCAAAAAATCTTGTTTTAAAATTTGTCCATTAAAATGCTCCAAAAAGCACTATTTTTTGTTACATTTTTCAAAATGTTTTCAGGTAAAGCATGACCCCAGCCACCAATGCTCCCCCAGAAGCCCCTAGCCATGTACACACACACACACACACACACACACACACACACACACACACACACACACACACACACACACACACACACACACACACACACATACACACACACCTTGGTATGTCCCAGGACATTAATCAAAGTCATACACCCTATACAAAATACCTGCCTATGGGCCTGGTATCTTTTACTTTTTTAGCCCCGATATACCCCAGTATTTGCAATAATTTTGATATGACTGCAGAAAGGATGATTGTGTTCAATTGGCATTTTATTTGCATTTTAAATATCCTGACAGCTATGCTGGACAAAAATATGCCAATACATCTACTTTGACAGCTATATTGGCCATTGTCAGACATTTTTTTAATTTGCCTCAACCAAGGATCTTCCATACTAAATTTGGTTTAATTAGTATCAAAGAGATTATCAAAGAATCACCTAACAATAACACTTCCATTTGTATACTCTGTAAAAACTAGGTAAATTCATCTACTTTATATTAAAACTGTATTAGCTATATATCTATTCTTTATTGATTGTAACGACAACCAACATGGATTTTGCATGATGAAATACAAAGCTACCAACTTCTTAAAGAATATAGTATTTAGATGAGTGCATAGATTACAGCCCTGAAGAGGTTATTCAACTTATATGACCAAGTTACTGGTTTACAGTCACCATGTACCCAAGACAGCTACTCATATACAATAACACAAACAGTATGACCAGGTTGACATTTCAGTTATTGCAAACTTACATCACACTAGAGTCTGTTATCACACAACGTGGAATTACTAACAATTTTACACTCCAGTAAGTTAGTTTTAATGTCTCTTTAGAGGGATGATTTTAAACAATTATACAGAACCAACATGATTATGTGGATCATATTCCTTTATTAGTTACATTACATCAACAGGTCTAACTGACCGATTTATAAGAAATTAGACCTACTAATCTAAAAGGACATTTAAAATAAGTACTATTATGTATCATACATACAATTACAGTGGACAAACCTTGATATATCAACTAATTTTCAACAAGTTTTACATTTTTTTCAACAAGTAATACAATTTCTTTTTCAACAAATTTTACAATTTCATTTTCTACAAGTTTTACAATTTGTTAAAGATCTGATGGTAATGAGTACTGCATTACCTCTTGAAATACCAAGAACAGAATGTTATTTTTTAATTGGTTTCCAAAAGTATATAATTAAACTCAGCTGAAATCATTAAGGCACACATACTTCTAAAGTCAATAATAAACATCATCATGGATCACCAAAAGGCATAACATTGTGACTGTTGATAAGCAACTCAATGTGATATGTGTGGTTGGATCTTCATAAAATACCTACATTTGTGACCATTTGTGTTGCATATTGTAACAATCAATTTCATGATGAAACAAATGTCCGTAGTGTATTAACAGAAAATGAATAGAAAGTTTCCAGAGAATTTGGTGGGAGAACTTTATGAATCTGCTGAATCCAGAATAATTGATAAGTCTGTCTAGTCATCAACACTCCCTGAATTTGGTGTACAGAGTTTTTAATTATGTTTTTCATTTATCTTTTGACAGAAAAATACTATTGTCAAGAAAATCTACTACGTAGGTGTGCTGGGCACATTTTTTCTAAGATTATAATCACTTCTGACATGACACCTTCTTAACCTTTCTTTATTAGTCAGAAACATTAAAGGTCTGATGGTGAATATTTCCTTGGAGAATATCCATGGGTTAAGTTAAAGCCATTTTCCAATTCAGTCAATACACAATTCTATGGACAAGCATATATTTTTATGTTTTAGTTTAGAGACTGGCTGATTTTAACCTCGATGACCTTTGGAAAAATGGAATAAATGAAATTATCAAAGTAATTCTAAACAGCACTGAAAAAAACAAATATATATTTTCAAAATCTGTAAAAAAATGTATTTATCAACTCTGTAAAGCAAGGGGAATAACTCAAGTTAAAATTGATGTGTAAAATTGTATCAATGACTGAAATCAACAACGGTTTGTACAAAGTTAAGTCAGCTCAAATACAAGGTAAACTCAAGAAGTCAGCATTTATATTTCAAAGAATACAGGGTAAAACATGTCAAACTAGTTAAATTCATTGACATTAATGTGTGAAATAGGAATATTCAAATTAGTCACAAACTGTCCTAGATAACTTGTCTTTGCTTTCTACAGACATTCAGACTAACAACCAGTTTACATTTCTGTCATGTGCTGTTTTTGAATAAAGAATCTTGATTGTTAAATTGGCCACTCAATGTTTTACCAGAATCTTTATACAAAAAGGAAAATATTTTATCAGATTAAGTTTTTATGGAAAGATTACTGTCAGTTATCAGATTAAGTTTTTATGGAGAGATTATTGTCAGGTAGGTCAAATATTGTTGTAAGGAACTGTCTGGTATTGCCTGAAGACAAAGGGTCAATGACACTGTTGACCACCCTAGTGATCTACCGGGTACATAAGTAATATTATTCAGTAAATTAAAAAAAAAAACAAAGATTTGGCTGTCATACCATGTTGAACTGTGGAAGTTACACTACAGAGCAACATACAGTGTGTTTATGTGGCTCAGACTGACCAATTCGATGGATTTATCCATTTTGGGCGGATTTGAACCATCAAAACGAATAAACGGGCAGATAAGTAAAAAGGGCAAATGTAGACTGTTTTTTTTTTCATTTTGAAGGGGTTTTTTAATTAAAAGTACTGAATATTCAAACTTTTTGTATGGAAATGACACTGTTGACCACTCTAGTGATCTACCAAGAACTTATATTATGCAGTAAAATAAAGATCCGGTACAAACAGATCACACCACGACTAAGTATATATGTACACCAACACTGTCATACCAACATGTTGAACTGTTGAAGTTACACTTCAGAGCAATATGCACTGTGCTTTTTGTGACTCACTGGCTCCTATACAGGCCTCTGTGCCCAATCCACTGCCACCCCTTCGGCCATTGGACCTGATGACACGGTCAGTATCAGATTCCCTTATCACTAGATGCAGTTTGATATTACTTACCACTGGTCTTTGAACGTCAACGAAATCCAAACAACGGTTCATTCCTATTCACGAGTCAAAATGAGTTGATATGAAAACACCGATCAACACGTGCGTGATCAAGATGTTGATTCTAATTTGCGAAACGGAAAACGTGATGAGTAAAGTACGCAACAAGTTATTTAGTAATATGAATATTAAAGAAATCGATTTCAAATACTTGGAAATAGTCAAACATTTAAGAATTGACACAAATAAAGGAAAAGAAAGAAAAAGAAAGCATGAAAGGATAAACACACACACACACACACACACACACACACACACACACACACTTCAAGATGATTGACCATAAACTTGACTTCTGACTTTGGATGACCACTGTATGGTTTCAAATAGATCTACTAGTTATTGCGTTAAATTACGATCAAGTCAAGATTCTTTCAGAAATAATTGCGGTGACCAGTTCCGGAATCGTTGAAAGACGGGATTACTCGAGGAAAACCACCGACAAGCGAAATAACAAATTTTCTTACATAATGGTATATACCATTTTTTGAATGTATTTTATGATTAATTTTTTTAAATGGTTTATGACACCTTACCTAAATTTTGTAAAATATATTTTGGTCCTTTTGGAGTTCTTTTCAACATTTTGATAAACATTCTGGTTTCATAATTTTGGTTCAAGCACTACTGATGAGGAATTGTATTCCGAAACGGCCTTCCAGTGCTGTAAAATTAAAACTGGTATAATATGTAATTTTAGTTTCAATATGGGTCTTTTTGTCTTCTCTCTGCCTTTGCTGTAATGTGTTGTTGCTAAATGCATTTTTTATGCTTTGCCAACTGTTTCTTTTTAATTCTTTTTGCATAGTTTAAAAAAAGTCCGGTGGTCTCCCAATGGTACTGTAACCACATAACTGGACATTTTGTCTTTTAACTAGGTAACCTTCAAAATGCTCTTGACATCTTCAATAAGGACAAATGCTCAATCCTGTCCACATGGACAATATTTAGGAGTAAAAATCTGCCCCAAATCCAAAGTTGGAGCAAAACACCACCATGTGATAAAAGCATAAATGCATACACGTGTCATGATTAAATTATTACCTTTGGGGTAAAAATACCAATCAACAATAACCTGTAACGATCCATGTTCAAATCACAATCTCAAAAAGCAAAGAAAACTAACACAATCTGTGAAACATGTGGATTTTCAACAGGGATGTGAGACCGGATGCTCTGCACGGGTAATTACCTCCAACCCGCCACTGAGAGAACTATGAGAAGTCAAATATATCCAGGGTAATTTTGGATAATCATGTCGTGACAATTAAGACATTCCCAGATTCTTAACAAACTGAATAATTAAAGAATAATACTAAACAAGCATTTGACTATAGCATGCTTCATTTGAATTCATATGCCAATAAAGTGTACAAAAGTATCAAAATACTAATCTATGTCACAAAAGCACCGCATGGCAATCTTTCTAACAGCATGGTAGAACTTAAAGAACTACATTTTTATGCTCCCTGACAGCGTTCATATCAAAATACTAATAAAGGATTGTAAAAATTTTATTTGATTTGATTTGACTCACTCAATATTAATTTCAAGTTTTACTATGCGTGTTTTAAACATACTACTGGTACTTCAAAGCCAATAGAATCTGGAACATTACTCTCAGCAATGTTGTGTCATGTAAAGCAGTCGTGACAAGACATTCAATACAGTTATAGATAATTATGTTTTCTTCGATGAATATAATATTCCTAACCTTCACATGCTATACACATTTTGAAAATAATAAACAAAGTCATTGATCAGATTACCCTCGGTATGACCGGAACAGAATTCTTGTGTCGATGTAAAATATTCATTCTTAAGAAGCAACAAACAGTCTCTGGATATTAAATTAAGCCAATCCCATAAACAAAAGTCTTGGAATATAGCAATGCTAACACGCATACAATGATGGTTTCCTTAATTAAAGCATTCTATAGCATGGTAGATAGACTTTGTTCTCATTATACTCGCGGGTTTAATCATGCATTTGTTTCAAGATAATACCGATCTGATTGGTTCCTTTATGACCTTTCAACATGCAATGTTTCTAGCTTTATTAACAGTTCAAAACAATTTATACAACTCCCACAATCAACCTCGTGGTCTGTTTAAGAAAAGTATGCTAGGTTTTCATAAGGATATGTTCATTTGTCAGTTGCCAGTGTGATCAAGAACACACCATAAGCTAGAAAGAAAAAAAAGAAAGACTCTCAGGGCCGTATTGTCTTAGGCAATGACTTATATTTCTCTCACTGCTTATGTAAGTTCGTCTCAAATCAGATAGGTATGAAATATGTATACATTTATATTTATAAATAATATGATGTTAGAAATCTTTCAGTTTGCTTCTGGAAGGTATGTGGTTTTCTGTAGGCACTCTGGTTTATTCCATCTGCAAGAACTTTGATAAGTGAAAGAATTTTAACTCGGATGTAGCTCTACAAACAAAAGAAAATCAGTAAAACAAATGTATTGGCTTAATATTCGTAATTAGTATGCACGCACTGAGCAGAATACATGTAGTTTTTATAGTTATTTAAAATGCTTTGATGGAAGGTCTATGCAAACATCTAATTTCAGGCATGGTTATTATAACTTATAACGGATATAAACGTTTTGACTTTCAACATGGCTGGCTTTAACAAGATGTTTTACATATTTTTGTTGTAGAGGTCGATGGTTTCAATCTGTATTTGTCAGATCAGTAAGTAAATACAAGCTGATTTCTTAGTTTCTAGAGAATTTTAAAAGTATTGTGCCTTTACTGTTGGGCCTTCCAAGATGGGGACTGACGACTTGATGTCCAGACATGGCCAAAACAATTAAATTAAAAAAAAACAACATACCAGTCCATGTTCAAATCACAATCCAAACATCAAAGTAAAACCTTTGAAACTGACACGTTGACCTCCGCCATGTAAGTGAGGCTGTGTGGCCCGGAAGAGTAAGCACCTGCCGTTAAGCTAGCTAATAAATTGAATTAAAATATACTAGAAACTGGAATTAAGTTTTAAACGTTTATTATGTGGCAGCGCAACACTAATTCTCAATTAATATGCACAAATATTTCCTTATCCTTTCACTCTACACTCACAAAACTGGAATAAGGGGAATAATTCGATATAAAATAACAATTACTGGTAGTATACTTTCTTTCTGGAAATTATTAATGGTAGAGAACTAGTATATCTATATATTCAATGACGATTTAATAAAAAAAAATTAAAAACTCGTCAAAATAAAAGCACAAAAGTTGAAAAACAAATACTTAAACCTAATCGAATCACTGAATTGTCTTGTTTAACTTTTGACAATTTTGCAAAAAAATATAAATTAAATGTAATATTAAAAGCATTAAGTTGCCTGGAACTTGGAAATCAATCAAAAACCCCGACTCATCTGATATTTAACAACTGACAAACTCTCAGTTATACTTAAACAATAATATAAAATCAAAAACAAACATACCAATCCATTTTCAAATCACAATCCCAAAAGCAAAGTTTGAAATCTAGTAATTACGTGAATATCCACCAAGGAAGTGACTTCGGGTGCTCCGGAAGGGTATGAACCTCTTGTTTAGTTAGGTACATCGACCACGCGTATTATCAAAACAAGGGAATATTGGACACCAAATATATCTATATCAAAAAGTGACATCTATTGTGATGATGGCAATAAAACCTTTAGATGGTCTTGGTAAGCCTAATCTTGCAACGGCAAGCGTCGTTAATTTATTTGTAAGCAGCTTGCTTCTTTATATAAAGCCCCCTTAGTAGAATAAGCTCTCCTGTGAAACAACCACAACTAACATAAGGGAAATTAAGATGCTTCGGGTTCGGGGGGGGGGGGGTTTAAAGTTTGAGTTCCAGTTGTATTATTTATTTTGTCTTCGCAATCGTTGGGGCCAAGCACCGATCCTTGTGTTTGAGCTTTGGACTTCATCAAATGCATATCATTGTTTCACTCAATTTATTTATTAAATTTAAGTATTTACTTCCCTGGTGAAAGTAAGTGTTTTAATGTTTGCTTTTTGGGCTGTGATTTGACATTGGCCGGTTTGTTTGCGGTTGACTTTTGGGAATGTGATTTGGAACCGATATGTCTGTGATGGTTGACTTTTGGGAATGTGATTTGAAAACCGGCATGTCTGTGATGGTTGACTTTTGGGAATGTGATTTGGAACCGGCATGTCTGTGATGGTTGACTTTTGGGAATGTGATTTGAAAACCGGCATGTCTGTGATGGTTGACTTTTGGGAATGTGATTTGGAACCGGCATGTCTATGGTGGTTGACTTTTGGGAATGTGATTTGGAACCGGCATGTCTGTGGTGGTTGACTTTTGGGAATGTGATTTGGAACTGACATGTCTGTGGTGGTTGACTTTTGGAAATGTAATTTGGAACCGGCATGTCTGTTGTGGTTGACTTTTGGGAATGTGATTTTGAACCGGCATGTCTATGATGGTGGTTGGCTTTTGGGAATGTGATTTGGACCTGGCATGTCTGTGGTGGTTGACTTTTGGGAATGTGATTTCGAACCGGCATGTCTGTGATGGTTGACTTTTGGGATGTGATTTGGACCTGGCATGTTTGTGGTGGTTGACTTTTGGGAATGTGATTTGGAACTGACATGTCTGTGGTTGTTGACTTTTGGGAATGTGATTTAGAACCGACATGTCTGTGGTGGTTGACTTTTGGGAATATGATTTGGAACCGGCATGTCTGTGGTTGTTGACTTTTGGGAATGTGATTTAGAACCGACATAACTGTGATGGTTGACTTTTGGGAATGTGATTTGGAACTGACATGTCTGTGGTTGTTGACTTTTGGGAATGTGATTTTGAACCGGCATGTCTGTGGTGGTTGACTTTTGGGAATGTGATTTTGAACCGGTATGTCTGTGATGGTTGACTTTTGGGAATGTGATTTGGAACTGACATGTCTGTGGTTGTTGACTTTGGGGAATGTGATTTAGAACCGACATGTCTGTGGTGGTTGACTTTTGGGAATGTGATTTGGAACCGGCATGTCTGTGGTGGTTGACTTTTGGGAATGTGATTTTGAACCGACATGTCTGTGGTGGTTGACTTTTGGGAATGTGATTTGGAACTGACATGTCTGTGGTGGTTGACTTTGGGGAATGTGATTTGGAACCGGCATGTCTGTGGTGGTTGACTTTGGGGAATGTGATTTGGAACTGACATGTCTGTGGTGGTTGACTTTGGGGAATGTGATTTGGAACCGGCATGTCTGTGGTGGTTGACTTTGGGGAATGTGATTTGGAACTGACATGTCTGTGGTGGTTGACTTTGGGGAATGTGATTTGGAACCGGCATGTCTGTGGTGGTTGACTTTGGGGAATGTGATTTGGAACTGACATGTCTGTGGTGGTTGACTTTGGGGAATGTGATTTGGAACCGGTATGTCTGTGGTGGTTGACTTTTGGGAATGTAATTTGGAACTGACATGTCTGTGGTGGTTGACTTTTGGGAATGTGATTTGGAACTGACATGTCTGTGGTGGTTGACTTTGGGGAATGTGATTTGAAACCGGCATGTCTGTGGTGGTTGACTTTTGGGGATGTGATTTGGAACCGGTATGTCTGTGGTGGTTGACTTTTGGGGATGTGATTTGGACGTAGATTTATATGGATGCATAAAAGTAGTAAATCAAAAATTAAAAAAAAACAACTTGTCCTACCAAATAGTGAAGTGTTATTAAAACATGCAAGAACCAAAAACCAAATCCAGGCACATATACATTCGATTTTAAACCCCGTTCAGAATAATGTAAAATTCATTGGCTATACAACGTTCATACTTCGTCATCAATGAGGTTTTGTTTCAACCATTTTATAATAAAATGATAAGCTCCATACTGATAATCAATAAATGTACTAATGTTTTAAAACGTTAAATACATCAATAGATCATATTACTCTCCATCGGCACACATAATCATATTAAACAACATAATTTATAACAAGTAAATGTCGCAATATTGCGTAATATAAATATTATATAAATCTGATATTTTATAAATGTTCTTAAAACAAGCTACTGTCATTTACAGAATTTTTAAATACTTTCTGAAAATTTCCACCAACATTCGGCCAACCTTCATCTACCCAGAATAGCGTTTTATTTAACACAAGTTGTCTTTCTTACAGCATATTCCGATTGTTCAAATACTAATATATCGTCCAAATATGAACATTGTTTTCTTGTGATATAGTTTTACAACAATCAATCGTTTGTTATTCAATATGAATGTATTCAAGTTCATTAGATCATGTTTTCCACTTTTACACGGGAACATAATTCAACATCAATACATAAGGTACCACGGCGGTAAATATGGCACAAAATATCTTCTGGAGCATGGACTCTGAAACCTACAAGTAAACACCAAAAATTAATCAAATCAGAAAAACGCTGCAAGACGTTAAAGAGAAAACCACCGATGTACACTTAATTCTTATATTACCTACCAATTACTAATACATGTACATGTATTTGGAACGAGAACAAGAGGTTTGTTGAGGCAACTGATTCATAGATTTAGTATTACAGTCATTGGTGTTAAAGGCACCGGTATTTGGCATCAAAAGTGTTAAAATTCCGAAGTGATACAGTATTTACTTCAATAAACGTACATACTATAAAATTACAAATACAATACACATCCGGAACAGTACAACTCTTATATAAACCAACTTCCTATGATGAAATCAAACATACTAATCCATGTCCGAATCACAATCCAGAAGCAAAGTAAAAACTTTAGAACATGGAACTATGGGTCATGAAATATATCCAGGGCAATCCTGGACACAGATACATCAAACTTATCAACAATACTGTGATGACGACCATAAAACTTTTATTACGCATTTCAGTACATTCATTCAGTTAATAAAGGCATGTCTGGCTTTCCAAAAGCCAAAACAATCAAGCAACAACAAGCGAAGCTAAGGAATGATGCTGAACAAAACATATCTGGACAACTGATTATAAAACTGTGCACTTTGATCGTACAGTCCGTTTGTAAAAGCTCTTAAAATATAATTGGTTCATCATTAACACCTTACCTTATATCCTCTTGAGACCGTTGTCACTTGGTGGCTTGCTTCATATTTGATGGGTGCATTAACAACTATGCTTCCATTAAGGATCAAACCCCAGATGGTTTGTTTGGTGGAGTCAGATGGTGAAATGGTTGGATTGAAAGCGTCAACGTAAGCTGGTTGCCCCCAGAGCATGAACCAGTTGACCTTTATCTGTATGGCAACTTTATAATGGACCAAAGGCAGTAGTCCACAGACCGGTGGTGATTTTGAGGTGTGTTCCTGGTAATTATATGTCCGTTCCTTTCCGTGGTAGGAAAGCTTTATTATTGCATCCTTTCCAATGTTTTCTGGCAGTGGATCAAAACTAAACACAAAACACTTGTTTCCATCCATATGGACATTTGGGTTGGATACAGGTTCAATCAGAGTTACATTTTTGCTATCAAATGATAAAGAAGTCGTTGCAGATTCGTTATTCAAGACATTCGCCACTGTTACGAACACTTTCCATTTACCGACGTCGACGGGGATATGAGTTGAACTACCTGGCGAATTAAAATGACATTCACGTTTGTTCACCATTTTTGGACAGTTGTAATATATGCCGCTGTATGCTCTAAAGTTCACTTGAATGGCCCATTCGTCGACATAGTAATCTTTACTGAAGTTCCAGGTACACTTCATTTCATCGTTTGGTCGGTAAATCCGACATTCCAAGTCTGTCACATTCTGTACTTTATTTTCCACTAGGACTTTCTGTCGTCCTACCACCGGTGATCTCAAGTTAACATTGGATAACGACGAAGTATTTACAAAACAGTAATATGTTCCTCTATATTTTCTAGGATCACCAACAACAAATTCTATGTTCAAACGTTTATTTTTTGCGCTTATTGTTGAATTATAATCAAAGCGGTCATTGCCTCTTAAGAAGTACAATTGGTCAGCAGTGAGATTATTGTTCTGATCAACCTGACACCAAAGTACGGCTTTCTGACCTCTGATGACATATGGATCCACGGGACCTACATCTCCACAGTTACAACATGAAAAACAGTCTCTTTTTGTAACAGCTGCTTGGCTACTTGCTTCAGCAAATGCTACCAAAAGCACAGAGAATAAATACACAGCATCCATGATAATACTTACTAACAATGCTCTGCTCTGCTCTGATAAGCTTTATTATAAATAGAAATTTTCAGAAATCCCCAGTAACGATTTTCAGAAAATATGACATGTAAATTCCGTATTTAATGCATATCGTATCAGGTTAAGGTATTTCTCGTTTCGATTTGTGTATATAACATATACTGACCATATTGCGATCTTTATGTATTTCTGGGTTATCTATGTTTATTTAAGATAATGACATCATACAGTTCAGTGTCTTGATTGGCCAATGGAGTCTATTTCGTCTGAATTGGTCAGACACAATTGGACAAAGAAGATCCCAAATTGTTTTAAAAAGGCGTGACATATGTTATTGCAACTCGACAATATTTCATGTTTTTCTGTAAAATAATAGGCGATTGTGAACTTCCCAAGGGTCAATATTATATGATTTAAGCAGATCTGTATAGGTATAGTAATATAATATATCTATAGATTAAAGGATGACGAATGAAGTTTCCAAATTCAGAGATAGAAATTTTCATATTTATGTTTTCCCATCTTCGCTTCATCAATGGTCTCATTGGCGTTTGGAACAATGTCGCCATCTCTAAATGTAAATATATGAATCAAAAGCAAACATACCAATCTATGCCCGTACGAAGGCAAAGTAAAAACAGTCGACTAACAATGCTGTCACCTCTAAATCTTTCTATTTGAATAATAAAAAAAACATTTTATGTCAAAATCACAATCCAAAAGCAAAGTTAAAACTTAAATAACTGGCAAAAAGTGAGCACGTGAACCTCCACCCACCAGGGAAGTGGAATTATTCCCAACTCCGCTACATTATGTTTGTTTACAATGCCGCCACTTCTTACTGTATCATATGATCACGCCAGCAAGCAATAGTGCGAAGTTTGTACCCATTGGTACACCGATTGTTTGCTGGAAAATTATACATGCATTGCGAAACGTTTACATACCTACAACAGTATGTGTAACAGTTTTAACATTTTGTCTGATGATGTTTTGTTTTGTGCTCATTTTTGTTGACTTCGATTTTCTTTCATATTTTTATTTCGTAGTTAAAACGATATGGTAGAGTTTGTTCCTGCTAATGCCGGGAACATTATACAACAAAATAAAACGCTTTCCACTTTCCTGCCATTTATATATATGTTGCGAAACTAGCTAGACTGGGAGTGCTTACTCTTCTGTAGCACCCGGTCTCACTTAGATTGGGAGTGCTTACTCTTCCGCAGCACCTGGTCTCAGTTCCCTGGTGGGAGTTCGCGCGATTAACAAAAATAACTTGCTTTTGATATTGTGATTTGACCATGGACTGTTATCATTACAGTCATATACTTTATCTATCAAAAACAAGCATACTAATCCATGGCCAAATCATTAAACATTTTTGCTTCCTGTGAAACCATACCAAATTTGAAAAATAAAATGTTCTTGGATTTTATACATTATGTCCTTATTTGGCAAACAAAGGGCCATAACTCATGAAAAATTTCATGCAGCATTTTCATTATACAATATGCACATCTTCATATGATACTAATAACACATGCCAAACTTCAAAACAATCAGTCTAAAACTGTGGGACAAGTTGCACCCACAAGAAAAACTAGTTAAAAAGAACCATAACTCAAACTCTGCAATTTAAATGAAACGAGACACAAAAACTGTTATACATGTTAAGCATTGTCACTAGTAAATCCTTACCAAATTTAAAAGGAATTAAATGAAAAATAAAAAACTTCTTGTATTTTCTACATTATTTCGTTTTTTGACCTCATCCTGTGACCTTGACCATAAATATTCAGACCTAATACATGTTTGGTATAAGTTTCATCTTGATATCCTCATGGAGGCAAATAATATGGACCAAACAAGCAAAATGTTAACCTATGAACAGTGCCATACCATAATATGTCCCTTTACAAAATTAAAAGGTATAAAGTTTGTCAGTTTGGAGGTGTTAATTCTCAGAAGGTGATGGAAACAAGACTGACAAATCTTTTCATGCTAGGATATGGCTGTTGGGATTCTAAGCGCCATCTTCTTTAAGTGTGTGCTTTAGACCACTTGGCCACCGAGACTTCTTACATAAGGTTAAAAGATTAAATTTACAACTCCCTATATATATATGCACACATATCAAAACAACAGTCACAATGCAGGAAATATTTGGTTTGCTAAGTCACACAAGATATTTTATCATCTGCTGAAGTCCAATGAAAGTGAAATGTAAATGTTTGTACTTGTAAATGATAATTGGAATGGGACTTTATTATGATTACTTTACTTATATTGAGACATCACCAGTTGTAGGTGCTATTGAAAAAAATGTATTCCTATGTAATGAACTATGTATATGGTAACTCAGTTGGTAGTGTTTGCTCCATGTTGGTATGAACCCTAGCTTGGTCTATGATTTTAAAATTTCTGCCACTTTATGTATAGCTGGTGATGTCTCAAAATAAGTGAAATATTCTTGACTAGGATGGAAAACCCCTTCATTCAATTCTGAGCATAAACAGCTTTGTTTAGCGACATATTTAAAGTATATACAAACAACATTGACCTGTCCATTTCACCTATTAGGAATATTAATACCAAAATATGGGTATTGTTAGGATTCTCAGTTAATACAAGCACAATATGGGTACCGGTATTTTCTCTTTGAAAATAATATTTCCCATTATTTACACCGGTCCATTATAAACATTTAAGTTAAAGGTCAAGTGAACAGGTGGAAGTTGTTTGCCTACATCTCAACAAGATCCTTGTTACTTGCATACTATTTAAACAGAGCACCAAATGTCAAAGGGATTCGGGATATAATGGGTCTTTCTCAATTTTGATCATTTCTATTTTCTTTCAAAACAAACGCAATGTTGCAATTTCATCATTCACAATAAGTGCATTTTACTTGAAATGAGTACACAATTAAAAAGACATTTAACTATCCGATCAATATTTTTGGATTTTATTTTACAAAAAACAATTTGAACAAAAACAAATATATAAATTATTACAATTACAATACATGTATTATTAATATATAATAAACAAACTGTACTTGGAAACAGCCAGTGTAAACAACCAATAAAAGCAACAAGCAAACAAGATAAAACTTTACATTGAATTGAAAACATAAAAATTATACACATGCAGTAAAACCTGTAAACATGGACATCCAAGGGACTTACAATTATAATGAAAAATAATACAAATAATCATATGTATCAAACACAGTGTAAACACAAGACATCTAAGGGACTTAAAATTTTGTCCTTTTAAAAAAAAATGTTCCAATAATGAATTTTAAATTTTGTATATAAAAAACAAAAAACAAACTAGTACCAGATACAATTCACACCAAGATATATTGAGTTTGTTTTTAACCTGAATTAGTTTTACAGATAAATTCACAAAAAAAACCACCCTGTCAATTGTTGAGCCGACATCATTTTTGCTTTAATCAGAACAAAAATGGATAAAGCCATTTATTTTAAAATGATATTTTTCATGCACTTTCATTGGGCTTAAAGTCGTCACATGATCGAACTAAACAATGCAATAACCAGCAAGAAAAGTTGATTGAAAAATTGTTATTGTAATCTTCCTTGGAATTGCTATACCCATATATTTCTATTTTATCAAAAGAAAAAGACACAGAGGGTATACATAACTTATTTATAGATCAATGTATCTGTATTTAAATGGGAAAATAACTTGAATTTTAATGGTTCTGAAACATGGTGGCAAAACACTTATTATTTTTATTTTACGGTACAATTTTTATCAGATGTTAAGCTTAGATAGTTACAATTCCATATTATTCATAGAATTATTGTCACTATTCAGTATCTTTTTCAACACTGGCTTAAATTATTCGCACTATGTACATTTTGTCACACACTACCTGAAACAATTATACACCTATATTGGGAATGTGATAAAGTAAAGCACTTTTGGAATAGTATAGAAACATGGATTATTTTAAATACAAATAACATAGAAAAGTTTGTTACTGAAAAAATTTTTTTGGAATCCATGATAAATAATCATGATAAATCAGCTATGTATTTAATTTTGTGTTTAGGCAAAAACCACATCTACAGACAAAGGTTGAATAATAATGTGCCAATGGCCAATATTTTTTAAATCCAAACTTATTTTGCAAAAGAGAATTTTATATCTTTAAGTGATGTAAATTACAAAACAACTTTAATCAAAGATGGTCAAAATTATAGAATTTAGTAATTTAAGCCATCAGTCAATATTGCTATCCAGTCCTCAAATTGATGCTATAATTGTATTTTACATAAAAAAATACAGGAAACAAAGAAATAATATATATTTCAAATGCAACAAACATTATACTGCAATGAGTAATCATGTAAATATATTTAAAATGTTCTTATAATGTTAAGTATTGCAAGATATCAAACCACCTGCACAATCAAACCATTTTATTCACACCTACGATGTGAATTATCACAATGGGTGTATAGTAATTACATGTATTACTAAACATGTCAATTTTGCAGCACAAGGCAAAAGTGCTCCGACATCAAAATTAAGGCATTGTTTAGTTTTTTGAAGAATTTTAAGAATCGAGCCCAAGTTTCATGATCATTTTTAAATTTGGCAAACTTTAAATCTGACTAATTTATTTCCGTGATTTAGGGCTTATTTCTGGGATGGTGAAGGAAACTGAAGCACCTGCAGAAAACTGCCAAGAAAGCTGAAGTTTTTCACACTAATGATGTTGTACCTACATATTTTCTTGGTCCACTCCAATGTTTGTTGCATTTAATTCCTTCATAGTTGTAGTTTTCTTAAATGGGGTCACCACTGCAGTTACTCCAATACAAATTTGACGTCATCTTCAGAGGACTCCGATTGCCAGCGTATTACCAGGTCATCCACTAGTTTGGGGTTGAAGGTACTGTCGGTAAGAGGAAGGCTGAAGAAGACTCAGTTGGAAGCCAAAATACTTCAAAGCAGAAACAGGAGTATGTTACTTAATACAAACTATCCCACCATTGTTTCAAACACTATTTGAACCAATTGATCAGTTAAGTATTTTGTCTTAAACATTCTGATTCTAGCATTACTAATGAGAAAGTTGACCACTGCAGCAGCTCAGTTGGTAGATTGCTCTCTCCATAAGTGGGAGGTCAAGAGTCTGAACCCCGAGAGGGTGCGACTTGTTCCAGTTAGCTGTCTAAAACATCATTCCAATTTAATTAATCATTATTTTCATTTTTGTTTCTAACATTAAAAATGAAGTGGATTCAGAAACCTAGATATCATGTTCATCTTACAAATTTTCTTACATCAGAAAGTATACTTTTATCAGACTGATCAAATAATGGCACATTAGTTACAGGGTAAGAAAGTATGGTGGTGTATTATATCAGGGGAATTAAGACGTCAGGTTCACAATCATTTCTCCTATAATGTACCAGAAAATTTGTGTTTTACTCAAGCAACACCCACTATAAGGTCATAATATAATTTTGATTGTGACCCAAGTAATTTAGATGTCATTGGTTGCAAATGCAAACAATATTACTTTTTGCATAGTTATAGGCACATGGTTCTGGTAACAATGATCCTTAATACTAACATTAAAGGTTGTGCAGTCAGCCACACTGCAGACATACTACTGTTACGCTTTGAAGTATTATGGCTTCCAACTGAGTCTTCTTCAGCCTTCCTCTTACTGACAGTAATCTTTAACCCCAAACTGGTGGATGACTTTGTAATATGCTGGCAATCTGAGTCCAATGAAGATGATCTTGGTGGTACTTCATCCACTCCACACTGTCTACTCATTCTCTCCACAATCTCGTCCTTTCCATTGATGATTTCGACTTTCCGGATCTTTCAAGGCGACTTGCAGCTCCACTACTCCCCGAATTCCCAGGCTACGCAGGCACTTTCCATGAAGAACATGTACTCCCTAACGACTAACTGGATGGTTTAACAGGCACTTTCACAGAACTACAAGGTCCTCTACTCCCCGATGATGATCTAATATCATGTTGAGGTCTGGAACAATCTTGTGATGTAGAGTCATTTGACTTACGCTTAACAACCTGAACTACGCTTAATGGTTTACAGTGCTTCAGCTTCCTTGGAGATCTCCTAGGATGGCATGATAAGGAGTGGAACCTAGGTGGTATGATCAGAGTCAAATCTGGTATGATCAAGAGTCAAAACTAAGGTAGGTGGTATGACATTAATTTATGAACCCATGCAGGCACTTACTTAGCCACTGAAAATTGATGTAGGGGTGGAGGGGGTGGGGGAAGACATAGGTCTATATCTTGCAATGCTAACCATTATAAATGGTCTTAAATATTTAAGTCTAACATCATAACATATATAAAATAAGATAAAAAAATGGGTGTACATGTATAAAAAGAAACATAGTTGCAATGTTCACGGCAAACATGTCTTCCCGGGGAAGATCTATTATTTCCCTTGGTACGCTTTCCCTGCAGTCAGAAACGTGAATATTTCTTGTCATAAATAGTTTAGAAAATCAAAACAACAAAAGTTCCCTACTTCTACTGTTTCTTCTTACGGAATGGTTATGACCCCACATGTGGCAATAACAAATGTGTTATTACGTATTTTATAAGATACATGTATATAGGCTATTTAATGTTATGAATGACTTGTTAAGTAAAGTTTAAATGAAAGAAATTTGTCATATTGGGTCAAATAATAAATTATTTTTATCAAAACTGTAAATACGTTTTTAGATCGACCATTTTGTTTTCACCATACAGTCATATCTTTTTTGCCATTCAACATGATCAAAGATCGATCATCCATCATTTAGACAGAATGTTTTGGAAGAATATCAATAAATTTTTAATTTAATTCTAAATTGGACTATTTAATCCTATTTAATTGATGTATATAAGGCTGCATACAGTTATAAAACCATGCAAATGTACAAGAGTAAAAAAATAAACACATCACCATGTGCTATATTTAAAAAAAAACCATAAATATTGCATCAATAAATTGAAAATTATGTAACAAATTGGTATACATAAATAATTTACTTAATATATTACTTAATATGGAACAAGGGAGACCACCATATTGGGAAAATATCATTAAGATTCTCCTTATTAATAAGATAAAAAAATCCGTTTGCTTATTACAATGTTCCAATTCATAACAAAAAAGGCCGATAGCACCTGGGAAGTGTCTACAAAAATTCAGACTAATGTTTATTTATATGATATGTAATTTTACAATCACTGTAGCTAGACAGGAGACTACTCTCCAGAACATCCAGTCTCACTTTCAAAATACATGTTCATATGTTGGAATTAATTTGCCAATTTTTAATTTTTTTTTTTTTACAAAAATGTTTTTATAATCAATTTGAACATTTTAATCACAAAATTTACTGAAATTTTACTACTTTCAAAAACTTTGGCATCTGTTTTTAAGGTCTCTTATGAAGAAATGATTAAATGAATTGGTTTTACATCGAGTCAAGAATATTTCACTTACATCCAGACATCACCAGCTATAGGTAGCAGAAATTTTGAACTTTGCAGTTTGCTCAGTCAATGTGCACAGAGGGTTTAGGTGCCACACCTGCCGTGACATGGGCATCGGTTTTTAAAGTCTTTCCAAAGGATTCTGTGACTTTCATTTCTAAATGCAGAGTGCCTGGCAAAAGAACAGTCACTACATATTTTTAAGTCTTGGCTAGATCCAGCCAGGGTTAAATTCAAACTTACAACCTCACACATACATCAAGATCTTCTGAAGGACATGATTTTCATTTCTAAATGCCAAATTCTTGCAAATCTCATGGTCACTGGTGATATATTGCCTGCCTTTACAACCAGTAACTTATCAATTTCACTTTACTATTACATGACTTATGAATCTAAGATTTGGTCAAACTAGATAATTTTGATCAAATGAACAAAAAATAATTTTGAAATGAAACTACAATCAGATCAGGAAGCTGTTTTTTTCTATCAGCAAACATAAATAACATGTATACTCTAACATATTAACACACGTGTGTGCATTTACACACAAATAAATAAAAGGGGCGTGTATGTGTGTGTGTTTACAAAAAGTAATAATAATAGTAATCAAGAGAAACAATCTAGTAAAGTATAACAAACTTTACAGAAATTATGGACAGGAAATGATGGCATAACAATGAAATAATGAAGTTTATCTCTATAAGTACACATAATAGCACAAATAAAATGAATATTTACAGAATGGTAATGTAATGATAGTGTGTGTGTGTGTTTTGGTGTGTGTGTTAAAATCTTAAACAGACCATTGATGTGTGTGTGTGTGTGTTTAAATCTTAAACAGACAATTTGTGCATGTGTGTTTAAATCTTAAACAGACCATTTGTGTGTGTGTGTGTGTGTGTGTGTGTGTGTGTGTGTGTGTTAAAATCTTAAACAGACAATTTGTGCATGTGTGTTTAAATCTTAAACAGACCATTTGTGTGTGTGTGTGTGTGTGTGTTAAAATCTTAAACAGACCATTGGAGTGTGTGTGTGTGCATATATTAAGTGTGTGTGTGTGTGTGTGTGTGTGTGTGTGTGTGTGTGTGCATATATTCAGTGAGTGTGTGTGTAAAAATCTTATACAGACCATTAATGTGTGTGTGTGCATGTTTGCATCATTAACCTAGTGACTGCAATTGTTAGAATTTGAATGACAAGCCTCAATAGAGACAGTCAATAATGCTCCAAGACTGGAATATAAGAAACGTTGGTCCACTGAAACCATTATATAGGTATTTTTCAATACCTTTACAGAAAATATATCTATATCATTACTTTTAGAAAAAAATGGTTTTTCAGTAGACCTTAAATATATATGGTTAACCATGTAGGGAAAACAATTTTGATTAACTCGTCTCAATAGACAGTTAAGTATATTCCAAGTCTAGATTACAACACCCAGATCTGGAATAGCAAATAAAACACCCTACCTGGTCCCATCTGACACACAGTTATACCAAATCTTCAACTGAATTCAGGAGCGGACCAGTTTTACTGCGCATGATTAACCCGCGAAATTGCAATTTGCAATTTGTAAGAATTTGATCAATTGCCTCCCCAATAGAGACAGTTAAGTATATTCCAGTTCTAGAACAAATTAAAGACGCTATATGGTCAGCAGAAATGGCTCAATATTACAACTTTGTTTGAGTACCATTCCAACAGACCAAAGTTAGGTGTGTACAAGAATAAACCAGTACTAGAATATCACATTGAAGAAAGATGTTATATGGTCAACTGAAACAAGCTCAACATTAGTGAATACTCAGACTTCAGCAGACCAGAGATCTGTGTGAGGTCAACCATAACACCTGGTCACTAGAATTTGTAAAAAAAAAAAACAAACAAACAGAAAGGACAAATTTGATAGTGAACACTATCTTAAAATAAATTTTGAAGTAACCAGATTGATGTGTATGGTATAACCATGTGACTGCAGTTTGTCAGAATTGGATTAACTGTATCAAATAGACAGTTAAAATATATACTAGTACTGGAATATTAAAATGGTCAGTAGAAGTTCCTCCTTTCAAACAGGGTCCACTTCTACTGCCAGAGAAATGTCTGTATGGCAAAAATACTTCAGTGACCCTTCCT
The DNA here is from genome assembly GCA_021292105.1 of Anadara kagoshimensis. Taxonomy (NCBI): domain Eukaryota; kingdom Metazoa; phylum Mollusca; class Bivalvia; order Arcoida; family Arcidae; genus Anadara; species Anadara kagoshimensis. The sequence goes on along the minus strand of CM037860.1, from coordinate 2,738,398 downwards.
TATGTGGACACCCTTTCTACAAAAAATCTGAATGGGGGACCTCATAAGGGGTTCTGCTGAATAGTTATGTCTTTCTATTTGGTCTGGGAATAAAAACAAAACATCCTTGAAAATGAGGTCAGATGTTTGAAAATGAAAAAAAACTTTATCCTCTATAAAGATTTTTAAATATCTTACTGGGCAATAAAAAATTTATTGAAAAACCTTATAAAATTAACAGAAGTAACAAGTTGTTTTAGTGTGGGCATTTGCTTAGTCATATTGACATTATTTTGCACAATGGCAAACACAGAATAAATTTTGAAAAAAATTCAAGGCATCAAGGTTGAAGCAGGCAATATTTCCCAGAATGGCTATCTAGTGTCCCATTTCAAATGATCATTTTTTATGCAACTCTGGCTGCACGATGTTTTATGTTACATCAACAATTTTTCAGCTATTTCTGACAAAATCACTACATTCAACAATTTTCCTATCTTTTACAATTATTTTGTACTTTTCTATTGATTGCATTTAATGAGTGGATAAATAGGTGTTTAAATGAACCAGTCAGTTATCGACTGGTGGAATAGGCCCGAGTGCCAAAGAAAAAAAAGTTTTGGCAACTGAAACAACAAACTTTTTCATACTTGGAACTGTCCAAGTGGATTCTTACTTGGATGACAATGTTATATGATACATAAGCATTTTTTATACAATACTCATCTAGTCCACCAAAAAATAAACCCTAACATTTTTTTTTTAACTTTTTTATTTATATTTAAAAATGTTTTGAAACCAACATGGCAATTATTTGTCCGGTTTTGAGTCACAAAGGATCTAAATATGAAAAAAGAACCAGAGAATCTGAAAAGTCTATATAAGTTTACATAAAGCGCAAATAACAATTCTGAAAGACCTTTACCAAAAACCAACCCAATTTGAATTATAATCCGAGTTTGCAGCTTGGAGAAGATTATTGGGAATAATTTGTCCATGTGTACAAGTGTTTTAAAGTGAATTCATTGTCTTAATAATTTCAGTTGTATTTTCATCAAAATTTCTGAAAACTGACAAAATTTAGGTAGTATTTATTACACACATTCTGATATTTTACAACACTACAGACAACATTCTGGCAAAAATTTACTCATTGACGTGCATTAATACTCAATCATTGGATATTAGATATGGTTTGAGAAATGAAAGCTCTAAACATGGTCTCCCTTATTTCCATTAGAAAACCCCTTAAAATTATCATTAAACTCTGGTCTAAAAAAATTAGAAATATGGTAGATATATTGCCATATCTGTCTTACTGATATCTTGATGTGCATTAATAACTAAAAACAAAATAATTACTTTGCATATTAACACAATTGACACTTCACAGTGGTTTTGTTTGCCTAAAATTACTACTCAAAGGGTTTCCCCTTGGAAAACTGACTAATATATCCTAATTTAACCACCAAAATCCCCAGTGATAAACTAGCAAATTAAATCTAGACATCATTACCCACAAAATGTTAGATATTGTCAAAATATAACATCTTTGCAATAGAGATCGTAAGCTATTGCAAACATATCATTTTACAGTTTGCTGTATTTCAAATTTTCCGAATTCAAAAGGCAGAAGGTAGTTTTTAATAAATTGCAACAAAATCACTGCATGATTTTATCTTTTAACAGACAACTCCATCATTGTAATTCTTAATAGCCTACTCTATAGAAAATGAACATTATCTTACGTACTGTAATAATAAATTTATAATGTTTTTATCAAGGATATACATGTATTTGAAGTCTCATAGGTGTTGATCACTAAACAGGAGGTGCTTACCCTACCAGATCTGGCCCCGGTTTCACAATCATTTCTTAACTTAAGATTTTCCTTAACTTAAATCTGGCAAATTAAAAACCTTTATAATTTTGTTAATTGTTAAGATATTAGGAACTTTAAGGTGTCATTTTGAAGATTATATCAAGCTTATGACATCTGCATTTAGTTTTGTCAAAAAATATTTATTTGTAGTTTCGAAAAGAGCTTGCCAAAATTTGCTAAATTTAAATTAAGGAAAATCTTAGTTAAGGAATGATTGTGAAACCGGGGCCAGTACATCAATATCCAAATGTTAAATAACTGCATGATTTTAAATGGCATAATTGTCTATAAATCTCCTGTGTTTATAAAATGTTTTTCATGTTTAATTTGGACTTTGTAATTCAAATTGAGATTGTTGAATTCTGTGAAGTTGTAAAATGTCCACTTTTCTTTATAAATCGGTTTGTTCCTCACTTAGGACATGTATCACATGGTTCCATGGCATTGTTAGAATTTGTTCTAGAAATACAAAAATAAATTCCTTTTAAAAATATCAATATTAACTCATCAACAGCAAATGAACCATTGATAAGCAAGACAAAATATTATAATGAGATCTGTGGTTATAATATAAATCCACCAACTTTATACGAGCACTAGATTTAATGACATCATAATGAGATCAGTGATTATACGGTAATATAAATCCACCAACTTTGTAAGAGTTCAGATTTAATGACAAAACAGTAAATGTTTGATTTCAAGTACTTTTATATCAAACTAAATATCAAACAATTAAATTATATAACCACTTGGCAGTCATTTGGCATAAGGACAAGCTATATGCATAAGTCAAATAGATCACTGATTATAATATTCTCGACTTTTGACAAGCACTCGATATAATAAAAAATGGTATACAGTATGGTATACACATCTTACAATGAGTGGTCCATAAACTATAAAATAAGCAGATTTTTCTTAACAGTGCAATCTTCCTTCAATTTACTAGCCAGTAGTGTGATAAAATTGTTCTACTGGACTTTAATATCAGTTTTTATCCTATGTTCATTAATCTGCTAATACAGTTTGATGCTATGTAAATTTGGTCCCAATATGACTTCTGAAGTGTCTCAATACTTCATTATGTAAGAAGCCCATTCCTAAATCAAAAAACTGAATATTTGGCTTAAAAATATTTGTTTAAATGCATGCAGTATGAGTGCCTAAAGACTAGAGGTTAGGATTCATCAATTAGTCTGGTCTCAAGGTGTGTACTGCTGGTCATTCCCTTGTCTCATGCAGTGGTTGATGCTTGATGTCAAAAAATCAGCCACCAAGAACAAACTACAACATAAAAGAAGGGGTGACAGGCAGCTATCTAAAACACACTTATTGAGACCATAATGATTGAATAATATCCTTACTGAACAGTCATTTGACGCTCTTCTATATAAATATTGATATGGTTACTTATCTTTTGTTACTCATCTGTTACATGGACATCCATCATTTATGACATACTGTTGCTTCTGCTCTTGTTCACATCTACAAATATAACAACCAAACTCAGTGAATTAGGATCCTCCATCAGTAGGCACTATTTTGCGATTTGCACTTGTTTATAGCTTTGCAAATAATTTGTAAAGCAGAAAGGTAAAAAAAATGGCCATGAACTTGATTTCTAGTTTAAATCTAAGAATTATGTCGAGAAAATTCCAATGCTTAAAACACCATGTTCCATGCCATTGTCTGGTCATAAAGTCAATTTTAACAAATTTGATACACTTTTTAATTCCTTTCTACTAAATTTCAAGATTGATCGATCAAATGGGTTTTTACATCCCAGTCAAGAATATTGTACTTACATTGAGACATCACCAGCTATAAGAGAACCTGTCTATCAAGGCCACATAAGGGTACACTAGTAAGAGAGGCCTTTATGGACAGGAGACCCTTATAAATGACTATTACATTACCATTTAGCTAAAGCATGTTGATGTCTAAGCAAGCAAAATCAATTCTGTAAAGATTTATATGTTTACTGTAAACATGGTCATTTTCATGTGGTAGAAATTTTCACTGATTTCACAAATTGATAGTTTTGGAAAATTACCCCTTCCTGAATATTAGTGCAAGTCAATTTTCATAAATGCTTTGTTTCACAATGGACAAAATTGCAAAAAATAGTCCTTTCACAAAGAGCCAATAACACAAATTTGTGAAAATACCACTTGCGAAAATAACCATATTTACAGTATTACATTTATACCTATCCAATAAAATGGTCTTTTTTTTGGTCGTCTTGTTCATCTGCCTGTTTGCTGAATGAAATCTCCATATGTGAATGCTGATTATCCTTGCTAGCCTACTAAAAAAACTAAAGCACAGACATTAGTTGAAATCGAAAAAAAAGGAAATGATTTATCATGATATAAGTGAAAATATTCTTGACTGGGTGAGCAATTCTGCTATGCCTATAGTCAACAGATTTGGGATACAAGTGAAATATTCTTGACCATGGGTAAATAACACCTTGCCTGCACTTTCATTTACGGCAACACTTTACTGACTAAGCCTCAGTTTGAACCAACTACTGACTTTAATTGGAGATCTGCCATCATAAATCATGATATATTTTGACTCTGTTACATCTATAGGTAACAGGATTGTTATATCAAGTGAAACAATCTTGACTTTAAAGTTAAGATGCTAGTTCCCTGTCACTTGCATCTATTTATTTTAACTTTGGCTATTATTGAAGATTTGTCATCATTCAATTTCCTCTGCTGTAAATATCCAATGACTTCCATATTTCTGCCTGCCAGGTCAATTCCAGGAATCATAATGCCAACCAGACCCTCGTTGCATTATGATTCCCCTCAACCTTCTCCCTTGGCGGACGATGCATTAGCACAAGCCTGGTTCCCGAGATCATGAAGAGGTGGTTATCCACGCTGGCCTACTAGAATACAAAAGCATAGACATTAATTGCAATCGAAAAAAGAAATGATTTATCATGATATAAGTGAATAAATACTTGACCAGGTGAGCTTTTCTGCTCTGCCTAGTTAACAGAATTGGGATACAAGTGAAACAATCTTGACCAGAAGTAAAATACACCCTGCCTGCACTTTCACATAAGGGCAACACTAAGTGTATGCCTCAAGTTAAAGCAACTACTGGCTTTAATTGGAGATCAGTTATCATGAATCATAAGAATGATAATTGTCATATCAAGTGAAATAATTTTGACTTGGTAAATTATGCCATCATGAATCATGAGCATTGTGATTGTAATATCAAGTGAAATAATCTTAACAGTTTGTAAATTGTAATATCAAGTAAAAAAATCTTGAAGATTGGTAAATTGTAATATCAAGTGAAATAATCTTGACTGTTGGTAAATTGTAATATCAAGTGAAATAATCTTGACTGTTGGTAAATTGTAATATCAAGTGAAATAATCTTGACTGTTGATAAATTGTAATATTAAGTGAAATAATCTTGACGATTGATAAATTGTAATATCAAGTGAAATAATCTTGACTGTTGGTAAATTGTAATATTAAGTGAAATAATCTTAACAGTTTGTAAATTGTAATATCAAGTGAAAAAATCTTGACTGTTGGTAAATTGTAATATTAAAGGAAACAATCTTGACTGTTGGTAAATTGTAATATCAAGTGAAATAATCTTGACGATTGGTAAATTGTAATATCAAGTGAAATAATCTTGACTGTTGGTAAATTGTAATATCAAGTGAAATAATCTTGACGATTGGTAAATTGTAATATCAAGTGAAATAATCTTGACTGTTGGTAAATTGTAATATTAAGTGAAATAATCTTGACGATTGGTAAATTGTAATATCAAGTGAAATAATCTTGACAGTTGGTAAATTGTAATATCAAGTGAAATAATCTTGACAGTTGGTAAATCACTTCAAATTTGAGATGCTAGTTCCCTGGCAAATGCATCTATCAATTTACTTGGCCATTGTTGGAGATCTGCCATCATTTAATCTTCCCCTAATGTGAATATCAAATGAATGACTTTCAGCTTGCCAGGTTAATTACAGAAAATATACCACAATGAGATCCTTGATGATTGTTTTTCTTCTCGTCTCTTGGCGCCGTCATTAGGGTCACATCTAGTTCCTTGAAGTCCAATACATCCTTTATTATCTGAAAAATCATGAACTTGACATTAGCCAATGTCACAGACAAAAAAAACAACAAAGAATTAAGAAATCAAGTCAAACAGACAACTGATTATTACATTTTCAACTTTTGACTGGATATAGTGAAAAATGTTATATAGTGCATGTTGTTTAAGGAATTTGAGATTTTATCACCCCACGCATCTTACAATGAGTGGTACATAATTATTTAAAATAGGCTTCCTTTGCTAAACAGTGCAGTATCTTCTGTGTAGTCATTTACCATTAGTGCAAGAAAAATAAGTATGTTCTATAAGAGTGTAACAAGGTTTTTTTCCATCCACATTTCCATTCAACTGCTTATTTAACATTTCCATTTAGCTAAAACATATTGATGTTTTCTCGCATGTTAAGTTTAACCTATAACAAGAGGGCAATATGCTTCATTCTACCTCATCCAAGTTTCTGTTATTAATTATTTTAAAGACTCAAAATAGTTTTCACAAATACAGGACCAAGATATCCTCCACTGTTCAGAACTGAACATCTTCATATGAATGGAAATAAATTTACCGCGACAAACATTACAACAAGCAATCTGGTTGTATGGTCCAAGCTAAATCAAGGTCATAATGACAAAAATCAAAATACCATAGCAAACTATTGCAAGGGTAGGTAGATTGATTTGGTTGGTTGGTTAGTGTTTTTGGATACAATGGTTTTATTGCAATTATGGTTGAAGCTACAAATTGTTTTCTTTTTATATCAAGTCCCAGTAAGGATTGTTTTCTTGAAAAGCAGTCTAGGTCTGAAACAGTGGAGGAACCATTAAAAAATAAACATCCGGCTTATATCTAAGTCTGTTAAGATTAATATGTTCATTGCATTTTTACCTATCCAATAAAATGGTGCTACATCGTCGTCTTGTCATCTGCCTGGTTGCGGAATGAAACCTCCATGAATGTGTACAACACTGAATGCTGATCTCCTCTCCATTTATGGCCGACAGATGTTGAATTTTCCCTCTATACATGCCCAACATGTACTTCCATACATGCAAGGCAAGATATTGGTCCAATTCAAAACCTGTTTTATCAAATTCCTAATAAATGAAATTGGCTACATTAGTGTATCTATATAAGTCATCTGAATTTATGTGCCTTGGATGATAAAGGCAGTTGGGGGGGGGACTAAGTTACTATGTTATTCAGCTCTATGTTACTACTCAGGATTTCAACCACTCGGCCGCCAACTTGCTTTGCTGCTTGCCATTTCTTTCTTAAACTTGAACTGACAATTTCTGTGTTTGTCTTTTTAAAACTTGAACTGACAATTTATGTGTTACACTAAACTAAGGATTTCAAACACTCTGGAAGCCAGCACCAACTTGCTTATTGGCATTTCTTTTCTTGAACTGACAATTTATGTGTTACACTGCTGGTGTAAATAAACTTTTTGTTTTTGAAAATAATTTGTGCCAGTAGAGATCTGCCTGGACAAGATACTGCAAGACTGTCAGCATACTTCCACCTGCACAACATACCATCAATATACCTCCATACTAGCCAAACAAGATATTGATCCAATTACAGCTGTCAATCTCTTGAAGATCCATGTAAAAGAAAACAATTACATTAGTGTATATCTATAGTACTCAATTTACCCCATGATCTTGTTTCATCTTGTACACAAACTTTCAATGCCTTTGAAGGCAACTTGCAGATTCTCTTGTTCTTTGATGATGTTAATTTTGCAGGTCTCAACTGCTTGTATTTGATTTAAACGGGTTTAAAGTCCCAGTCAAGAATATTTCACTTATATTTATTTTGAGACGTTGACAGCTATATGTGAAGTGACTTTTGCAATGAGCTCAGGACAATGTGGAGAGGGTTCTTTAATGTGCCATGCCTGCCGTGTCATGGGACATAGATTTATAAGGTTTCTTCTGAAAGAGTTGACTTGTGTCTAAATGCCAAGTGCTTGGCTAAAAAACAGCTTAAGTTTGTAGATATGTGAAATTTGGTCTCAATATTTGATCATTTAAACAAAGCACACACACATATTCTTGAATTATTTCACTTAATTGGCTTGTAATTATTTGTTGAAGTGCATGCAATTTGAGAGTGTTTAATGATTGTACAGGTTAGGATTCATCAATTAGTCTGGTCTCAAGGTGTGTACTGCCGATCTTTTCCTCGTCTCATGCTGTGGTTGATGCTTGATGTCTCCACTTCAGTCCTGTGATGTTACCATTTCAATGAAGTACTTCATCTTTTCAATAGTTTGATCCTAACACAACTGATGAAGAATTGAATTCAGAAACCTCCAGTGTTTTTTCAATTAACCCAGGTACATTGATGTATATAAAGACCAACACTAATTTAGCACGATGAGGGTAAAAATACCCCTTTACAAATAATGACATGAATGTTATGGGATATAAAAAAGAGTGAAGTAAAAAAGTAGAAAAAGAATGCAGGGTTAGCAAACAAGACATTTTAGTGTTTTAGTCTTGTGAATGTTATTTGCAACTTTTGAATTTTCATAAAATCATGCATAAAAACTCAAAAGTAACACATGGCAAATGTAAGTAATGGACTGTTTACCATTATTTGATCATGGATCACATTTGTATACTCCAAAAATTTAATTTTGCAATACATCAATGATCCCAAGTTAAAATTCAAAACACTGTAGAGGTTTCTGAATCCATTTCTTTATCAGAAGCATTGGGGTCGAACTGTGGAAGGGACAAAGCACTACTGAAATTTAACACCAAAAAGACCAAAAATCAGCCACCAAGAACAAACTACAACATGAAAGGAGGGTTGACCAACAGCTATCTGAAACACACATATTGAGACCATACTGATTGAATAATATCCTTACTGAACAGCCATTTGACCCTCTTCTATATATATTGATATGGTTACTTATCTTTTGTTACTAATCTGTTACATCGACATCATCATTTATAACATATCTGTTGCTTCTGCTCTTGTTCACATCTACAAATATAACAAGCAAATTCAGTGAATTAGGATCCTCCATCAGTAGGCACTATTTTGCGATTTGCACTTGTTTTAAGCTTTGCAAATGATTTGTAAAGCAGAAAGGTAAAAAAATGGCCATGAACTTGGATTTCTAGTTTAAATCTAAGAATTATGTCGAGAAAATTCCAATGCTTAAAACACCATGTTCCATGCCATTGTCTGGTCATAAAGTCAATTTTAACAAATTCGAGACATTTTTTAATTTGCTTTCTACTAAATTTCAAGATTGATTGATCAAATGGGTTTTTACATCCCAGTCAAGAATATTGTACTTACATTGAGACATCACCAGCTATAAGAGAACCTGTCTATCAAGGCCACATAAGGGTACACTAGTAAGAGAGGCCTTTATGGACAGGAGACCCTTATAAATGACTATTACATTACCATTTAGCTAAAGCATGTTGATGTTTAAGCAAGCAAAATCAATTCTGTAAAGATTAAACATGGTCATTTTCATGTGGTACAAATTTTCGCTGATTTCACAAATTGATAGAATTTTGAAAAATTACCCCTCCTAAAAATTAGTGCAAGTCAATTTTCATAAATGCTTTGTTTCACAATGGACAAAATTACAAAAATAGTCCCTTCACAAGGAGCCAATAACACAAATTTGTGAAAATACCACTCACGAAAATTAGCCACGTTTACAGCATTATATTTATACCTATCCAATAAAATGGTCTTTTTTTTGGTCGTCTTGCTCATCTGCCTGTTTGCTGAATGAAACCTCCATATGTGAATGCTGATTATCCTTGCTAGCCTACTAAAAAAACTAAAGCACAGACATTAGTTGAAATCGAAAAAAAAGGAAATGATTTATCATGATATAAGTGAAAATATTCTTGACTGGGTGAGCAATTCTGCTATGCCTATAGTCAACAGATTTGGGATACAAGTGAAATATTCTTGACCATGGGTAAATAACACCTTGCCTGCACTTTCATTTACGGCAACACTTTACTGACTAAGCCTCAGTTTGAACCAACTACTGACTTTAATGGAGATCTGCCATCATAAATCATGATATATTTTGACTCTGTTACATCTATAGGTAACAGGATTGTTATATCAAGTGAAACAATCTTGACTTTAAAGTTAAGATGCTAGTTCCCTGTCACTTGCATCTATTTATTTTAACTTTGGCTATTATTGAAGATTTGTCATCATTCAATTTCCTCTGCTGTAAATATCCAATGACTTCCATATTTCTGCCTGCCAGGTCAATTCCAGGAATCATAATGCCAGCATTATGATTCCCCTCAACCTTCTCCCTTGGTGGACGATGCATTAGCACAAGCCTGGTTCCCGAGATCATGAAGAGGTGTTTATCCACGCTGGCCTACTAGAATACAAAAGCATAGACATTAATTGCAATCGAAAAAAGAAATGATTTATCATGATATAAGTGAATAAATACTTGACCAGGTGAGCTTTTCTGCTCTGCCTACAGTTAATGGAAATGGGATACAAGTGAAACAGTCTTGACCAGAAGTAAAATACACCCTGCCTGCACTTTCACATAAGGGCAACACTAAGTGTATGCCTCAAGTAAAAGCAACTACTGGCTTTAATTGGAGATCAGTTATCATGAATCATAAGAATGATAATTGTCATATCAAGTGAAATAATCTTGACTTGGTAAATTGTAATATCAAGTGAAACAATCTTGACGATTGGTAAATTGTTATATCAAGTGAAACAATCTTGACGATTGGTAAATTGTTATATCAAGTGAAATAATCTTGACTGTTGGTAAATTGTAATATTAAGTGAAATAATCTTGACGATTGGTAAATTGTAATATCAAGTGAAATAATCTTGACTGTTGGTAAATTGTAATATTAAGTGAAATAATCTTGATTGGTAAATTGTAATATCAAGTGAAATAATCTTGACTGTTGGTAAATTGTAATATTAAGTGAAATAATCTTGACGATTGGTAAATTGTAATATCAAGTGAAATAATCTTGACAGTTGGTAAATTGTAATATCAAGTGAAATAATCTTGACAGTTGGTAAATCACTTCAAATTTGAGATGCTAGTTCCCTGGCAAATGCATCTATCAATTTACTTGGCCATTGTTGGAGATCTGCCATCATTTAATCTTCCCCTAATGTGAATATCAAATGAATGACTTTCAGCTTGCCAGGTTAATTACAGAAAATATACCACAATGAGATCCTTGATGATTGTTTTTCTTCTCGTCTCTTGGCGCCGTCATTAGGGTCACATCTAGTTCCTTGAAGTCCAATACATCCTTTATTATCTGAAAAATCATGAACTTACATTAGCCAATGTCACAGACAAAAAAAACAACAAAGAATTAAGAAATCAAGTCAAACAGACAACTGATTATTACATTTTCAACTTTTGACTGGATATAGTGACAAATGTTATATAGTGCATGTTGTTTAAGGAATTTGAGATTTTATCACCCCACGCATCTTACAATGAGTGGTACATAATTATTTAAAATAGGCTTCCTTTGCTAAACAGTGCAGTATCTTTTGTGTAGTCATTTACCATTAGTGCAAGAAAAATAAGTATGTTCTATAAGAGTGTAACAAGGTTTTTTTCCATCCACATTTCCATTCAACTGCTTATTTAACATTTCCATTTAGCTAAAACATATTGATGTTTTCTCGCATGTTAAGTTTAACCTATAACAAGAGGGCAATATGCTTCATTCTACCTCATCCAAGTTTCTGTTATTAATTATTTTAAAGACTCAAAATAGTTTTCACAAATACAGGACCAAGATATCCTCCACTGTTCAGAACTGACCATCGATCTTCATATGAATGGAATAAAATTTACCACGACAAAACATTACAACAAGCAATCTGGTTGTATGATCCAAGCTAAATCAAGGTCATAATGACAAAATCAAAATACCATAGCAAACTATTGCAAGGGTAGGTAGATTGATTTGGTTGGTTGGTTAGTGTTTTTGGATACAATGGTTTTATTGCAATTATGGTTGAAGCTACAAATTGTTTTCTTTTATATCAAGTCCCAGTAAGGATTGTTTTCTTGAAAAGCAGTCTAGGTCTGAAACAGTGGAGGAACCATTAAAAAATAAACATCCGGCTTATATCTAAGTCTGTTAAGATTAATATGTTCATTGCATTTTTACCTATCCAATAAAATGGTGCTACATCGTCGTCTTGTTCATCTGCCTGGTTGCGGAATGAAACCTCCATGAATGTGTACAACACTGAATGCTGATCTCCTCTCCATTTATGGCCGACAGATGTTGAATTTTCCCTCTATACATGCCCAACATGTACTTCCATACATGCAAGGCAAGATATTGGTCCAATTCAAAACCTGTTTTATCAAATTCCTAATAAATGAAATTGGCTACATTAGTGTATCTATATAAGTCATCTGAATTTATGTGCCTTGGATGATAAAGGCAGTTGGGGGGGGGACTAAGTTACTATGTTATTCAGCTCTATGTTACTACTCAGGATTTCAACCACTCGGCCGCCAACTTGCTTTGCTGCTTGCCATTTCTTTTCTTAAACTTGAACTGACAATTTCTGTGTTTGTCTTTTTAAAACTTGAACTGACATTTATGTGTTACACTAAACTAAGGATTTCAAACACTCTGGAAGCCAGCACCAACTTGCTTATTGGCATTTCTTTTCTTGAACTGACAATTTATGTGTTACACTGCTGGTGTAAATAAACTTTTTGTTTTTGAAAATAATTTGTGCCAGTAGAGATCTGCCTGGACAAGATACTGCAAGACTGTCAGCATACTTCCATACCTGCACAACATACCATCAATATACCTCCATACTAGCCAAACAAGATATTGATCCAATTACAGCTGTCAATCTCTTGAAGATCCATGTAAAAGAAAACAATTACATTAGTGTATATCTATAGTACTCAATTTACCCCATGATCTTGTTTCATCTTGTACACAAACTTTCAATGCCTTTGAAGGCAACTTGCAGATTCTCTTGTTCTTTGATGATGTTAATTTTGCAGGTCTCAACTGCTTGTATTTGATTTAAACGGGTTTAAAGTCCCAGTCAAGAATATTTCACTTATATTTATTTTGAGACGTTGACAGCTATATGTGAAGTGACTTTTGCAATGAGCTCAGGACAATGTGGAGAGGGTTCTTTAATGTGCCATGCCTGCCGTGTCATGGGACATAGATTTATAAGGTTTCTTCTGAAAGAGTTGACTTGTGTCTAAATGCCAAGTGCTTGGCTAAAAAACAGCTTAAGTTTGTAGATATGTGAAATTTGGTCTCAATATTTGATCATTTAAACAAAGCACAGACACATATTCTTGAATTATTTCACTTAATTGGCTTGTAATTATTTGTTGAAGTGCATGCAATTTGAGAGTGTTTAATGATTGTACAGGTTAGGATTCATCAATTAGTCTGGTCTCAAGGTGTGTACTGCCGATCTTTTCCTCGTCTCATGCTGTGGTTGATGCTTGATGTCTCCACTTCAGTCCTGTGATGTTACCATTTCAATGAAGTACTTCATCTTTTCAATAGTTTGATCCTAACACAACTGATGAAGAATTGAATTCAGAAACCTCCAGTGTTTTTTCAATTAACCCAGGTACATTGATGTATATAAAGACCAACACTAATTTAGCACGATGAGGGTAAAAATACCCCTTTACAAATAATGACATGAATGTTATGGGATATAAAAAAGAGTGAAGTAAAAAAGTAGAAAAAGAATGCAGGGTTAGCAAACAAGACATTTTAGTGTTTTAGTCTTGTGAATGTTATTTGCAACTTTTGAATTTTCATAAAATCATGCATAAAAACTCAAAAGTAACACATGGCAAATGTAAGTAATGGACTGTTTACCATTATTTGATCATGGATCACATTTGTATACTCCAAAAATTTAATTTTGCAATACATCAATGATCCCAAGTTAAAATTCAAAACACTGTAGAGGTTTCTGAATCCATTTCTTTATCAGAAGCATTGGGGTCGAACTGTGGAAGGGACAAAGCACTACTGAAATTTAACACCAAAAAGACCAAAAATCAGCCACCAAGAACAAACTACAACATGAAAGGAGGGTTGACCAACAGCTATCTGAAACACACATATTGAGACCATACTGATTGAATAATATCCTTACTGAACAGCCATTTGACCCTCTTCTATATATATTGATATGGTTACTTATCTTTTGTTACTAATCTGTTACATCGACATCATTTATAACATTATCTGTTGCTTCTGCTCTTGTTCACATCTACAAATATAACAAGCAAATTCAGTGAATTAGGATCCTCCATCAGTAGGCACTATTTTGCGATTTGCACTTGTTTTAAGCTTTGCAAATGATTTGTAAAGCAGAAAGGTAAAAAAATGGCCATGAACTTGGATTTCTAGTTTAAATCTAAGAATTATGTCGAGAAAATTCCAATGCTTAAAACACCATGTTCCATGCCATTGTCTGGTCATAAAGTCAATTTAACAAATTCGAGACATTTTTTAATTTGCTTTCTACTAAATTTCAAGATTGATTGATCAAATGGGTTTTTACATCCCAGTCAAGAATATTGTACTTACATTGAGACATCACCAGCTATAAGAGAACCTGTCTATCAAGGCCACATAAGGGTACACTAGTAAGAGAGGCCTTTATGGACAGGAGACCCTTATAAATGACTATTACATTACCATTTAGCTAAAGCATGTTGATGTTTAAGCAAGCAAAATCAATTCTGTAAAGATTTAAACATGGTCATTTTCATGTGGTACAAATTTTCGCTGATTTCACAAATTGATAGAATTTTGAAAAAATTACCCCCTCCTAAAAATTAGTGCAAGTCAATTTTCATAAATGCTTTGTTTCACAATGGACAAAATTACAAAAAATAGTCCCTTCACAAGGAGCCAATAACACAAATTTGTGAAAATACCACTCACGAAAATTAGCCACGTTTACAGCATTATATTTATACCTATCCAATAAAATGGTCTTTTTTTTGGTCGTCTTGCTCATCTGCCTGTTTGCTGAATGAAACCTCCATATGTGAATGCTGATTATCCTTGCTAGCCTACTAAAAAAACTAAAGCACAGACATTAGTTGAAATCGAAAAAAAAGGAAATGATTTATCATGATATAAGTGAAAATATTCTTGACTGGGTGAGCAATTCTGCTATGCCTATAGTCAACAGATTTGGGATACAAGTGAAATATTCTTGACCATGGGTAAATAACACCTTGCCTGCACTTTCATTTACGGCAACACTTTACTGACTAAGCCTCAGTTTGAACCAACTACTGACTTTAATTGGAGATCTGCCATCATAAATCATGATATATTTTGACTCTGTTACATCTATAGGTAACAGGATTGTTATATCACAGTGAAACAATCTTGACTTTAAAGTTAAGATGCTAGTTCCCTGTCACTTGCATCTATTTATTTTAACTTTGGCTATTATTGAAGATTTGTCATCATTCAATTTCCTCTGCTGTAAATATCCAATGACTTCCATATTTCTGCCTGCCAGGTCAATTCCAGGAATCATAATGCCAGCATTATGATTCCCCTCAACCTTCTCCCTTGGTGGACGATGCATTAGCACAAGCCTGGTTCCCGAGATCATGAAGAGGTGTTTATCCACGCTGGCCTACTAGAATACAAAAGCATAGACATTAATTGCAATCGAAAAAAGAAATGATTTATCATGATATAAGTGAATAAATACTTGACCAGGTGAGCTTTTCTGCTCTGCCTACAGTTAATGGAATGGGATACAAGTGAAACAGTCTTGACCAGAAGTAAAATACACCCTGCCTGCACTTTCACATAAGGGCAACACTAAGTGTATGCCTCAAGTAAAAGCAACTACTGGCTTTAATTGGAGATCAGTTATCATGAATCATAAGAATGATAATTGTCATATCAAGTGAAATAATCTTGACTTGGTAAATTGTAATATCAAGTGAAACAATCTTGACGATTGGTAAATTGTTATATCAAGTGAAACAATCTTGACGATTGGTAAATTGTTATATCAAGTGAAATAATCTTGACTGTTGGTAAATTGGTAATATTAAGTGAAATAATCTTGACGATTGGTAAATTGTAATATCAAGTGAAATAATCTTGACTGTTGGTAAATTGTAAATAAATTAAGTAATCAAGTAATCTTGACTGTTGGTAAATTGTATATCAAGTGAAATAATCTTGACAGTTGGTAAATTGTAATATCAAGTGAAATAATCTTGACAGTTGGTAAATCACTTCAAATTTGAGATGCTAGTTCCCTGGCAAATGCATCTATCAATTTACTTGGCCATTGTTGGAGATCTGCCATCATTTAATCTTCCCCTAATGTGAATATCAAATGAATGACTTTCAGCTTGCCAGGTTAATTACAGAAAATATACCACAATGAGATCCTTGATGATTGTTTTTCTTCTCGTCTCTGGCGCCGTCATTAGGGTCACATCTAGTTCCTTGAAGTCCAATACATCCTTTATTATCTGAAAAATCATGAACTTGACATTAGCCAATGTCACAGACAAAAAAAACAACAAAGATTAAGAAATCAAGTCAAACAGACAACTGATTATTACATTTCAACTTTTGACTGGATATAGTGACAAATGTTATATAGTGCATGTTGTTTAAGGAATTTGAGATTTTATCACCCACGCATCTTACAATGAGTGGTACTAATTATTTAAAATAGGCTTCCTTTGCTAAACAGTGCAGTATCTTTTGTGTAGTCATTTACCATTAGTGCAAGAAAAATAAGTATGTTCTATAAGAGTGTAAAAGGTTTTTTCCATCCACATTTCCATTCAACTGCTTATTTAACATTTCCATTTAGCTAAAACATATTGATGTTTTCTCGCATGTTAAGTTTAACCTATAACAAGAGGGCAATATGCTTCATTACCTCATCCAAGTTTCTGTTATTAATTATTTTAAAGACTCAAAATAGTTTTCACAAATACAGGACCAAGATATCCTCCTGTTCAGAACTGACCATCGATCTTCATATGAATGGAATAAAATTTACCACGACAAAACATTACAACAAGCAATCTGGTTGTATGATCCAAGCTAAATCAAGGTCATAATGACAAAAATCAAAATACCATAGCAAACTATTGCAAGGGTAGGTAGATTGATTTGGTTGGTTGGTTAGTGTTTTTGGATACAATGGTTTTATTGCAATTATGGTTGAAGCTACAAATTGTTTTCTTTTATATCAAGTCCCAGTAAGGATTGTTTTCTTGAAAAGCAGTCTAGGTCTGAAACAGTGGAGGAACCATTAAAAAATAAACATCCGGCTTATATCTAAGTCTGTTAAGATTAATATGTTCATTGCATTTTACCTATCCAATAAAATGGTGCTACATCGTCGTCTTGTTCATCTGCCTGGTTGCGGAATGAAACCTCCATGAATGTGTACAACACTGAATGCTGATCTCCTCTCCATTTATGGCCGACAGATGTTGAATTTTCCCTCTATACATGCCCAACATGTACTTCCATACATGCAAGGCAAGATATTGGTCCAATTCAAAACCTGTTTTATCAAATTCCTAATAAATGAAATTGGCTACATTAGTGTATCTATATAAGTCATCTGAATTTATGTGCCTTGGATGATAAAGGCAGTTGGGGGGGGGACTAAGTTACTATGTTATTCAGCTCTATGTTACTACTCAGGATTTCAACCACTCGGCCGCCAACTTGCTTTGCTGCTTGCCATTTCTTTTCTTAAACTTGAACTGACAATTTCTGTGTTTGTCTTTTTAAAACTTGAACTGACAATTTATGTGTTACACTAAACTAAGGATTTCAAACACTCTGGAAGCCAGCACCAACTTGCTTATTGGCATTTCTTTTCTTGAACTGACAATTTATGTGTTACACTGCTGGTGTAAATAAACTTTTTGTTTTTGAAAATAATTTGTGCCAGTAGAGATCTGCCTGGACAAGATACTGCAAGACTGTCAGCATACTTCCATACCTGCACAACATACCATCAATATACCTCCATACTAGCCAAACAAGATATTGATCCAATTACAGCTGTCAATCTCTTGAAGATCCATGTAAAAGAAAACAATTACATTAGTGTATATCTATAGTACTCAATTTACCCCATGATCTTGTTTCATCTTGTACACAAACTTTCAATGCCTTTGAAGGCAACTTGCAGATTCTCTTGTTCTTTGATGATGTTAATTTTGCAGGTCTCAACTGCTTGTATTTGATTTAAACGGGTTTAAAGTCCCAGTCAAGAATATTTCACTTATATTTATTTGAGACGTTGACAGCTATATGTGAAGTGACTTTTGCAATGAGCTCAGGACAATGTGGAGAGGGTTCTTTAATGTGCCATGCCTGCCGTGTCATGGGACATAGATTTATAAGGTTTCTTCTGAAAGAGTTGACTTGTGTCTAAATGCCAAGTGCTTGGCTAAAAAACAGCTTAAGTTTGTAGATATGTGAAATTTGGTCTCAATATTTGATCATTTAAACAAAGCACACACATATTCTTGAATTATTTCACTTAATTGGCTTGTAATTATTTGTTGAAGTGCATGCAATTTGAGAGTGTTTAATGATTGTACAGGTTAGGATTCATCAATTAGTCTGGTCTCAAGGTGTGTACTGCCGATCTTTTCCTCGTCTCATGCTGTGGTTGATGCTTGATGTCTCCACTTCAGTCCTGTGATGTTACCATTTCAATGAAGTACTTCATCTTTTCAATAGTTTGATCCTAACACAACTGATGAAGAATTGAATTCAGAAACCTCCAGTGTTTTTTCAATTAACCCAGGTACATTGATGTATATAAAGACCAACACTAATTTAGCACGATGAGGGTAAAAATACCCCTTTACAAATAATGACATGAATGTTATGGGATATAAAAAAGAGTGAAGTAAAAAAGTAGAAAAAGAATGCAGGGTTAGCAAACAAGACATTTTAGTGTTTTAGTCTTGTGAATGTTATTTGCAACTTTTGAATTTTCATAAAATCATGCATAAAAACTCAAAAGTAACACATGGCAAATGTAAGTAATGGACTGTTTACCATTATTTGATCATGGATCACATTTGTATACTCCAAAAATTTAATTTTGCAATACATCAATGATCCCAAGTTAAAATTCAAAACACTGTAGAGGTTTCTGAATCCATTTCTTTATCAGAAGCATTGGGGTCGAACTGTGGAAGGGACAAAGCACTACTGAAATTTAACACCAAAAAGACCAAAAATCAGCCACCAAGAACAAACTACAACATGAAAGGAGGGTTGACCAACAGCTATCTGAAACACACATATTGAGACCATACTGATTGAATAATATCCTTACTGAACAGCCATTTGACCCTCTTCTATATATATTGATATGGTTACTTATCTTTTGTTACTAATCTGTTACATCGACATCATCATTTATAACATTATCTGTTGCTTCTGCTCTTGTTCACATCTACAAATATAACAAGCAAATTCAGTGAATTAGGATCCTCCATCAGTAGGCACTATTTTGCGATTTGCACTTGTTTTAAGCTTTGCAAATGATTTGTAAAGCAGAAAGGTAAAAAAATGGCCATGAACTTGGATTTCTAGTTTAAATCTAAGAATTATGTCGAGAAAATTCCAATGCTTAAAACACCATGTTCCATGCCATTGTCTGGTCATAAAGTCAATTTTAACAAATTCGAGACATTTTTTAATTTGCTTTCTACTAAATTTCAAGATTGATTGATCAAATGGGTTTTTACATCCCAGTCAAGAATATTGTACTTACATTGAGACATCACCACTATAAGAGAACCTGTCTATCAAGGCCACATAAGGGTACACTAGTAAGAGAGGCCTTTATGGACAGGAGACCCTTATAATGACTATTACATTACCATTTAGCTAAAGCATGTGATGTTTAAGCAAGCAAATCAATTCTGTAAAGATTTAAACATGGTCATTTCATGTGTGTACAAATTTCGCTGATTTCACAAATTGATAGAATTTTGAAAAAATTACCCCCTCCTAAAAATTAGTGCAAGTCAATTTTCATAAATGCTTTGTTTCACAATGGACAAATTACAAAAAATAGCCCTTCACAAGGAGCCAATAACACAAATTTGTGAAAATACCACTCACGAAAATTAGCCACGTTTACAGCATTATATTTATACCTATCCAATAAAATGGTCTTTTTTTGTCGTCTGCTCATCTGCTGTTTGCTGAATGAAACCCATATGTGAATGTGATTATCCTTGCTAGCCTACTAAAAAAACAAAGCACAGACATTAGTTGAAATCGAAAAAAAAGGAAATGATTTATCATGATATAAGTGAAAATATTCTTGACTGGCGTGAGCAATTCTGCTATGCCTATAGTCAACAGATTTGGGATACAAGTGAAATATTCTTGACCATGGGTAAATAACACCTTGCCTGCACTTTCATTTACGCAACACTTTACTGACTAAGCCTCAGTTTGAACCAACTACTGACTTTAATTGGAGATCTGCCATCATAAATCATGATATATTTGACTCTGTTACATCTATAGGTAACAGGATTGTATATCAAGTGAAACAATCTTGACTTTAAAGTTAAGATGCTAGTTCCCTGTTCACTTGCATCTATTTATTTTAACTTTGGCTATTATTGAAGATTTGTCATCATTCAATTCCTCTGCTGTAATATCCAATGACTTCCATATTTCTGCCTGCCAGGTCAATTCCAGGAATCATAATGCCAGCATTATGATTCCCTCAACCTTCTCCCTTGGTGGACGATGCATTAGCACAAGCCTGGTTCCCGAGATCATGAAGAGGTGTTTATCCACGCTGGCCTACTAGAATACAAAAGCATAGACATTAATTGCAATCGAACAAGAAATGATTTATCATGATATAGTGAATAAATACTTGACCAGGTGAGCTTTTCTGCTCTGCCTACAGTAATGGAAATGGGATACAAGTGAAACAGTCTTGACCAGAAGTAAAATACACCCTGCCTGCACTTTCACATAAGGGCAACACTAAGTGTATGCCTCAAGTAAAAGCAACTACTGGCTTTAATTGGAGATCAGTTATCATGAATCATAAGAATGATAATGTCATATCAAGTGAAATAATCTTGACTTGGTAAATTGTAATATCAAGTGAAACAATCTTGACGATTGGTAAATTGTTATATCAAGTGAAACAATCTTGACGATTGGTAATTGTTATATCAAGTGAAATAATCTTGACTGTTGGTAAATTGTAATATTAAGTGAAATAATCTTGACGATTGGTAAAATTGTATATCAAGTGAAATAATCTTGACTGTTGGTAAATTGTAATATTAAGTGAAATAATCTTGACGATTGGTAAATTGTAATATCAAGTGAAATAATCTTGACAGTTGGTAAATTGTAATACAAGTGAAATAATCTTGACAGTTGTAAATCACTTCAAATTTGAGATGCTAGTTCCCTGGCAAATGCATCTATCAATTTACTTGGCCATTGTTGGAGATCTGCCATCATTTAATCTTCCCTAATGTGAATATCAAATGAATGACTTTCAGCTTGCCAGGTTAATTACAGAAAATATACCACAATGAGATCCTTGATGATTGTTTTTTCTTCTCGTCTCTTTGGCGCCGTCATTAGGGTCACATCTAGTTCCTTGAAGTCCAATACATCCTTTATTATCTGAAAATCAGAACTTGACATTAGCCAATGTCACAGACAAAAAAAAACAAAGAATTAAGAAATCAAGTCAAACAGACAACTGATTATTACATTTTCAACTTTTGACTGGATATAGTGACAAATGTTATATAGTGCATGTTGTTTAAGGAATTTGAGATTTTATCACCCCACGCATCTTACAATGAGTGGTACATAATTATTTAAAATAGGCTTCCTTTGCTAAACAGTGCAGTATCTTTTGTGTAGTCATTTACCATTAGTGCAGAAAATAAGTATGTTCTATAAGAGTGTAACAAGGTTTTTTTCCATCCACATTTCCATTCAACTGCTTATTTAACATTTCCATTTAGCTAAAACATATTGATGTTTTCTCGCATGTTAAGTTTAACCTATAACAAGAGGGCAATATGCTTCATTCTACCTCATCCAAGTTTCTGTTATTAATTATTTTAAAGACTCAAAATAGTTTTCACAAATACAGGACCAAGATATCCTCCACTGTTCAGAACTGACCATCGATCTTCATATGAATGGAATAAAATTTACCACGACAAAACATTACAACAAGCAATCTGGTTGTATGATCCAAGCTAAATCAAGGTCATAATGACAAAAATCAAAATACCATAGCAAACTATTGCAAGGGTAGGTAGATTGATTTGGTTGGTTGGTTAGTGTTTTTGGATACAATGGTTTTATTGCAATTATGGTTGAAGCTACAAATTGTTTTCTTTTTATATCAAGTCCCCGTAAGGATTGTTTTCTTGAAAAGCAGTCTAGGTCTGAAACAGTGGAGGAACCATTAAAAAATAAACATCCGCTTATATCTAAGTCTGTTAAGATTAATATGTTCATTGCATTTTTACCTATCCAATAAAATGGTGCTACATCGTCGTCTTGTTCATCTGCCTGGTTGCGGAATGAAACCTCCATGAATGTGTACAACACTGAATGCTGATCTCCTCTCCATTTATGGCCGACAGATGTTGAATTTTCCCTCTATACATGCCCAACATGTACTTCCATACATGCAAGGCAAGATATTGGTCCAATTCAAAACCTGTTTTATCAAATTCCTAATAAATGAAATTGGCTACATTAGTGTATCTATATAAGTCATCTGAATTTATGTGCCTTGGATGATAAAGGCAGTTGGGGGGGGGACTAAGTTACTATGTTATTCAGCTCTATGTTACTACTCAGGATTTCAACCACTCGGCCGCCAACTTGCTTTGCTGCTTGCCATTTCTTTTCTTAAACTTGAACTGACAATTTCTGTGTTTGTCTTTTTAAAACTTGAACTGACAATTTATGTGTTACACTAAACTAAGGATTTCAAACACTCTGGAAGCCAGCACCAACTTGCTTATTGGCATTTCTTTTCTTGAACTGACAATTTATGTGTTACACTGCTGGTGTAAATAAACTTTTTGTTTTTGAAAATAATTTGTGCCAGTAGAGATCTGCCTGGACAAGATACTGCAAGACTGTCAGCATACTTCCATACCTGCACAACATACCATCAATATACCTCCATACTAGCCAAACAAGATATTGATCCAATTACAGCTGTCAATCTCTTGAAGATCCATGTAAAAGAAAACAATTACATTAGTGTATATCTATAGTACTCAATTTACCCCATGATCTTGTTTCATCTTGTACACAAACTTTCAATGCCTTTGAAGGCAACTTGCAGATTCTCTTGTTCTTTGATGATGTTAATTTTGCAGGTCTCAACTGCTTGTATTTGATTTAAACGGGTTTAAAGTCCCAGTCAAGAATATTTCACTTATATTTATTTTGAGACGTTGACAGCTATATGTGAAGTGACTTTTGCAATGAGCTCAGGACAATGTGGAGAGGGTTCTTTAATGTGCCATGCCTGCCGTGTCATGGGACATAGATTTATAAGGTTTCTTCTGAAAGAGTTGACTTGTGTCTAAATGCCAAGTGCTTGGCTAAAAAACAGCTTAAGTTTGTAGATATGTGAAATTTGGTCTCAATATTTGATCATTTAAACAAAGCACAGACACATATTCTTGAATTATTTCACTTAATTGGCTTGTAATTATTTGTTGAAGTGCATGCAATTTGAGAGTGTTTAATGATTGTACAGGTTAGGATTCATCAATTAGTCTGGTCTCAAGGTGTGTACTGCCGATCTTTTCCTCGTCTCATGCTGTGGTTGATGCTTGATGTCTCCACTTCAGTCCTGTGATGTTACCATTTCAATGAAGTACTTCATCTTTTCAATAGTTTGATCCTAACACAACTGATGAAGAATTGAATTCAGAAACCTCCAGTGTTTTTTCAATTAACCCAGGTACATTGATGTATATAAAGACCAACACTAATTTAGCACGATGAGGGTAAAAATACCCCTTTACAAATAATGACATGAATGTTATGGGATATAAAAAAGAGTGAAGTAAAAAAGTAGAAAAAGAATGCAGGGTTAGCAAACAAGACATTTTAGTGTTTTAGTCTTGTGAATGTTATTTGCAACTTTTGAATTTTCATAAAATCATGCATAAAAACTCAAAAGTAACACATGGCAAATGTAAGTAATGGACTGTTTACCATTATTTGATCATGGATCACATTTGTATACTCCAAAAATTTAATTTTGCAATACATCAATGATCCCAAGTTAAAATTCAAAACACTGTAGAGGTTTCTGAATCCATTTCTTTATCAGAAGCATTGGGGTCGAACTGTGGAAGGGACAAAGCACTACTGAAATTTAACACCAAAAAGACCAAAAATCAGCCACCAAGAACAAACTACAACATGAAAGGAGGGTTGACCAACAGCTATCTGAAACACACATATTGAGACCATACTGATTGAATAATATCCTTACTGAACAGCCATTTGACCCTCTTCTATATATATTGATATGGTTACTTATCTTTTGTTACTAATCTGTTACATCGACATCATCATTTATAACATACTGTTGCTTCTGCTCTTGTTCACATCTACAAATATAACAAGCAAATTCAGTGAATTAGGATCCTCCATCAGTAGGCACTATTTTGCGATTTGCACTTGTTTTAAGCTTTGCAAATGATTTGTAAAGCAGAAAGGTAAAAAAATGGCCATGAACTTGGATTTCTAGTTTAAATCTAAGAATTATGTCGAGAAAATTCCAATGCTTAAAACACCATGTTCCATGCCATTGTCTGGTCATAAAGTCAATTTTAACAAATTCGAGACATTTTTTAATTTGCTTTCTACTAAATTTCAAGATTGATTGATCAAATGGGTTTTTACATCCCAGTCAAGAATATTGTACTTACATTGAGACATCACCAGCTATAAGAGAACCTGTCTATCAAGGCCACATAAGGGTACACTAGTAAGAGAGGCCTTTATGGACAGGAGACCCTTATAAATGACTATTACATTACCATTTAGCTAAAGCATGTTGATGTTTAAGCAAGCAAAATCAATTCTGTAAAGATTTAAACATGGTCATTTTCATGTGGTACAAATTTTCGCTGATTTCACAAATTGATAGAATTTTGAAAAAATTACCCCCTCCTAAAAATTAGTGCAAGTCAATTTTCATAAATGCTTTGTTTCACAATGGACAAAATTACAAAAAATAGTCCCTTCACAAGGAGCCAATAACACAAATTTGTGAAAATACCACTCACGAAAATTAGCCACGTTTACAGCATTATATTTATACCTATCCAATAAAATGGTCTTTTTTTGGTCGTCTTGCTCATCTGCCTGTTTGCTGAATGAAACCTCCATATGTGAATGCTGATTATCCTTGCTAGCCTACTAAAAAAACTAAAGCACAGACATTAGTTGAAATCGAAAAAAAAGGAAATGATTTATCATGATATAAGTGAAAATATTCTTGACTGGGTGAGCAATTCTGCTATGCCTATAGTCAACAGATTTGGGATACAAGTGAAATATTCTTGACCATGGGTAAATAACACCTTGCCTGCACTTTCATTTACGGCAACACTTTACTGACTAAGCCTCAGTTTGAACCAACTACTGACTTTAATGGAGATCTGCCATCATAAATCATGATATATTTTGACTCTGTTACATCTATAGGTAACAGGATTGTTATATCAAGTGAAACAATCTTGACTTTAAAGTTAAGATGCTAGTTCCCTGTCACTTGCATCTATTTATTTTAACTTTGGCTATTATTGAAGATTTGTCATCATTCAATTTCCTCTGCTGTAAATATCCAATGACTTCCATATTTCTGCCTGCCAGGTCAATTCCAGGAATCATAATGCCAACCAGACCCTCGTTGCATTATGATTCCCCTCAACCTTCTCCCTTGGTGGACGATGCATTAGCACAAGCCTGGTTCCCGAGATCATGAAGAGGTGTTTATCCACGCTGGCCTACTAGAATACAAAAGCATAGACATTAATTGCAATCGAAAAAAGAAATGATTTATCATGATATAAGTGAATAAATACTTGACCAGGTGAGCTTTTCTGCTCTGCCTACAGTTAATGGAATGGGATACAAGTGAAACAGTCTTGACCAGAAGTAAAATACACCTGCCTGCACTTTCACATAAGGGCAACACTAAGTGTATGCCTCAAGTAAAAGCAACTACTGGCTTTAATTGGAGATCAGTTATCATGAATCATAAGAATGATAATTGTCATATCAAGTGAAATAATCTTGACTTGGTAAATTGTAATATCAAGTGAAACAATCTTGACGATTGGTAAATTGTTATATCAAGTGAAACAATCTTGACGATTGGTAAATTGTTATATCAAGTGAAATAATCTTGACTGTTGGTAAATTGTAATATTAAGTGAAATAATCTTGACGATTGGTAAATTGTAATATCAAGTGAAATAATCTTGACTGTTGGTAAATTGTAATATTAAGTGAAATAATCTTGACGATTGGTAAATTGTAATATCAAGTGAAATAATCTTGACTGTTGGTAAATTGTAATATTAAGTGAAATAATCTTGACGATTGGTAAATTGTAATATCAAGTGAAATAATCTTGACAGTTGGTAAATTGTAATATCAAGTGAAATAATCTTGACAGTTGGTAAATCACTTCAAATTTGAGATGCTAGTTCCCTGGCAAATGCATCTATCAATTTACTTGGCCATTGTTGGAGATCTGCCATCATTTAATCTTCCCCTAATGTGAATATCAAATGAATGACTTTCAGCTTGCCAGGTTAATTACAGAAAATATACCACAATGAGATCCTTGATGATTGTTTTTCTTCTCGTCTCTTGGCGCCGTCATTAGGGTCACATCTAGTTCCTTGAAGTCCAATACATCCTTTATTATCTGAAAAATCATGAACTTGACATTAGCCAATGTCACAGACAAAAAAAACAACAAAGAATTAAGAAATCAAGTCAAACAGACAACTGATTATTACATTTTCAACTTTTGACTGGATATAGTGAAAATGTTATATAGTGCATGTTGTTTAAGGAATTTGAGATTTTATCACCCCACGCATCTTACAATGAGTGGTACATAATTATTTAAAATAGGCTTCCTTTGCTAAACAGTGCAGTATCTTCTGTGTAGTCATTTACCATTAGTGCAAGAAAAATAAGTATGTTCTATAAGAGTGTAACAAGGTTTTTTTCCATCCACATTTCCATTCAACTGCTTATTTAACATTTCCATTTAGCTAAAACATATTGATGTTTTCTCGCATGTTAAGTTTAACCTATAACAAGAGGGCAATATGCTTCATTCTACCTCATCCAAGTTTCTGTTATTAATTATTTTAAAGACTCAAAATAGTTTTCACAAATACAGGACCAAGATATCCTCCACTGTTCAGAACTGACCATCGATCTTCATATGAATGGAATAAAATTTACCACGACAAAACATTACAACAAGCAATCTGGTTGTATGGTCCAAGCTAAATCAAGGTCATAATGACAAAAATCAAAATACCATAGCAAACTATTGCAAGGGTAGGTAGATTGATTTGGTTGGTTGGTTAGTGTTTTTGGATACAATGGTTTTATTGCAATTATGGTTGAAGCTACAAATTGTTTTCTTTTTATATCAAGTCCCAGTAAGGATTGTTTTCTTGAAAAGCAGTCTAGGTCTGAAACAGTGGAGGAACCATTAAAAAATAAACATCCGGCTTATATCTAAGTCTGTTAAGATTAATATGTTCATTGCATTTTTACCTATCCAATAAAATGGTGCTACATCGTCGTCTTGTTCATCTGCCTGGTTGCGGAATGAAACCTCCATGAATGTGTACAACACTGAATGCTGATCTCCTCTCCATTTATGGCCGACAGATGTTGAATTTTCCCTCTATACATGCCCAACATGTACTTCCATACATGCAAGGCAAGATATTGGTCCAATTCAAAACCTGTTTTATCAAATTCCTAATAAATGAAATTGACTACATTAGTGTATCTATATAAGTCATCTGAATTTATGTGCCTTGGATGATAAAGGCAGTTGGGGGGGGGACTAAGTTACTATGTTATTCAGCTCTATGTTACTACTCAGGATTTCAACCACTCGGCCGCCAACTTGCTTTGCTGCTTGCCATTTCTTTTCTTAAACTTGAACTGACAATTTCTGTGTTTGTCTTTTTAAAACTTGAACTGACAATTTATGTGTTACACTAAACTAAGGATTTCAAACACTCTGGAAGCCAGCACCAACTTGCTTATTGGCATTTCTTTTCTTGAACTGACAATTTATGTGTTACACTGCTGGTGTAAATAAACTTTTTGTTTTTGAAAATAATTTGTGCCAGTAGAGATCTGCCTGGACAAGATACTGCAAGACTGTCAGCATACTTCCATACCTGCACAACATACCATCAATATACCTCCATACTAGCCAAACAAGATATTGATCCAATTACAGCTGTCAATCTCTTGAAGATCCATGTAAAAGAAAACAATTACATTAGTGTATATCTATAGTACTCAATTTACCCCATGATCTTGTTTCATCTTGTACACAAACTTTCAATGCCTTTGAAGGCAACTTGCAGATTCTCTTGTTCTTTGATGATGTTAATTTTGCAGGTCTCAACTGCTTGTATTTGATTTAAACGGGTTTAAAGTCCCAGTCAAGAATATTTCACTTATATTTATTTTGAGACGTTGACAGCTATATGTGAAGTGACTTTTGCAATGAGCTCAGGACAATGTGGAGAGGGTTCTTTAATGTGCCATGCCTGCCGTGTCATGGGACATAGATTTATAAGGTTTCTTCTGAAAGAGTTGACTTGTGTCTAAATGCCAAGTGCTTGGCTAAAAAACAGCTTAAGTTTGTAGATATGTGAAATTTGGTCTCAATATTTGATCATTTAAACAAAGCACACACACATATTCTTGAATTATTTCACTTAATTGGCTTGTAATTATTTGTTGAAGTGCATGCAATTTGAGAGTGTTTAATGATTGTACAGGTTAGGATTCATCAATTAGTCTGGTCTCAAGGTGTGTACTGCCGATCTTTTCCTCGTCTCATGCTGTGGTTGATGCTTGATGTCTCCACTTCAGTCCTGTGATGTTACCATTTCAATGAAGTACTTCATCTTTTCAATAGTTTGATCCTAACACACTGATGAAGAAGAATTGAATTCAGAAACCTCCAGTGTTTTTTCAATTAACCCAGGTACATTGATGTATATAAAGACCAACACTAATTTAGCACGATGAGGGTAAAAATACCCCTTTACAAATAATGACATGAATGTTATGGGATATAAAAAAGAGTGAAGTAAAAAAGTAGAAAAAGAATGCAGGGTTAGCAAACAAGACATTTTAGTGTTTTAGTCTTGTGAATGTTATTTGCAACTTTTGAATTTTCATAAAATCATGCATAAAAACTCAAAAGTAACACATGGCAAATGTAAGTAATGGACTGTTTACCATTATTTGATCATGGATCACATTTGTATACTCCAAAAATTTAATTTTGCAATACATCAATGATCCCAAGTTAAAATTCAAAACACTGTAGAGGTTTCTGAATCCATTTCTTTATCAGAAGCATTGGGGTCGAACTGTGGAAGGGACAAAGCACTACTGAAATTTAACACCAAAAAGACCAAAAATCAGCCACCAAGAACAAACTACAACATGAAAGGAGGGTTGACCAACAGCTATCTGAAACACACATATTGAGACCATACTGATTGAATAATATCCTTACTGAACAGCCATTTGACCCTCTTCTATATATATTGATATGGTTACTTATCTTTTGTTACTAATCTGTTACATCGACATCATCATTTATAACATACTGTTGCTTCTGCTCTTGTTCACATCTACAAATATAACAAGCAAATTCAGTGAATTAGGATCCTCCATCAGTAGGCACTATTTTGCGATTTGCACTTGTTTTAAGCTTTGCAAATGATTTGTAAAGCAGAAAGGTAAAAAAATGGCCATGAACTTGGATTTCTAGTTTAAATCTAAGAATTATGTCGAGAAAATTCCAATGCTTAAAACACCATGTTCCATGCCATTGTCTGGTCATAAAGTCAATTTTAACAAATTCGAGACATTTTTTAATTTGCTTTCTACTAAATTTCAAGATTGATTGATCAAATGGGTTTTTACATCCCAGTCAAGAATATTGTACTTACATTGAGACATCACCAGCTATAAGAGAACCTGTCTATCAAGGCCACATAAGGGTACACTAGTAAGAGAGGCCTTTATGGACAGGAGACCCTTATAAATGACTATTACATTACCATTTAGCTAAAGCATGTTGATGTTTAAGCAAGCAAAATCAATTCTGTAAAGATTTAAACATGGTCATTTTCATGTGGTACAAATTTTCGCTGATTTCACAAATTGATAGAATTTTGAAAAAATTACCCCCTCCTAAAAATTAGTGCAAGTCAATTTTCATAAATGCTTTGTTTCACAATGGACAAAATTACAAAAAATAGTCCCTTCACAAGGAGCCAATAACACAAATTTGTGAAAATACCACTCACGAAAATTAGCCACGTTTACAGCATTATATTTATACCTATCCAATAAAATGGTCTTTTTTTTGGTCGTCTTGCTCATCTGCCTGTTTGCTGAATGAAACCTCCATATGTGAATGCTGATTATCCTTGCTAGCCTACTAAAAAAACTAAAGCACAGACATTAGTTGAAATCGAAAAAAAAGGAAATGATTTATCATGATATAAGTGAAAATATTCTTGACTGGGTGAGCAATTCTGCTATGCCTATAGTCAACAGATTTGGGATACAAGTGAAATATTCTTGACCATGGGTAAATAACACCTTGCCTGCACTTTCATTTACGGCAACACTTTACTGACTAAGCCTCAGTTTGAACCAACTACTGACTTTAATTGGAGATCTGCCATCATAAATCATGATATATTTTGACTCTGTTACATCTATAGGTAACAGGATTGTTATATCAAGTGAAACAATCTTGACTTTAAAGTTAAGATGCTAGTTCCCTGTCACTTGCATCTATTTATTTTAACTTTGGCTATTATTGAAGATTTGTCATCATTCAATTTCCTCTGCTGTAAATATCCAATGACTTCCATATTTCTGCCTGCCAGGTCAATTCCAGGAATCATAATGCCAACCAGACCCTCGTTGCATTATGATTCCCCTCAACCTTCTCCCTTGGTGGACGATGCATTAGCACAAGCCTGGTTCCCGAGATCATGAAGAGGTGTTTATCCACGCTGGCCTACTAGAATACAAAAGCATAGACATTAATTGCAATCGAAAAAAGAAATGATTTATCATGATATAAGTGAATAAATACTTGACCAGGTGAGCTTTTCTGCTCTGCCTACAGTTAATGGAATTGGGATACAAGTGAAACAGTCTTGACCAGAAGTAAAATACACCCTGCCTGCACTTTCACATAAGGGCAACACTAAGTGTATGCCTCAAGTAAAAGCAACTACTGGCTTTAATTGGAGATCAGTTATCATGAATCATAAGAATGATAATTGTCATATCAAGTGAAATAATCTTGACTCGGTCAATTGTGCCATCATGAATCATGAGCATTGTGATTGTAATATCAAGTGAAATAATCTTGACAGTTTGTAAATTGTAATATCAAGTGAAATAATCTTGACTGTTGGTAAATTGTAATATCAAGTGAAATAATCTTGACTTATAGTAAATTGTAATATCAAGTGAAATAATCTTGACGATTGGTAAATTGTAATATCAAGTGAAATAATCTTGACTGTTGGTAAATTGTAATATCAAGTGAAATAACCTTGACTATTGGTAAATTGTAATATCAAGTGAAATAATCTTGACTGTTGGTAAATTGTAATATCAAGTGAAATGACTGTTGGTAAATTGTAATATCAAGTGAAATAATCTTGACGATTGGTAAATTGTAATATCAAGTGAAATAATCTTGACAGTTGGTAAATTGTAATATCAAGTGAAATAATCTTGACAGTTGGTAAATCACTTCAAACTTGAGATGCTAGTTCCCTGGCAAATGCATCTATCAATTAACTTGGCTATTTTTGGAGATCTGCCATCATTTAATCTTCCCCTAATGTGAATATCAAATGAATGACTTTCAGCTTGCCAGGTCAATTACAGAAAATATACCACAATGAGATCCTTGATGATGATTGTTTCCTCTCGTCTCTTGGTGTCGTCATTAGGGTCACATCTGGTTCCTTGAAGTCCAATACATCCTTTGTTATCTGAAAAACCATGAACTGGACATTAGCCAATATCACAGAGAAAAAAAACAAAGAATCAAGAAATCAAGTCAAACAGACCACTGATTATTACATTCTCAACTTTTGACCAGGGTTTTCCAATAAGTCAGGAGTTTTATAGAGTTTTCCATTAATTGGTTAGTGTTTTTGGATACAATGGTTTTATTGCAATTATGGTTGAAGCTACAAATTGTTTTCTTTTTATATCAAGTCCCAGTAAGGATTGTTTTCTTGAAAAGCAGTCTAAGTCTGAAACAGCGGAGGAACCATTTAAAAATAAACATCCGGCTTATATCTAAGTCTGTAAAGATTAATATGTTCATTGCATTTATACCTATCCAATAAAATGGTGCTACATCGTCGTCTTGTTCATCTGCCTGGTTGCAGAATGAAACCTCTATGTATGTGTACAACACTGAATGCTGATCTCTCCATTTATGGCCGACAGATGTTGAATTTTCCCTCTATACATGCCCAACATGTACTTCCATGCCTGCAAGGCAAGATATTGGTCCAATTCAACACCTGTTTTATCAAATTCCTAATAAAAGAAATTGGCTACGTTAGTGTATCTATATAAGTCATCTGAACTATGTGCCCTGGATGATAAAGGCAGTTGGGGGGGGACTAAGTTACTATGTTATTCAGCTCTTTGTTACTACTCAGGATTTCAACCACTCTGTCGCTTGCAATTTCTTTTCTTAAACTTGAACTGACAATTTATGTGTTACACTATACTCAGGATTTCAACCTCTCTAGTAGGTCAGCACCAACTTGCTGATTGGTGTTTTGTTTCTCAAACTTGAACTGACAATTTATGTGTGAACTAGACTCATTATCTCAACCTCTGGTAGGTCGGCACAAACTTGCTGATTGGTGTTTTGTTTCTTGAACTGACAATTTATGTGTTACACTGCTGGTGTAAATAAACTTTTTGTTATTGAAAATAATTTGTGCTAGTAGAGATCTCCCTGGATAAGATACTGCAAGAATGTCAGCACACTTCCATACCTGCAAAACATACCATCAATATACCTCCATACTAGCCAAACAAGATATTGATCCAATTACACCTGTCAATCTCTTGAAGATCCATGTAAAAGAAAGCAATTACATTAGTGTATATTTATAGTACTCAATCTACCCCGTGATCTTGTTTCATCTTGTACACAAACTTTCAAGGCCTTTGAAGGCAACTTGCAGATTCTCTTGTTCTTTCATGATGTTACTTTTGCAGGTCTCAACTGTTGGTCTCAACTGCTTGTATTTGATTTAAAGGGGTTTAAAGTCCCAGTCAAGAATATTTCACTTATATTTATATCGAGATGTCGACAGCTATATGTGAAGTGGGAGAAATATTGACTTTTGCAATGAGCTCAGGACAATGTGGAGAGGGTTCTTTAATGTGCCACACCTGCCGTGTCATGGGACATCGATTTATAAGGTCTCTTCTGAAAGAGTTGACTTGTGTCTAAATGTCGAGTGCTTGGCTAAAAAACAGCTTATAAGTTTGTAGATATGTGAAATTTGGTCTCAATATTTGATCATTTAAACCAAGCACAGACACAATTATTAATTATTTAAGTGCATGCAATTTGAGAGTGTTTAATGATTGTACAGGTTAGGATTCATCAATTAGTCTGGTCTCAAGGTGTGTACTGCTGATCTTTTCCTTGTCTCATGCTGTGGTTGATGCTTGATGTCTCCACTTCAGTCCTTTTATGTTACCATTTCAATGCAGTAATTCATCTTTTCAATAGTTTGATCCTAACACAACTGATGAAGAATTAAATTCAGAAACCTCCACAGTGTTTTTTTCATTTAACCCAGGCACATTGATGTATATAAAGACCAACACTAATTTAGCATGTTTCCCGATGAGGGTAAAAATACCCCTTTACAAATAATGACATGAATGTTATGGGATATAAAAAAAGAGTGAAGTAAAAAGAAGAAAAAGAACCCAGGATTAGCAAACAAGACATTTTAGTGTTTTAGTCTTGTGAATGTTATATGCAACTTTTGAATGTTTATAAAATCATGCATAAAAACTCAAAAGTAACACATGGCAAGTGTAAGTAATGGACTATTTGCCATTATTTGATCATCGATCACATTTGTATACTCCAAAAATTAAATTTTGCAATACATCAATGATCCCAAGTTAAAATTCAAAACACTGTAGAGGTTTCTGAATCCATTTCTTTATCAGAAGCATTGAGGTCAAACTATGGAAGGGACAAAGCACTACTGAAATTTAACACCAAAAAGACCAAAAATCAGCCACCAAGAACAAACTACAACATGAAAGGAGGGTTGACAACAGCTATCTGAAACACACTTATTGAGACCATACTGATTGAATAATATCCTTACTGAACAGTCATTTGACCCTCTATTATATATATTGATATGGTTACTTATCCTTTGTTACTGCTGTTACATCAATAACATCAAAATCTTCAGCAAACTGATGCATCTGCTCATAGCTTATTCACACCTACAATACAACGAGCAAATTCAGTGAATTAGAATCCCCCACTAGTGGGCACTGTTTTGTTATTTGCACTTGTGTAAAGTTTTGCAGATAATTCGTAAAAACACAATGGTAAAAACTTTGGCTGTGACCTTGACCTTTGATCCAAATTTGAAGGTTATTTCAAGAAAATGTCAACATCGACATTAATGACATAACTCCCAGAATATGAACAAACCAACTAGGGTTAGTGAGATGGGCAGTTTTTAATGTTGTTTTGCACCGTGTTTAGTAAAATAGTGATAATCATAGTTTTGAAAATAAGTCCATACTGGAAGTACTGAACTTTTATACCCCCATCTTTCTACAAAAGGCATTGAATAAACATGTACTGATATTTAATGTTTATTACAGTTCCAGGTGGATTGAACTATAAAAATCTTTTGGTCATTACACCACAATAGGTAAAATGCTGAGATTGATAGCGACAGCCATCTCTGGTTTTCGACAGCTACACCAGTTAATTGGATAACCGTACTTACATTGGTTCAATTTGATGTAGAGGTATAAGAGTAGATTAAAGCTTACAGGTACATTTATATACAAACAGACAAATGGATACACCTATGCTTTACCATGCCATAAAGTTGTCTTAACTATAGACAGTTGAGCTGAACAGCAGGCACTGTTAAAGACAGTTAAACTATATAGTTTAGCTCTATAAAATGAAGAACATATACAATGTATGTAAAGTTTGAAATGAATACTGTACCTTTCATATTTTCAAAAACTGTTTAATTATTATTTGCCAAGCATCTAGTATCTTCTTATCCTTATGAGATTGTCCAGCAGGTTTAAATGTGAATAGAAAAACAAACAAAAACAAAGGAAAACAGATAAGTTATAAAAAAAACAACTGGTGTACTGTGGTTTACCTAAAACAGAAAACAAATTGGTCTTTGCCTTTATCTGAAAAGAGAAATCTGTAGTTTACCTAAAACAGAAAACAAATTGGGCTTTGCCTTTACCTAAAAAGAAAATCTGTAGTTTACCTGAAACAGAAAAGAAATTGGGCTTTGCCTTTACCTAAAAAGAAAATCTGTAGTTTACCTAAAACAGAAAACAAATTGGGCTTTGCCTTTACCTGAAAAGAAAATCTGTGGTTTACCTAAAACAGAAAACAAATTGGGCTTTGCCTTTACCTAAAAAGAAAATCTGTAGTTTACCTGAAACAGAAAAGAAATTGGCTTTGCCTTTACCTAAAAAGAAAATCTGTAGTTTACCTAAAACAGAAAACAAATTGGGCTTTGCCTTTACCTGAAAAGTAAATCTGTGGTTTACCTAAAACAGAGAAAAAATTGGGCTTTGCCTTTACCTAAATATAAAGTCTGTGGTTTATCTAAGAAGAAGCAAAGTAAAGTAAATAAGTAAATAACCCCCTTCCCCCAATATACCAGTACATACATACCTGTCAATATACATGTACCACCTCTATACCCACCATAAATCCTGTTAATATACCGCCATATCTGTGAAACAAATATTGGTCCAATCCAGTGGCTGCTTTTATCCAGATTCCTAGTAATAGAAATTACCTACATAAGTATATATTTTATAGCAAAATAGGGTATTTAGCAATTGGCTAAATTGGCCAATGACAGAGCTAACCCCGCATATAAGTGTGACTAAGTTACTGTTGATCTGACTATACACTTATTGTCATCCATAAATAATTATACAAATGTTAATCTGGTCATTTAATTTCTATGAAATTTTAAGAGAAAAAAAAACAAAAACAAGCATTCTGAGAGTATTGCAAAACAATATATAGTCCCCTACCAGCCGCATATTTCACTAATCCCAAAGTTTTAGGTAAAATGTACCTTATTATATGGTACAAAGATTTATAGTTATAAATTATACGTGTTGTTCAAGATGTAAAGCAAAACTTGATAATAGTAACATCAAAACCCAGCAATGGAGTTCTCAAAAATTCATTATCTGCAAGCATGTAGAAAAAAGTGCAAAAAACTGAAATTTCATTGAATTTTCAAAGTTCAAAGGGCTATAACTCCCATAAAAACTAGTGGAATGAAACGAAACGTAAACTTGATCTGTAACTCATCATGGTTGACCTGCATACCAAAAATCAGTTCATTATCTAAAAGATTTTAGAAAATAAGTGTGGAAAACTGAGGCGTAACAGACGGACGGACAGAGCGCAAACCTAAAGTCCCCTTCGGCTTTTGCTGGTAGGGGACTAAAAACAATAAACAACTTTGCTGAATAAATTTAGATCATTAAATTAAGATACCATTCATATACTTAAAGGCCACCTGCTTATAAAGGCCAGTAGAATTGTATCCCAAGTGTTCTTTATTTATATTATTTGAACCTGTATATAAAGGCCACGTGTCCATAAAGACCACTTTTACTGGCTCCCTTGGATGGCCTTTATAGACAGGTTTCACTGTATATTGTCAAGTTACTGAATGCTTAAAAATTGTGTATATATTTTCTACCTATAAATGAAACAGACATACAAGTTCAAGTGATGACGGTGAGAGTGTGAAGTCAGATTACTTGTGCCCCCAGCATGTTTAATTCTGCAATACAGACAGTGCACATTGTTATATTTTCATTTATAATAGTCCCAGTCTAAATATAAAATGCACCGACATTTTTGCCTTTTGTCCGTTTGTTTTGAACAAGTTTGAATTCATCATCTGCCGTTATCCATTATATGATAAACAAAGTGACTATCTCAGAGGTGCTTTACTTTGGGTCAACATATGTATGGATGACAAACGCTTATAAGATAAAGATTATATAATAACCTGTTGAGTGTTGCCGACAACAAAATAATGGTCTTTAAACGTAATCAACTGATATTTTTTTATTACCATGGTATATTGCACACCGGTAATACCGCACATCCCTACTGATATATCACAATATGATTTCCCTATACATACGTATTGCGATACGATTGACCAGATCCAATAATACCTATATATTTTTTTTAATTAAATAAAGTAAATGATGTTTGAAATTGCCATAGTGCTTATATGATCAAAATGTAAACACAAACATTACATTGCTCCCAAAATATAATGTCACATATAAAGCTATCCAGGTATAGAAAAAAGCTTCCATAATAATGTGGTATTAAAACAAGATGTCCAACGATTGAAAATTTTAATAATATCATGTGAAAGGGAAACAAACACTAGAAATCTAGTCCAAAATTGTTTTGTTCTGTTCAGTAGTGTAGAAGGAGTAGACCAGATGCATAACTAAAACTTCAAAAGGGCACAGCTCTTGAGAAAAAAGAATGAAATTCCCAGACACCTCCCTAATATTTCAAATTCCTGACACCATGCATAAATACATGCCATTAGACTAAAGAAATTACCATAAAACCATTAAGAAAATATTATGACTATGGATGATAATCATACAAAGAGGGATAACTCTTACAGTATTTGTATACTAGCAAAACCAGTGGGTTTGACAAGAAATTGCAATGTGTGTGAGCCTTAATTGAAATACTGTACTTATATTGACAGGAATTTTTCTGGCAACTCAAAGGGTGCAGTAAAAGGACCCTTACCCAATGACAAAAATTGCACATTTTCCCAATTTGTAGGTAAAAATTCTAAAATTGATTCTGCATAAGAAGCAGGGAAAGGGCGACAAAATTCCAAATATTCACTTGGCTTTATATCTTTATGATAACCTACATTTACACTTATGGTGATATGTATTCAATATATGTCTGGTACAAGGGATGCAACTTGTTTTAACAGAAATTGATACTCACAGTATGTATTATTTTCCAAAATGTTGATTTTTCCCCAATTCCAAGGTCCCTTTCCCCAAAGAAAAAAAGTCAGGAAAAATCCCCAATTGTGATGACACCAGTTACAGATGAAGTGGCAGAAATTTTAAGTTTTGCAATACACCCATGGCAATGTTCGAGGGTTTTTTAACGTGCTATGCCTGCCATAACACTGTCATCTGTTTTTAAGGTCTCTTTCTAAGGACTCCAGGACTTTCATTTCTAACCAATGCTGACATGGAGGAACAAACCTTTATATTGGACAATTAACACCAATACTTACAAGGAGAAACATCAAACCTTTATATTGGACACTTAATACCAATACTGACATGGAGGTACAAGCATTAATGATGAACACATAATACCAATGCTCACATTTATGATGGACACAACACCAATACTCACATGGAGAATCAAGCTTTAATGATGGACACTTAACACCAATACTGACATGGAGAATCAAGCTTTAATGATGGACACTTAACACCAATACTGACATGGAGGAACAAGCCTTTATGATGGACACTTAACACCAATGCTCACATGGAGAATCAAGCTTTAATGATGGACACTTAACACCAATGCTCAATGGAGAATCAAGCTTTAATAATGGACACTTAACACCAATACTGACATGGAGAATCAAGCTTTAACGATGGACACTTAACACCAATGCTCAA
Source organism: Anadara kagoshimensis (assembly GCA_021292105.1). Classification (NCBI taxonomy): domain Eukaryota; kingdom Metazoa; phylum Mollusca; class Bivalvia; order Arcoida; family Arcidae; genus Anadara; species Anadara kagoshimensis. Next base: position 2,698,948 of record CM037860.1, on the reverse strand, counting down.
TGGAGAATCAAGCTTTAATGATGGACACTTAACACCAATGCTCACATGGAGAATCAAGCTTTAATGATGGACACTTAACACCAATGCTCAATGGAGAATCAAGCTTTAATGATGGACACTTAACACCAATGCTCACATGGAGAATCAAGCTTTAATGATGGACACTTAACACCAATGCTCACATGGAGAATCAAGCTTTAATGATGGACACTTAACACCAATGCTCAATGGAGAATCAAGCTTTAATGATGGACACTTAACACCAATGCTCACATGGAGAATCAAGCTTTAATAATGGACACTTAACACCAATACTCACATGGAGAATCAAGCTTTAATGATGGACACTTAACACCAATACTCACATGGAGAATCAAGCTTTAATGATGGACACTTAACACCAATACATGGAGGAACAAGCCTTTATGATGGACACTTAACACCAATACTGACATGGAGGAACAAGCCTTTATGAAGGACACTTAACATCAATGCTCACATGGAGGAACAAGCCTTTATGATGGACACTTAATACCGATGATCACATGGAGAATCAAGCTTTAATGATGGACACTTAACATCAATGCTCACATGGAGGAACAAGCCTTTATGATGGACACTTAATACCGATGATCACATGGAGAATCAAGCTTTAATGATGGACACTTAACATCAATGCTCACATGGAGGATCAAGCCTTTATGATGGACACTTAATACCGATGATCACATGGAGAATCAAGCTTTAATGATGGACACTCAACACTAATGCTCACATGGAGAATCAAGCTTTAATGATGAACACTTAACACCAATACTCACATGGAGAATCAAGCTTTAATGATGGACACTTAACACCAATACTCACATGAAGAATCAAGCTTTAATGATGGACACTTAACACAATGCTCAATGGAGAATCAAGCTTTAATGATGGACACTTAACACCAATGCTCACATGGAGAATCAAGCTTTAATAATGGACACTTAACACCAATACTGACATGGAGAATCAAGCTTTAACGATGGACACTTAACACCAATGCTCAATGGAGAATCAAGCTTTAATGATGGACACTTAACACCAATGCTCACATGGAGAATCAAGCTTTAATGATGGACACTTAACACCAATACTCACATGGAGAATCAAGCTTTAATGATGGACACTTAATGCCAATACATGGAGGAACAAGCCTTTATGATGGACATTTAACACCAATACTGACATGGAGGAACAAGCCTTTATGAAGGACACTTAACATCAATGCTCACATGGAGGAACAAGCCTTTATGATGGACACTTAATACCGATGATCACATGGAGAATCAAGCTTTAATGATGGACACTTAACATCAATGCCCACATGGAGGATCAAGCCTTTATGATGGACACTTAATACCGATGCTCACATGGAGAATCAAGCTTTAATGATGGACACTCAACACTAATGCTCACATGGATAATCAAGCTTTAATGATGGACACTTAACACCATTACTCACATAAAGAATCAAGCTTTAATGATGGACACTTAACACCAATGCTCACATGGAGAATCAAGCTTTAATGATGGACACTTAACACCAATGCTCACATGGAGAATCAAGCTTTAATTATGGCCACTTAACACCAATACTCACATGGAGAATCAAGCTTTAATGATGGACACTTAACACCAATGCTCACATGGAGAATCAAGCTTTAATGATGGACACTTAATACCAATGCTCACATGGAGAACCAAGCTTTAATGATGGACACTTAACACCAACACTCACATGGAGAATCAAGCTTTAATGATGGACACTTAACACCAATGCTCACATGGAGAATCAAGCTTTAATGATAGACACTTAACACCAATGCTCACATGGAGAATCAAGCTTTAATGATGGACACAACACCAATACTCACATGGAGAATCAAGCTTTAATGATGGACACTTAACACCAATACTCACATGGAGAATCAAGCTTTAATGATGGACACTTAACACCAATGCTCACATGGAGAATCAAGCTTTAATGATGGACACTTAACACCAATGCTCACATGGAGAACCAAGCTTTAATGATGGACACTTAACACCAATGCTCACATGGAGAACCAAGCTTTAATGATGGACACTTAACACCAATACTCGCATGGAGAATCAAGCTTTAATGATGGACACTTAACACTACTGCTCACATGGAGAATCAAGCTTTAATGATGGACACTTAACACCAATACTCACATGGAGAATCAAGCCTTTATGATGGACACTTAGCACCAATGCTTGCAAGGAGTAACAAGCCTTTATGATGGACACTTAACACCAATACTCACATGGAGAATCAAGCTTTAATGATGGACACTTAACACCAATACTCGCATGGAGAATCAAGCTTTAATGATGGACACTTAACACTACTGCTCACATGGAGAATCAAGCTTTAATGATGGACACTTAACACCAATACTCACATGGAGAATCAAGCCTTTATGATGGACACTTAGCACCAATGCTTGCAAGGAGTAACAAGCCTTTATGATGGACACTTAACACCAATACTCACATGGAGAATCAAGCTTTAATGGACACTTTACACCAATGCTCACATGGAGAATCAAGCTTTCATGATGGACACTTAACACCATTGCTGACATGAATAAACATCAAACTCTAGTTGTCCTTAACCACAAAATTGTGTAAATAGATTTGCAATGAGGACCCTAGTTATGCACAAGAATTCTTCAGTCTAAAAAACGGTCATATAGTTTGTCAAGCACTTTTTGGCTAAAAAAAGGAAATCAGGAGGGTTTTTAGTTAAAAATCGGGAATTTATCAGGAAATTTTGGTATAAAAAGTGATTAAAAAAAAAAATCAGGAACAGCTCCAAATCAGGAAAAATAAGGAAAATCAAGAGTCGCTTGACAGACTTTTTTTTACAGAAGAAAAAAATCACAAAATCCCTACTACAAACATGTTAATTGAACTTGAAAAGAAAAAAGCCAATTATAATTGTTCTCAATGATTTTCCAGTTGAAAAAAATTCACACAAAATACATGTCTGCTGCCAAACAAGTTGAATGAACTTCATAAGAAAAACAAAAGGCATATTATGTTGTCAACAACTGGTATATATATAAAGAAAAAAAACCATTTTAATCGTTTTAAAGGTGCGTATGTTTACATTTTAACCTCCCCCCCAAAAAAAAAAATCCAATTGTCCATTGTCAAAAATGGCGCCAAAATTAAAGTGTGAAATATTACTTCATGGGAACCCTATTTTCAATCATAAATTGGAGTGATTTGTTATTTCTGCTGTAGTTGTAAACGAGCTATTCTTACAACCAGAATTCGCGCCATTTAAAAAAAAATTCACAATACAACAGGTGGAAAGTTCCCCGATAAAGAAAATAAAAATTCTTAAAATCGATTAAACAACGATTTGACAATACTTTCAAAATTGGTTTTACGTTATAGTTTGAAGAAATAGACATGCAGATATATATTCAATGTCTATTGCAATCTTGATCGGAGCGGGGAAAAAAACGCAGAAAAATACACATGCGCTCACTTACCTGATCACTGCAGTGCCTGTGAAAATGTACCCGGGTCTACCTTTTTTATCCGTTTGACATTGCCAGAGGCGATTTGACCACTTTATTGTTTTATAAAGGGGGAGACAAGTAACGTTAAGGTTTTATTTCGCAAAGAAAGAATACATTTTTGGCGATGAAATTAATGTAGCTTTTGACAAAAAGTAAGAAAAACACGCGACACGAACTCTGTCGTATTTTTGTCGCGGAATTGTAAACAATTAGCTTTATTCAAAACTTGTCACCCCTTTCCTGAATATTGGATGCATCCAAATGTATACTTGCGCATGTGTGGGTTTTTTCTGCGTTCGAATGAGCAGTGGTTTTTTGACGGACATCAATAAGATGTGTAGGCTTGTCTCTCTTTTTCGCGCACTGTGTTTTTTAAAAGATGCTACACGAATTTTTGTCGTGAATTTTTCGTAAAAATGAAACTACTATGATTGAATAATTTTCACGGCATTTTTCCGTGGGGTTTTGCATTAATTTTGTCAAATACTGCCAACTATACACAATGATATATATTATCAAAGCATATGACTTAAACTTATTGTTTCCATGAATTATAGTCAGATATTGGATACCATGGCAACGGGATATCCATTTTAATGCAAAATTAGAGAAATCATGAACATATTGTTTTCGGGCTCATCCTTGAACTACAATAAGAATCAACGCAAAAGGATAAAAATGAAGTAATTCGATACAACTTCAACTTTTGTTGTAAAATATTTCATCAAGTTTTAGCTCAATCAAAACTGGTTGAACAGTGTACAGTATTCCCCTCAGAAAGGCCTCTTACAAAGGTCCCTATCAAAACACTATAAATAGTCTTGTAATGAAAAAATCTCCATTTTAATCTAATTAGTAACATTCAAGATTTACAAATAAATGGTGGCTTGTTTTCAGTGCTTATTTTCAGTCTTTCTATTGCATAATAATATAATTAAACCTTATATAAATATTCTTCAGATAAACTCGGAATTCCAGTTTTAATTACATTTCCAGAAAAAAGTATTTTTATCGGTAACCATGGTGGCGGATCTACATATAAGAAGCATAAATAGGCAAACAGTTATTTAAATATCGTTTATGAACACATAACTATTGAAAATTTTCATTGAATTGACAAAAAAGAAATGATCTAAAGGCATTTAATTCTTATTGTAACACATTTCAGCAATGTCCAACTTCTATTTCAAATCTTAACTCTGTCTCTGGTATGCCTTTACTTTATAATGATAAATTTTTATTACTGTATCACGATTCAAGGTTTTACAAATATTTGGATATATGTTCGCAAGGATGGATTTTAGCTCACCTGGACAAAGGCCATATGGGCTTATAAAATGGCGAAGCGTGCGTGCGTCCGTCAGTAAACTTCTACTCCGAAACTACTGGGCCAATTGAAACCTAATTTGCTGTGATAGGTCCTTGACATAGTCTAACTATAGTTTGTTCACATCATGGCGATCGGATATCCAAGATGGTCACTGTTACTAAAAAAAAAGACAAAACCTAAACAAATCCACTTCTCTTGAGCCGCTCATTAGAGGCAAAAACTGATGTGATATTTGGATTCTACATAGTCTTAACCTTAAGTTTGTTCATTTCGTTAAATTTGGTTGAGAAATAAGTTACGTATTTTCGCGTTAAATTATACGAAATTTTGAAACCGATTTAAATTGTTATATCTTGACTATTAGTAAAGATAATGACAAGGGGTTTTCAGATTTGGTATTGTCTTCATGACCTTCAAAATGAGGTCAAGGTCAATTGTGAAGGTTATGACCTATTTTTTTTTACCTTTCTGGTTTTATTAATTATCGGGGAAACTGTTTAGGCAAGTATATTAGAATATTGTTTGTATTGATATATAGATGAGGGTCATGGGTTCAAAGGTCAAGGTCACAAATGCAAAATGATAACGAAATGGTAAATTATCTGGAAAACTGTTGACTTTTTGTATAGGTTTGTATATAAGAATATTGTAAGCATTAATGCAACAATTATTTTAATATATAGATGAAGGTCGTGTGTTCAAATGTACCGTTTAACGTTGTGCAAGAATGACAAGTGAATAATTTGTTTAAGATGTTCTTTCAAACACATTCTGAGCAGTTTAGGTGTTTTATTTACTTCTGTTAGCTTATTAGAGTTTTCTGATTAATGTTTTAGTGAGAAATGCTGACATACATGATTCTTTCTTCGTTTGTCAGCTAGATTGTTACTACCAACTTGACTGGTTATGCTAACGGGCTTTTATTTTAAAAGCAACCGGGTCCAAATAACTGTTTGATTCTTTGTTTGATTGCCAGATTGTTCGAGTTATTTCTCTTCTCATTCGTCGGATATTTGTAACCTAATGAGTGTTTAAGATATTATTATATATCCTTTTTAAATACTAGTATCTACATTAACAAAATCTGACTAACATACGGATGACATCAGTGACCACCATAGCACTGATGAACATGAAAAGCTTAGATGTCTGTATTCGGTTGTTCAAAGCTCTGTTAGGTTTGTCATGTGCTGGTTTTGAATTTTTATTAAAATAATGCATTCAAAATCAGTACAAAGTCAGGTTAAACAAATTGTTAGTGAAAATTCAAAATGTTAATAAAATCATAAACTTGATGTTTTGATATAAAAATACAGTTTTGACTTTAGTTACTTCGTCTATTGGGTAATAGCTACGTAATTGTGTGCACTGATTAACTTTTGAATATGAAAAAATTACCTTCTACACATACTTGATTTCACTAACCAGCTGGTTTTAAGCTACCGGAGCTTTGAACAACCAGACTCGGGTAACTATTTTAGAAGGATGTTTACTTGTTCTACCTTGATTGGAAGTGAGATATCATAAAGGTAGAAACCCGCTTAATATAATATGATAAGAAAATGAGTTTTAAATCGAACGAAATGTTGAGATTTAGGTCAGAATCTGGCAGCAGTTCTGTTGCTTACCTTCAATCACAACTTTTGAACCATGTAATATACATAATTCATCAGGTTTATTGCCGCGGAACTTGCAATTAAAAAAAATATTAAAAAAAGTATTCAAGGTATCGAAAGGGTCTGTTAAAACATTCTAAAGTCTTATTACTGTTCGTCCATGAACTGTTGAAAAGAGGTGCACAGTTGGTTCTCATTGGAATTTCCTAAATTAATTTAATTGTCTAAGTCCGCCAATATGTTCTGTACATGTTGTTTTTATACAAAAAAGTGAATCAAATGCAATATTTGATTCACTATTTATAATTTCCATAAGCACTGTATGGTTAGCAATCATGAGACGCCTCCTGGGTACTTAGTCTGGCAACTTAAAGCACTAAACGAATTTATTTTTAAAATAAAACTTCGGTTAATTAATGATTTTAATAAATTTTAATCCACTTTACTTATTTAATCTTCAACCATACTCAATTTAAGTGTTTTAAAACCTTTTCAAGGATTAAGATAAATTTGAATTAAAAAATGAAAATCGCTTCCGACTATTTTTTAAAATTAAAATGCTATTTTTCAATTTTCATTATTAATAGTCTGCATGCATATCGATCTTTTCAGACTGAAAAATACAACCAGTTCAAAATATTCATTCATTGCATCACAGCTCTCATTGTTGCTAGGTGAAAGCGTCCAAGTTGTCAAGTGTAAACTTGCCTTTACATCACGTGATCAAAACAAATATGGCGAATGTTAAATCGGGCACCTGTTTCACATAGTTCATTGAATTTAAAGGTTATTTACCAGTCAGTTGATAGGTGTCAATTACTTTAGCGAACTATTGGTGAGTACTTAAGTGAGAGAGTGTTCTTATTTTCGTTTATTACAGCGATTAATGTTATTTTATTTGGTATTTCCTTAAAAACTTCAAAACTGTTCAAGTAGTTAATAATTTCCAAACCGGACCGTATTTACATGAATGAAGAGGACGAACTGTCCCATGTCGGTTTTATTTAAATGGAAAAAGATTCACCAGTTATGAACAACCTCCTATCTTATTGAAATAAATATCTGACATGTTTGATTATTTTTGTTTAAAAATTGCAAGTGTTAAGTGGTCTTTTTAAAAATTATCTGAAATCATAGATCTTTTTGACAAGAACTTTAAAAGTTAAACCCACAAGTCATTGGACCAAAATAAGACTAAAACTGTATTACTCAATATTAATTCGGATTAAATTCCTAAGTAAAACCACACTGATTGTAATAAAAAGAGGCACTATTTTACATAATTTTGTTTAATATAATAGTAAGTATTATCAAACTTGTTCTAATTTTGCAACACTAGCTAGATAGTTGTTCATCAGTAATTCTTGACTAAAATTGTGGAAATACAAATATTTTGAAGACGTTGAAATGATAGAAATAGGACCAAAATGGATCAAATACAATATATGCAATAAATACATAATACTATAATGTCCATGCATAATAGGAAGTATTGCAATAAAGTCCAGGTTGAAATAATGGTATACGGATGATAACAGTTTCAAACTTTCAATATACACAACAGGCTGTTACAAATATTTTGTACAGATATCCCCAATATTATATAAAGTTTAGCAAGATCATTGTTCAAAAAACAAAATAAAGTTATTGAAGTTAATATAACAAGACTGACAAAAAAGGGGTTTATGTTGCCTATCATAGAAAGAGACTATAGATCTAGATGCACACTCAATCATGACTTATATTGCTAATACAATTTAATGTACATTTTTATAAAGTCTTTCATTAAAATCAACAGACTTGTATCACCCAGTCACAACTTCTATAAAGTCAACAGACTTGTATCACCCAGTCACAACTTCTATAAAATGAACAGACTTGTATCACCCAGTCACAACTTCTGATTTCTTAGTTTCATGATTTTTATGATTTTCATTTGTTTAAAAAACTTTGATATCTATGGTGTATAGTTTTCATAACCAAATTTATACTTTTTGCGAGTTGCAGATATATTGGTTCTATAGGTTAATTTGGGATCAAGGACTTACTTACTAAAACCAAAATATTTTAATCCATGATGTCCATTGTGAAAAAAAAATATAATATTGACAAAATATAACGGTTCATGTTTTATTAAATTTTTATGGATGTACTTGCAGATAGTGTTGGTTACTTGGTAAATAGGCTTATTTTTAATTTTTACCATGCAAATATTTATGAACCACAAATTGTGAAATAAATGGAATGGTTTGGGCCATCCAATAACACAATAACCATATCACTGGACATTAAATAACTGGTCAGTGCCCATACAAAGTCAAGAGTTTTATATAATGTGGTCATAATATGTTTGTCATTTCTTGAGTAGTTGTTGATATTATAACTTCTTGGTATTAACTGTTTGCCAAATATTTTTTTAGCTACAAGTTTCTGCTTTTATGTTTCCTCTGTGGAACAATTAGTCCACCAACAAAACCATAACCCTAAATTTCCTATCTTGGAAAGAGTTCCATTTACACCTAACACTAAAATTTTAATTTTAACTGTAAATTTTACTAGGATCAAATACATAACTTATTACTGTGTTTCCATTAATTGAGTGCACATGGTTTTTATTGTTTATTTCTTTTAATTGAAAATGTTTCCATTAAACTATCAATAAAATGAATTTAAAATGCACTGACCTAACCAAATTTTATTTTTAATTAAAAACATTATTGTTCAGTTCTCCTGTACATAGAGAAATTTTGCGAAAATTTTGGAAATTTGATCGTTTATACACCAATTGGGCCTTATTCATCAGGGCATTTAGGGTCAGGTAGGTCATTGTTGCTCGGGTTTTTTCCAGGTGTGATCATCATGAATATTCCAATTATGACATAACATTTATAGTTGTTCTGAGTAAGAAGGTACAGAAGGGATAATTTTGACATAAGTCATATTTGTTAAAAAGTTCAACAAATGCTCTATGTACAGAATTAAGTTCACTTTTTCATGAATGAAAAATATTTTTTCCTATTAGGTCAGTATATTTTGTATTAAGTTTTGAAAATTTTTTGTGGGTTTGTTGGAAAATACAAATTTATTCTTGCATTTACCATGTGCACTAAATTTGTGGAAATACAGTAATTCTGTGATAACATGGAGTAATGATTGTGATTTAATTACATTAGATAGACACATTGTTTTCATTAAGAGACTGCTTAAAACTCTAAATTGTATGGTTAGAATTCATAAGACCTGGAAATACATTTGTAGTTTTCAACCTAGGTGCCCCCTTGACACCTGGACTGTCGGATTTGTCAATCTACCTTTTGCTACAATTTTTTGAAAATCACTGTAGACAACAGATACAAGTGTGTACTAGATTGTACAACATAAGCATTAAATAACAGACAGATTATATTCTTTTCAGAATACACACACACATATATTTTACATAATAGACCTGTATTTATCTTGTTTTTACCATGTACATACCAGTGAAAGACAAACTATGTTGATAGTTTGTTGGTGGATGGTGTTTTCTTTCTAATCTGACCTGAACTGATTTTACTTTTTAATGAGTCAAAAACACACATACCAATTCATGTCCCAATCACAATCCCAAAACAAAGTAAAAACAAACATACCAATTCATGTCCCAATCACAATCCCAAAACAAAATAAAAACAAACATACCAATTCATGTCCCAATCACAATCCCAAAACAAAATAAAAACAAACATACCAATTCATGTCCCAATCACAATCCCAAAACAAAGTAAAAACTTTGATACTGGCAAATTAGGTGAAACACATGAACTTCCTCAAGGGAAGTGAGGTGGGTGCTCCAGAAAGGTAAGCACCTCCTGTTTAGCAAGCTACACCCACCATGTGTATAATCTAAATTGAGAATGAAAGGAACATGGAACTATGGAACCTTGAATATTGCAGAATAATTTTGATCTAAAATGATTCTAAAAGGAATAGGAATAAGAACCCTTTAAATTCCAATAAACTGTTATATGTATCACAGCAATCTAAATCAGACTAAAAATAAGACTAGAATATGGGTTTAATCTCTAGACATTCCATTTATAGGCCTTTATTTACCACTGTGCAGAGGAACTCGTGCTTTGTCAATCTGCCATTCTTTCAGCAACTTTAAATTCCAAGCTTTTAATGCATAGTTTAAACATTCTAGGAAAGGCATTTTGCATTAAAGGAAAGGGGTAGATCAGATGGGAATTTGAGCCATGGCCTATTGCGTTAAATGAAACAGTTCTTACATGGATATTAGCTACCCAGAACACATCTAAGAGATTTTATGACTTTTGTAAATGTCAGAGTATTTATTATTGATTGTTCATTGATCTGGAATGTGTAACAACAGTTTTCTTATGACTTCTTGTTACTTTACTTGTGACAGTTGAGTTAATAAATTTATATTTATGACTTACAAAATCTAAAGATCCAACTGGATTACTGTATTTAATGTAAACAGGTTGTATAGGCAAACAACATTGACCTGTCTAATTGACCTTTTATATGAATATTTACAACAGACAGTGAATTTATATATAGGGAACACAACTACATCATTCGAAACACTATTTTAAGAAGACTACTGCGGTAGCTCAGTTGGTAGGAGCTTGCTCCGTAAGTGGGAGGTCATGGGTTCAAACCCTGACCGGCTCTGACCCAAGAATTGAAAGTGGGTAGTGTCTGTTCTTTCGCCAAGCATTTGGCATTACAAAATGTAAGTCACAGTTCTTTTGGATGAGAACTTAAGATAAACAAGGTCCTGTGTCACTGTAGGGTTGGCACGATAAAGAACCTTGCTGTATAATAGCATCAGCAACACACAGGCAAAATATCTGCACCTTCGCCTACAGCTAACAAGGTCTCAATATAAGTGAAATATTCTTGACTGAGACATTAAATACCACTCTATATGAATATTCCTAACCAAAGGTCAAGCGGACAGGTCAACGTTGTTTGACTATACACCTTGATAATTCCCCTTGCCAAGGCTTATCTGACAAAATTATTTGTTATTTTTATCAAGCAGTTGTCAGTAGGTGTTGAATTTATAAACTTCATTAAACCATAAAAATAGTTATCACTGGTAATTTTTGGTGCCAAGAATATTCAGAAGTGCAAAATATTCTGGTAAAGGCAGCCATAGGTCAGAGATCAAACTTATTAATTTAAATTCACCACCCCCTGCCTTACTGTACATTTTGAAATATGGGGACATATTGCTATTTTGGTACAGTTGCTATAAATAGATTTGTTCTACGGTAGAATGTAAGCATTATACATGTACAGTACTCATAGACATGGGGAAAATTTGCCAGAATTCAATTAAGTTTACATGTGCTTAATGTGTATGCTAGTGTGTAAGTTTGGAATAAGTTTGACTGCCATACATGTGTAACATCAGTTTTGCAAACCTTATGGAGTATGTCTTAGCATGTGGTATGCTGGAGAACTTCATTCAGGATCTTGTAAAGCTTTAAAATTAAAAGCTAGGAATTACAAACATAAGTAACAAGTAGTAATTCTGAGTGAGCACATGCTTACAGATAACAGTTATTCTCATCACGTAGGTTTGAATCTAACTCAACCAGATCCTTGTGTGAGAAAGTGTATCAGTTCACCTGCCAAATGTTAGTAGTTTTCTGTTGACACACAGTTTCCTCCACCATTCCAGAATTGGCTTCCTTAATATTAATGAAACCACTTGATTTATAAGGAATAAAACATCATTACAACTAATAAGCTCTGTATTCATAATATCTTTACATCAATATTATTGATTTTGGGGACTTGTCCTACAAAACTATCATAAAATTTAGAATTAATTAAAATGTGTTTTGGCTGCTTAATTTAATAGCTGATATAAATAAGATTAGGCCTCTCTATTGATCTAGACATAAATATATAAAACCTGAACAAAATGTCCTGTAGGTTGTCCTCGGTGTAATGGTCCCAGTTCAATAAGGGACTAGGTTTTATCAACAAGACTTTATATCTCACTGTGATAATGGTTTGACGGATTTGTTACATCAGTAGGAGGGGGAATTTAAAAGTCTGTTCTGGGTATATCAATAAATCATCAATATAAACAATAAAATACATGACCAATAAATATTGACAATTTTAATGACTTCACGGGATATAGATAAAAAAAATTAAGAATTTATTATTCTGTTTTATGATATGATTAAGTATTGAATTGTTACTTAATAGACGACACATATTTTTGTTTCTATCCTATCGGCGGTCCTGTTTATTTCCCGATGATAAATGATCTTATATTTAATACACTCCTTATTGATTATATTCTGCTTTAAGTGTGGCTGTTTATGACGTATATTCTTTACTTTTCACATTTTAATTTTGCGACTCCAGTTGGTCATGTTTATAAATATTTTGGTGTGTTTAGCTTTATTTCTACATTAAGTTTATAAATATTTTGGTGTGTTTAGCTTTATTTCTACATTAAGTTTATGAAGCGAAAAATGAAGTTTTCTGCTGTTTAATTTTGTGACAGTGATGGTGTTTGTTAAACTTTGTATTTAGTGAGTTTATTTTGTAAATAAGTGTTTATGACGTACACATGACTTTTAAATTCCATCCACGGACAATAGTTGTGTTTGTTTAATTTTGGTTTTCATATAGTGTATTGGTGAGTTTAGGATTATGTTTGGTTGATATAAGGTGATGTATTGTAAATAGATAAATTTTGTATTTAAAGGACTTACATGTAGATCCAATTTGTTTTGAAAATTCAAAAAAGTTATTTCTCTAATACTGTTGATCTTTTAAAGTACTTTATTTTAAATAAGTATCAAAGTTTTCAAGGTACATTATATACATTTACATATGTACTCGTAGTGATTATTTTACCACATTTAGATGGTGAAGTTGACATCATTGAGAAAATAGAGTGATTTCATTTCCCTTCCACATGCATTATTACATGTTGAAGATCAATCGACCATCTCAGTAGTGGAGGAGTTGAGTTGAGTAATGGTGTTTAACGTCCCAGTCAAGAATATTTCTTATATATCGAGACGTATCCTAGCAGTGAAGTTGAGTGGAGTAATGGTAGTCAAGATTCTTTTACTAATATTGAAATGGTCAGTTCTGAGATGGTAGAGAAAACGAGAGTACTGACAATAGATCTGTCCCAGGTAAGATATGAACTTGGGCATGTTGTCATATAAAATAAACGAAAATGTGCTTTATTATCAGAATTAAGCATAGATTTTGACTCACACATGTAAGTTTTTAATTGTGATATTTTGACCTATAAAAGTAAGGAAATAGATCTTTACTGTTACAGATCAAATCATTTAACTGTGGATGTATTTAACAGGTTAAATGGTGTAAACCATTTAGACTTCTTTAGTTATATAATCTATAATGCCTTAAATCTATAAATATCTCCAATGAGATAATCCACACCATTTAAGTCACAATGTTCTAGAACGTGCACTGATCACATTTAGGCCCCTCGTAAACATGATGACCACTAACAGTTCTAACTAAAATAAGAACCTCAGATTAAATACTGATCTATATAAATAAATAAGTTATTAAAATAAAATCATCAGATTGTCGTACAGATATTGACGTAAATTCATCAATCCACATAAACAACTACCTGTAACATTTTAATCAATGGTCGATTCGGTATTGTTCTCCGATCAGATCTGGGAGCGTAATAGTGATAATATACCTGTTAAATTAAGTATATTTTTAATTAGATTTTTTGTACTAACTTTGTTTTTGGGTGTTTAAAATCATGTTTGTCTTATCCACAATATCTGGACCCTTTTGACAGTTTATATTTTTATCATTTTGGTTTGTTTAGACTGACATAATGTTTTTGTAGGTAATTAGTTAATTAGTTTTATCACAAAGTTTAAGTTAAATAGGTAGGTTTTTTACTAGTTCAGACACTGCTAGGATAGTTCAGTTGGTTAAGTGATTGTTTTAAACTTTGGAGGTACATAAATGTTATAACTAAAAAATGAAAAATCTGGGACAATTAGACAAAATAATTCTGGGTTTTATGTGAAAAAACAGGGACATTTTCTCCGACTTTGGGAGCTAGACATTTTTGTCAGAAACATTTACAAATTCAAGTCATGTTAGGTTGAAAAATAACACATTTTATTAAAAAGTAAAAAATTATAACTATATATAGGAGAATCGGCTTTTCCAAGGATGAAACCTGAATATGATTTGACCATTCACTTATAGTGATCCTGTGACTATCATTGTCTTGATGACAAGAAATTATTTAAGTTCATATGACAAAATATTTTGTCTCCAAAGCATGTGAAAAACCTAGGGCTAACTAGCAGGGTAATCCCCAATACTCTCCTGTGATAAAAATATAAAAAAAAGTAGATCAGACATGAGAGAAGAATGCAGGATCCTTCTGTTGTGAATGCTTAAGTCTTTAGGGATCAAAATACTATGTGCTACTCTTACATCATCTCTCACTTGTCATAAAGTCACACATTGTATTATTATATTCACTTTACTCATGTTTAAACATAACCCCCCCTAACCCCCCCAACCCCCGGTAATTAAGAAAAAAAATTGAAAAATATTTGTGTGTACTAGAACATCTATATTCACCTGTTAAAACTATTTTACAGGGAACCATTTTACCTGTAAGACACTCCATAATACATGTATTTATCCTTCCTGAAAAGTGTTAAACATTTCAGTCAATGCTGTCCTAATCCATATATATTGGTGAAAATCCGTTCTGTTCAAAACTATGAGCAGTAGGGAAAAGAAATTTGAAATATAACGTCTTTATGGAACACACTGCAGAAGATTGGAGCACAGGCGCTCGATATGGTCAATATCCCATCAGGATAGAGACATAGCATGATTTTTTTATTTACCGTATCAAGCGCCTGTGGATTGGAGAGAGGTTGTTCATGACCTTGACCTTGGTCACATATCTAAGTCTTGTTAGCATACCAGTATTTCAGATCAGGGTTGTCTCTTGTTATATTTCTTTTCATGTATTTTTGGTCTATTTTCAGATTTTGATCAAGGATTATGACAAATATCCATGCCTTGTGAATTGAATGATTTTAAGTACACAAAGTATCAACTGCAACAGATACTGAGTATTAACAACAACCAGTACAGCTAACATAAATACAGTCCACATTTTACATAATGCCAAACTGTTGGACTTGAATTCTATTGGAGTATTTATTTTGTTTTAAGCTGGAAGTTAAGCAGAGTATGTCACTCACATCAGCAGACAAGCAAGGTAAGCTGCAGCATATTTTACACTATGCCATTCTGTAACACTTGTTTAATCCAGGATGCAAGGCTAGCCATCAGTAATTTATAGAGACAGTATTTTTTGGGGGATTCCTATAGAGACCATGGAAAAAATCACTGATTGTAGGAAATTCATTTACACTGTAATTTTAAATATAAAATTTTATGTATGACTATAAGTGTGTTGTGCATCTGATGGTAAACTAGAATCATACATGTATACTGCTACTACTATGCCTACTACCTGTACTTTTTGTTGGCTTAAGCATATCGGGCATAAAGAAAATGTAATATTTCTGAATGAAGTTTTGACAAGTGCCTGCTATCAACTAATTAGTCAAATGGAATAATATTTCATGTTTTCCATAAAAAAAATATTGAATGATTTGGATGCAGGTACCAGTATGTTTATTGAGTGGAAAGTTGAATTGACTTGAATCTAATGAGCTAAGTTTTAGGTGACATGTAAAGTGTTATCCCTTATCATATATACATATACTCCTTTAACAACCATTTTATTGCAGCATTTCATTTTAACCAGTATTGGCCCTAAGTAAACCTACTGCTATTCATGATTCAAGATTAGCTTGAAAAGTATGTGATCACAATTTGCATAACCTTACAGCTTTGGCTGTTAAACTTACCATACCACTTATACCAGTTGACTGATATGTGTGGCTGAAATTTGGTTGTCTTCTGAAAAAAAAACTACTGTGATAGTTACCTATAGCCAAGCTATGTTTTTTTTCTCTGACAATCTTAAGCATTGAACCAGTTATTTTGAAACATTCAAATTTTCCTCCTTTTCAATATCAAGATGGCATGTTTTGCATGGTTTTGGGAAGTATGATCATTTCAAATACCAGTACTGCTTTTTCAATCTTGTAAACATGTACACAAGGAACCACATGAAAGCTTTTGCCATATTATTTCACTGTGCACTGTTTTGAGACACAATTTTCCTCAAATAAAACAATGGTTGACAGGGTGTTAAAATTTCTTGTTTAAGGTATGCAATATGAATGATGTGTGTCTGATATTGTAATTGTTGCTATTTACTATGAAAAGCATTATTTGTCTTATTGAAGGTTTCACATTAACTGGGTTCTTATGAATTTCTTTAAAAGCATTGCTTGATAAATACTTGAAACTTCAATTTAATGTCAACATACCTCACCCAACATTTAACTGACTACATTTAAAATGTACTTAAATAAAAAGTAAAATTTGTCATGTTTTTCTATAGAATTAAATTTAAAAATACATGGAACTTTGCCAATATATTTTATAAAAGATAATTCCATAAATATCAATATGGGCTATTTAGTTAGCAATATCCTTCCTGACCTCAGAATTGAATCTAGAAACTATTTCAAATTAAAGACTAATTATTTTTAATTAAATCATTACATCAAAAGATTTTGTATACATTTTGTGATAATCTATAAAACTTATAGAGACTAAGAGTAGTACCTATTTGATCTTGTTACTCAGGTGTTTAAGACTGGCTCAGAAATGCACCTGTATTACCTGGTAATTTTTATACAGTCTTTGTTGTCTGATGTGAACACTACAGATGAATTGGATTTTAATTGTTGACATTTTGAATTTAAATGTAAAGAGGGCTAAGTAAAAGATTTATGTATTTTGTAAAATGTCAGTAATTAAAATTAAATGTACTTATAACTTATGTCTGTATAAGTATTTGTTATATAAAACACAATGCCTGAATCAAGCTAAATATCAGGGTGAAAGTTGGAGTTTACCTTTATAACACAAGTGGTCTTTGTAGAAAGTGGGATTTTTTATGAAAAATAAAAGATTTCTTTAAGCAAATTGTCAGTCCAGGAACTGTTTTGAATAGACTCTCCAAATTTTGGTTTTAAATTTTCAACAATGTTAAGTTGAATCGGGGCTCGACAATAATGATTGTCCGACTGTCCAGTTCCAGCCTTTTTTTGGGTGGGAACAAGTTAAAAAAATTGCTTAAAGGTTTTGTTAAAGAATCAGAAAAGTTAATTTTATATTCGGACAAGTGAAATTTCCAAACAGACAAGCATGATATAAAGTAATTGTATAGACCTGAGAATCTGTGAAAACGGAAGTCTGGGAAATTAAAAACTGGTCTATAGTAAAATCTGTGAAAACTGGGTCCTGAATAAACTGAAAACCTTTCTGAACTGATCTTCTACACACCTAGGTGCATGGTGTCAATCACAAATACTAATTATACATAAAGAGATCTGACTTTATAGGTTCCTTCATAGTATGCTGGAGTAGGTGTGGCATGTTGGTGTAGGTGTGGCATGTTGGACTAGGCATATGGTGTTGGTGTCTCATTGAAGCTTTTCTAGTTTTGTTTAAGCCCTTTTCACAAATTGGTGCACAATCACTTTACTACACTTTGGGATCGGAATGTTTTAGCTTCACACAAGCTCTCACATACGTTGCACAATGTCTTGCATTTATTGCAAGCATTTTAATGGTTGTATCAAGTCTCCTCAAAATAGTACATGCACACTATTCAGATGTGGCCTAATGCGATCCAAATTATCGCAACGCAGCACACGAACATTAGTACGTCAGCCATGTAACAACAATCGTATGACATCATAAATGACAGTGTCATGTGACAAAGCGTGCAATATGAAAAAGTTGATTCGGGTAACCTCGGACTGCAACAAAGTCTGCGTGCAAATATCGATATATATTGCACACTAACACCTCGGGAATTATCATTTAATTTCTATGTGATGCATATATTGCTATATAATAATATGATATTCCGGGTACATTACTGATAGCTAAACATGTATGGATGGGGTGTTTATGCCTTACAGAACCTGCTCTTGTTTTCTTTACTTGGTGACTTGTATCAATGATAAATAGCAATAAATCAGCGTCAAGGTAGATCTGACTTTAAATGACTCCAACAAGATTGTTGTTATTTATTATTTATACAAACTAGATTAGGTTTAAGTATACGTTTTTGTTTTGGATAGAGCGTATCCTTTTGTTGTGTGTGTTGCTGGGTAATATAATTACTGACACCGGGATATGCTGAACTTTCCGTCAATGTTAGGCCATTTAAAATTTATATGCTTGTTTAAAATCACTTTATCATTGTACCGAAGGGAAATTAATGAACATGGCACCATGACACATAAAACACTATAGTCATAGTTAATATGGAATTGTTTATATGAAAATCTGTAGATGATCCGTGCAGATTCACACAAAAGCACATCTGGAACAGGTATCCTGATTGCTGATTTTTGGTCCAAAAATCAAGAAGATCATTAAACTTTGTGGGAGCATAACCATGTTTTTTTCTGACTACCTAAAGCATCTAAATTCAATAACCAGATACCGTGAATACCGTAAGTTCCTTTTATGCTCTGCACTGAATATTTTATATTGACTTATAAAGCATTAGAAAAGTAATTTTCATAGAGTTTCATGGGTGGAAGAACACAGAGAGCTATCATTTTGAGATATTTAAATAGGTAGTGGTATTTCTTTCACTAAGTAAGCACATTATAAATGAGAAATGACATTATGGTTGACTATTTGCCAGTTGTACAGTTTGTACAATCACAACCATTGGGAAGTGTAACTTCAATAAAAATGAGTTTCACTGTAAAAGGGTTCCTTGACAACTAGACTGGTCCTCATTTCATGATGTCACAGGTGAAAGGGTAAACTGTCTATTGACAACTAGATGTTCCTGAAGTAGTTATTGTTCAGGCTGTGACATATAAGGAAAATAAGTATATTGTTCCACCAAACCGCTTACAAAGTATGTGTAGATAATTGGCAAATCCCATGTTGTAAATTCTTGACAGTCACTACGTTTGGATAAAAATTATTGCTATTTTATGTTAACTGGTATTTGTTATATAAAAATCAAATCATACAAGAATATTAGAGTTGAGTACATCCGTTATCATGTCTGCCAGGTATTTCTGTATCCAGATTTCCTGTTCAATTATTGATTTCTTATTTATCTATTCATACCAGACACATCTTTTAATTAAATTAGCTGTATAACTCCTTAATTAATCTAAATGTGGAGCTAAAAGAATTATTTTTGATTTATAGATTTTTTCCAAGTAATATGTTTAAAATTGGTGGTCGATTGGTCTAAAGTGCATGTTTACCATACTTTATCTATCTAGTTTTGAACCCCACTTAGGGCAGATCCTAGTGTGAGAAAGTTTGTCAGTTCACTTGCTGGGTATTCAAGCCTCCTTCACCATCCCTGAACTGACTGTCTCGTTATAAGTAAAAATTCATGACTAGGGTGTAAAACTTCAATCTATTCCACTCTATAATCTATGCTGATAGCATTTACCATATATATCCAGTGTAAGAAAACATTGTATTGTAAAAGCTTTTAATAGTTTTCAGAAATATCCCATTATGTTTTGTAGTATTGAAGGATTATATACAAAATGTAATTTTAAAGTAAAGATTCCAGCATAGCATATTTAGAAGAACAAATTCAAAATTTACTGAACTGTTGCCAACTTTTCAGAACACTCTGGTTTTCTCAACAAACATTAAGGTTGACTAGATCAATATTGATTGACTGGTTATAGATCTCTTTGTGACCAAGGTGTTAAAACATTTAAATTAGACAATAGTAAAAAATTAATCAGAGGTTACACCTGTAAAATGGTTTCTATTGATCGGTGCCTTGGTTGTCGCATTGCATGGTACACAGATCTTTTGTATAATACATGACCCTTTAGTTCACAGGGTACGTAGAATTGTTTAAGTATTCAATACACCAATAATTCCCATACAATACACAACCATAGGGTCTATTATAAGAAATGGTACCATAGGTGAGGTGATTACGCAATACAGTATGAAACAGCAGAATTCAGCAGATATTACATTAGTGTGGAAGACAGAAAAAATAAATGTATGTTTAGAACACATGTTTGTATAAAAATATTGTTCATTGTTACAAACAACTACTGGGTATTAATCTTTTTGTCTATTCTGTGAGTGTCCAATGTTCAAATGACAAGCATTACCAACAATTTACTATTGAATTTGACTTTTGGGTCATTGAAAAATAATCTGAATGAACAATGTGCACATAGAAGAGGCTGGCAGCACGCAGGCATAAACAAGGCACAGAACTATGGCCTTTATCACCAAAGTGGAATTAACAACACATATAAATACATGTGCATAACAAAAATATTTCATGCAGTAAAATAATTCTTTATTTTATAGAAAGCAGGCTTTGGCATGTGCTGTATTGAATGTTACTACGGATAGTGTATATGTTGTGTAACAATTATGTTTCATATTTTGATACTGTGTTTTGTATAATATCCTGTCATGTTTACACCAGTTTTACACTCTTCTCATACAATACAGATGTTTTGTTCTGAGGTCAATGCAACTCAAGTTTTGCTTTTCAGAATAATACTGTTAAAAATTTTATTTCTCTGTTTGAATGGTTATAAAACAATACCATTATCTGGTATTTTTATTTATTACAAACTTCTTATTTTCTTCTTCTAAATAGTTAGGAACACCTGTATTCCCCTGGTTCTACTTACTTTTGTATTGTAACACCACCAATACAAATAGGCGTTTTGACTTCTAATATTGAACCACCTATCTGTTTAATAAGAAACATATCTTAAAGATTGTATACTAAAACAGTTTTAAATGACTTAAACTTTAAATTAAAATGAAATTTTATATACATGTCTATAAATGCTTTGAAGATTTGTGTAAGAAGACACAGTAAATAAGTTTATTTTTTGTATTTTATTTTTCAAAAGCATATGTGAAACATGATAGTAAATAAAACAAGATTAAAATTGAAATTTTACATAAAAACCTAGCTTTGGGTTTGAGAATTAAACCACAGCAGGTATATAAAATGTGCTATAGTGGTAGTTCTAAATCAGACTTGTCACTCGGAGGGGGGCCTGTGTTACAATAGTGCTTTAATTGGACAAAATATGCTTAACTGTGCATTAATCCTATAATCCTATCCCATCTGAATGGATTTATTTAAATTATTGAAGTTTATAATTAGATTTTTTAAAAACCATATACCACATATTTAATATGGACATACCAGTACCTAATGTACATGTTATATATACATGGATCATGTGTTAACTTATCCGGTAAATAGGACAATGATAGGAGCGTTTTTACAATATCTTAATTACATTGCATTACTGCTATTACATCAAACATACTGGTACCAATCCATGTCCAAATCACAATCCCATAAGAAAAGTAAAATACTTTGAAAACTTGCTAAAATATATATATTTAAATATGTGAACCAATGGATATTATCTAAAATATGAAATTTGGTACTGATTATCTGTATTTCATACTTTACCGTCTTTGGTTTTATTGGAGTTAATCATTCAGAATTTCCAATTGCTTCTCTTAGATGTCACAGATGTCAAAGAAAAATAGTAAAGCCAAATTTTTAAGGTTGTTTTTAATGTAATATAAATGATAACATAATAGTGTTGTCAATCTAGTTTAGAATAAAACAATAACACTGGCAAATTTATGAAAATCCATGTGATTATTATAGTAGACTCTTGATTAAAAATTACAATACCATTGTATCTTTACAAACAATTAAGCATGTCCAGCATTGGTTTGACACAGCTAATACCAAATGGCAAAAGTGACTCATTACATGTACATGAACAATATCGAACCACTTTCTTGGCATCTTACCCATCTATCTGTATAAAAATGTTATGCTGTAGTAGAGCTTGTTCCAAATGGGGTTCGCCGCTGTACCACATGCTACCCTTTAGCATTTGTGTGGAACATTAATTTCCAATGGATATGGAACTGCATAAGATGATGTTTTCCCGTAAAAATTATGTTATTTGCAGGGAATTGGCGATGTTAACATTTTCAAAAATGTCTGCACAAACAGTAAAAGGTATTGTTTACATGGTACAGTTGCGAACCCCATTATGGTAACTTTATACAATGAAGCAAGCTGCTGACCCAGGGATATTGCAAGCTTAGACTTATCAAGGCCCTCAAAAGTTCTATGGCCATCATCACAATATTGTTGTTTAGTATGATGTCACTGTGTCTCAAATTATCCTGGATATATTTGACATCCCATAATTCCTTTCACTTTCAGTTTTGATTACACAGGTGGAAGGTGTAGCTAGCTAAATAGGAGGTGCTTGTCCTTCCAGAAACTCTTTAAGTAATTTTGCCAGTTTTGAAAGTTTTTAATTCACTTTTGTGATTTCTACTTTAATAAAAAATGTTTATGACTTAAAGCCAAGGTCATATTTTATACCCTAAAAGGTTACGTGATTGTATGCAACAATTCAAGAGTTGTTACTTGATAAAAAAAATGTTGTTCATGACTGAGGGCCAATGTCCTGTTTACTGTATGCTCTGTACACAGAACAGTCAAATACCAACAGAATATTTAAATTTTTATGGCTTATACTATGATATTTGAAAGGTTTCATTTCTTTTGATCAACACCTCCTTATAAATATTTCTGAAAACTTTGGCACAAAATTGAAGTATTTTTATTTTAGAACTTTAAATAAATTTAAATAAGTCTATATAAGAAACTTATATAACTGGTAGATTTAAAATTATGATTTAAATATTATTTTAGTATAATCTTTAATGGAAATCTGTATTTTATCTACCATGTAAAGAAGGCTATTGCTAAAATTGAATT